>OW240912.1:122273147-122303152 GCA_933207985.1 Pelobates cultripes
TTTATATTAATTTATGCATTGATAATATTTGCGTTATTATTATAATTTTAGCCATTTCTGTCCAGACTGCTGGCACTCTCAGTGGGCAAATATTCCAGATAAATACAAGTTCACCTACAAAAAGAAGGTACATTTATTTTGCAAGTTTGAATGCTACCTGATTTGTTCAGAGTGGTTGAAATTTGGTGTTTGATAAATTCATAAATCCAATAATTTATATAGGATTCCCATGTGAGAATTACCGCTATTAGAACAGATGCCATGTATTATCAAACGAGACATACTCATTCCGTTTCAATTCTGTCATTGTTACTGACGTTTGTCAATATGGTTCACATTCTAAATAACCTTGTATAGTGGTAATATCACTGATAGGGATATTTACTAAAGTGAGAATTCTTGATATTTCAAAGTGAATTGCAAATTTAAGGCCAAATTAGCTGAATTGGAACTCTCCAAGTCAGCTATCTTCAAATTAAGCTACTTTGGCCTTACATTTGAAATTCACTTTAAATTCCTAACAATTCTCACTTTAGTATGAATACTTTGTCACTGGATAGTTTTATATTTCACATTTTTTGCTATTTCTTTAAGACCAGCTCACAAATGAATATTATGGTGGATGATCTAACTTTGACAGCTGACCAGGAATAACAAGGGTGTAGCTACTCATTGAAATAAATATTTTCCTAGAACTGCACTTGTCGAAGGCAGAAACCTAGCAATTGACACTCATCAGGTTACAGGCAGGTGCAGACAGGAGGACTTTGGTGTTTGAAACAAAATGTAGAATGCACTTTGCATATTAGCCCATGATATTAAATGGGAACTTATCCCCATATTTAACAAATATGTATTTATGAGCTCTGGATTATTAATTGTAGAACCCATACTTCTTTATCCCGTGACAGGGTAACTCCACCATAGCTCCTTGTCAATAATTTTTATAAGATCTGCCCTTTGCACCATTGGCAGTCAGCTTAGATACAGCATACAGAGAGGAGGAGAAATGAAACAAGATTTCTATTTCCCTTTTTCATTTGAAATATTTGTCCTTGGTTCGCGTTGTCTGAACTGTATTGTTATGTAAAATGCTCAATCTTATTTAAAAGCAAACATGTCATGAACAAAGTTTACCACAAGCTATGGATGATTTGCAATGCTTTGTTTAATGGTGTAAATTCCATAGAAGTGACAGTTCCTCTTTAAGTCCCCCATACAAAGTAAGCTAATTGTGTCAGAGACTGATAACTGGAAGGGACCCAGTGAGCAGGGGCGTACCTAGAGCATTTGGCACCCGGGGCGGATCCTGTGCTTGGCACTCCCTTATCCCCCCTCAAAAGCCCCGCCCCAGCACCAGTTTGGCTGCGCCTCCAATTTTGCTTAGCTCCGCCCACTTTTCCTCCGTGCTGCCAGTTTATCAGCTGTTTGCATGTGTGAGCTGTACTGGCCACACGGCACCCTAACTACCATGGGGCACTGTGCGGCCACAGCTCACACAGCCCCCTCCAGCCAGGGCCGGTGCAAGGATTTTTGCCGCCCTAGGCAAAAGTAAAGTTTGCCGCCCCCCTCTATGTGACATCACAATGCCCCACCCATATGATTTGCCATGTTATCTAACGCCAGTGCTCCAGTGCCACCGTGTTTACATTAAAAGGCCTGCAGGGAAAGGCTATAGACACCAGAACCACTACATTAAGCTGCAGTGGTTCTGGGGACTATAGTGTTTCTTTAATGTGAGGTAAATTAGAGATTAGTGCCATGAATAATATACTAGATTGCCTACTTACAACCAGATGAGGATGATGATGGGCTCTAGCTGCAGTCTGCCTCCACTGGTCTGGTGTAGAACAGGCTCTCTGGAGGCTGTTTGTAACTGTGGTCACAAAAATCAATGTCCTGGGAGAACGGGAAGCAGCTCCATTTTTTAAGGCCCTTTACACAGCTCAAGGTCTGGGTCCCAGGGTCCACCTTCATGTTCCACCAATGAGTTTGTTCACAGGGGGTGGAGTGTGTAGAGGATGTCCTGATATGTGTGTAAGGAATGCATTGTGTGAAATTGTGTTTGTATGTGTAAGGGCTGCAAGGTGTGTTTCTGTGTATGTATGGGATGCATTGAATGTGTGTAAGGGGTGCATTGAGTGTGTGTAATGAATGTATTGTGTGTTTCTGTGTGTGTAAGGGATGCATTGTGTGTAACGGTTGCATTGCTTGTGTATGTGTGTCTGTGTGTGTAATGCAGTGTGTGTAATGCATTGTCTGTTTTTCTGTGTGCAAGGGGTGCATTGTGTGTGATGAATGTCAATCTCTCCCCCCCCCCTCCAATTTCCTTCTCTCTCCCCCCTCCCAATTTCTTTCTTTATCCCCTCTCACAATCTTTCTTTATCCCCCCTCCAATTTCCTTCCCCCTCCCAATTTCTCTCTTTCTTTATCTCCCCGCCAATCTTTCTTTATCCCCCCTCCAATTTCCTTCCCCCTCCCAATTTCTCTCCCCCCTCCCTCTTTATCTCCCTCCCAATCTCCATATCTCCCCATCTATCCTTATCCCCCATCTATCTCTATCCCCAATCTCTCCTATCCCATCTCTGGGTATCCCCCAATCCTCCTTATCCCTCCCAATCTCTCCTTATCCCCCCTCCCTTCCTCCTTATCCCTCCCAATCTCCTCCTTATTCTCCTTATTCCCCTCCCAATGTCTCCTTATTCCCCCATCTCCTTGTATCCCCTCCCTCTTCCCCATTCTCCTTATTCGCCTTTCCCCTTCTCTCCTTATCCCCATCTCTCCTTGTCATCTCCTTATTCTCCCATCTCTCTCCTATTCTCCCCATCTCTTATAATCCCCATCTCCTTATCTCTTTTCCTTATTCTCCTTCTCCTTCTCCTACCTCTCTCTCCTTATTCTCCATCTCTCCATTATTTTCCCCCTATTCCCTCCCATCTCCTTATTCTCTCCTTATTCCCCTATCTCCCCTTCCATCTTCCCCATCTCCTCCCATCTCTTATTCTCCCCATCTCCTTATTCTCTACAGTGCTGTGGTCGAAAGGCGGGTACCAGTGTTTCCGTACTGCCGGGACAGAAGTGTACGCTGGAGTGTGGCTTTCCTGTTAGTCCCAGGCAGGTCATGCTCCGGACTATGATACAGGCTCGTCGCCACGAAGGATGATGGACGAGGCGGCTTTTCCTTGCCGCCTCTCTCAGGGCTGCCGGTGGGCAAGCAGCGCCTGAGGGCTCTCTGGTGGTTGCAGCATGAGGGGGCCGGCGCTCCTGGCGGTGGCCCCTCCCAAGGCAACCCCCACCCTACTGGCACCGGGGCGCCCCCCTTAGTACGCCACTGCCAGTGAGACACTCGTAGAAATCCAGAGTACTTTAAATTGTACCACCTGGTTGTATTCGCAAGAGATATTTGGCTTACATCAGTATTGCCTTTGCAATAGAACACCTCTTGGATACCTCATGTAACATCAAAATGACAGGAAAATATCATAACCTGGAATTTTAGAGGAATGAGCCTTGGGCTGGGGAAGAGTGTAAATATGGAATGTTGAGTGTCAGAAATGCTTTCAGCAATTTTGTTAAAGAATTCCCACAATTATATCCCCTTAACAATCTATTCAGTTGGCATTATGTGGCATCATGTGGGTAATTAACTAATTAGTGAATGCAGCTATTGTATTATTATCAAGCTGATGATGACAATAAATTTAAATTTAATATTGTTTTACCTTTCTATGTTTTTTTTTCCAACTTGAAAGTTTATTTAACTTTTCAAAGACAGAGGGGGTACAGAAGAGAAAAGGTGAGTTGGGGGGTCATCATTTAGTACAAAAAGTGCATCTTTTTTGCACACATTGGAGAACACAACACAATGTCTTACATTCCAAGGTTACATTGCAGTAGCATTACATGACATCTTATGTCTTATGGATTGGAACTCAACTGCAGCTTGTAGAACTCCTTCATTACAATAGTGAAGAAACGAAGAATCTTTAAAGTATCAATACTGTAGCTTTAAGAAAAGAGAGGATTGCTGGCAATTTGAGAATCAAACAAAGTTTTAATGATTGATAAACTTAAATGAATTGCATATAGGCAATAATCCAATAAGAAGAAAGTGCAGGTTATCAAACAATACAAAGTTCATTAATAAGTATTTCCTCAGAGAAGTATTAAATAAGATTCTTTAGGTTGCTGGGAATAATCTTCAATAGAAACATTAAGCAGGTAGCAGAGAGTATTTGCAAAGCAAGAAACAGTTCATAGTAAATAAGCATGATGGGAGTTGTCCTCCATATAATTAATAACTTGAAGCAGAGAAGATTTGAGCAAGCAGGAATTGGTTCCAAGAAACAGTTCATAGTAAATAAGCATGATGGGAGTTGTCCTCCATATAATTAATAACTTGAAGTAGAGAAGATTTGAGCAAGCAGGAATTGGTTCATTAATAAATGATATTGTAGACAATAGTTGAAAGATATACTTAAGGTTAAGGTGAGTTGTCCTCCAAGAGTTCAGAGTTATAGTCCACTTGTAAATTAGCAAAGTATCCGTTCTCCAGTAATCCTCTATGGCATGCAGCATAATCCTTGCATTGGCTCAAAGGCTAGGACGGCTTGTCAGAGCTTGTGGAGCCGGCGTGTATACCCAGAAGTAGGTCCCACAATCACCAAGCGCCTTCTCCCTGGCGCGGTCTCTCTAAGTACTGTCAGAGCCGCGTCAGAAGGGGGCGGGGCCAGCTCCGCATAGCGTAAGTGCCGAACCTGGAAGAGATACCGCATGACACATAGGCACAGTTATAAAGACTATTTCGATTGCACGGTCGGTTGTGGGTTGGTTTGTATACAGCTTTCAGGTACTCAATCTCCATGTGTCCCACACCTTCTATGAGTTCAGATATGTTTTGTTGGGTGTGAACATGGGGTTGATGTGCTGCTCAAATGAGCATTGTCTGTCGACCTCAGAGAGCACCTTTGTAAGAGTAGGAGCTGACTTTGATTTCCACGCTCTAGCTATTAGTTTTTGCGTGGTTAGTGCTATGTGTACTTTTAATTTGGTTTTGAATCTTGGTATCTCGGTGGGTATATCTAAGAGAAAGTATGTGTGGGGTGAGTAGGGCAATGTGCACCCCGTCATTTGTGTAATAGTGTTGTTTATGTCCATCCAAAAAGTCGATAGTGCCTGGCACTGCCACCACACATGTAGTAGCGTGGATCCCACCTCTGTCTCGCACCTCCAGCATAGGCAGTTGGGCACCATGTACCACCTGTAAAGGGTCTTATAATGTTGGTAAGGAGCCCTCTTCCCATGCGGCTGCTCAGCATGGCGTCCAAGCCCCGCCACCGGGTTTCCAATATTTTGAGCCCGCAGGGCTGTGGTGATGGTTGTGAGAGATTTTCGGAACGTGAGGGTAGCTGGAGAGAGGTCCGTAATTATATCTTCAGGGATGGGTAAGGGTCTGGGAGGTCCCCGCCTCTGCATGCTTTGAGTATCCATTCCTTAACGTGGAAGAAATGGATCCGTGTAATGATGTCTCTCATCGCTGAAGGTGTAAGGTGTTTGTTCCTACGAAGCCTATGAGCCCTGTCGATGATTCTTTGATCCGGATGGATTTTAGGAATCAGGGTCTGGAAGAAATCCAGGAGGTAGGTACTCAGTTTATCCTCCTTGACTGTTTCAGGTACTCCTCTGATATGCAGATTATTCCTGTGGGAGCAATCCTATAGGTCTGCTAGTTTCAGCTTTTGTGCCTCCAGCACCTCTTCCATAGTTTGGAGTCTGTCTGCCAGCTTGTGGCTTGAAGAGTTGTGGCCAGTTCAACAATCGTAGCCCTCATGGTCACTGTGGTGATTGGCTCTTCGTCCTGTGATGGGGTTGGGAAACTCGGGGGAGAGAAAGTATTCCTGCGATCGCTGGCCGCCGCCATCTTGGGAGGCTTCAAGACCTTCTCTGATCTGCATGGCCGCTGCCTTTGCCAGGAAGAAAGATGCTCTGTCGGCTTTTGCCGGTTTTGTTTTATGTCTCTGGGACATCGCGATCACTTAGCTCGTAAGAGTGTCAGGTTTTCCGTTGGTAAATTGCTTTTTAATAGCCCCTCCTATCTTCCAGGATTACTGTTGATCCAACACCCAGAAATAGTGTCACACCTATGACTAAGGATAACGTCTAACCGGACCTTAGAATGACCGGACTTAACGTATCCAAGAATAGTCAAAATACTTGCCGAGGTCAGGGACACAGAATGAGACACAACAATTAGGAAAAGCCAAAAAACAAGGATACCAGAAATCAGGGAAGTCAAAACGGAGCCAAAGTCAAAAACCAGAAAAACACAATCAGGAACACACTCTCGGATAACCATCAAAGGGAAACCACGACAGAGCACTGATCAAAAGGCAATTTGGGTTTAGCTAACCCTCTTGAAGCTGTAATTGGCTGTATGTGGCTTCTGATCCCAAAACGTGCATGCACGTCTATGACGTGACGTCGGACGCACGTAAGCACCATCTTTAATGTGAGCAAAGGCTATATCTTTATTAAAACTGGAACCACAGCGGCCGGGGTCACTAGGAACACCGCACACGCTGGGGACTGGGACGAAAGGAGGTCAGGTAGCAGTCTGGCGCAAGCAAGGTAAGTATTTATTATTTCTGTCGGCGTGACCGCTGTATTTCTGTGCGGCCACGCCGACAGAATCTCGCGGAACTGTTACACCTCCATCCTCACACCGCCGAAGCTCTAGCACAGCACATCAATGCGGCTCGCCAGTTCAGCCACACCCCCACCATTCTATGTTTTAACAGCATAGATAACAGTGGGACACATTAGGGAACATGCACAGTTTTGTAAAAACAGTGGGACCTCGGTTTACGAATTTAATGCGTTCTCCGGGACGTTTCTTGCTGCGAAAAATTTGTAAACCGAAACGTGGTTTCCCATAGGAATGCATTGAAAACCAATTAATCCATTCTGGAGGTCAGAAAAAAAGTCAAAATGATCTGGAATGGAAACAAACCCACAATGCAGAACACACAATAAAAGGCATGCAAACGATGAAGCTCAGCTCCCTACCTTTTCCACAGCTTGAGAAATGCACCAAATAGTCCCAAAACAACTGCAAACAATTTCCAGAATGGCTCCAAAACTCGATGCAAAAGCCGCTCCAACACACTCGATGCCATGTGCTACCCACAGGCTCCAGCATGCAGCGTGCGGTGCTATAAACCTCCCAGGTGCAATGCATCCTGGGGAAACTTGCTTTGTATTGCGAAAAAAAATTGTGGTGCATAGAGTAAAGAAGAGGCGGTCGCCTTGCGCCCACTTTATCTGTGTGTGTCAATGTGTCAGTGTGTTTATGTATGTCAGCATGTTTATCTATATGTGTATTGGTGTTAGTGTGTGTATCTGTGTAAGTATATGTTAGTGTATGAGTGTGTATGTGTCTGTGCATTTATATGTGTGGGAGACATATAGAGATTATAGGCACCAAAACCCCTTCAGCACTGGCACACAGTGAGGGAGGGGTGGGGGCACTGCAGGAGCATATAGTGCCAGAAAAACGAGTTTGTTTTCCTGGCACTATAGAATCCTTTAATAGCTCTTCCTTCACTGCTGGAACATAAAACTAGCATGCCTATATGTAATACATATTATTATTTTAAAAGTAAATCATTGAAAGAATGACAAATAATCTCTGCATCAAATTGGCATCTTTTATCTATATGTGTATTGGTGTTAGTGTGTGTATCTGTGTAAGTATATGTCAGTGTATGAGTGTGTATGTGTCTGTGCATTTATATGTGTGTATCTGTTTATAGCTGTATGCGTCATTGTGTATCTATGTATGTGTTAGTGTGTATCTATGTGTATCTGTGGGTCAATGTGTATTGCTATGTAAATATGTATGTATATGTCAGTATGTGTATCTGTGTGTGTGTCCGTGTAAATATGTATGTTTGTGACAGCATATGTGTATATGCGCTTACATGCCAGCAATCAAATGCCAACACTACATGCAAACTCACCCTTGCAAACAAACACAAACATTACATAAAAACACACACCAGTGGTCAAATGCCAAAATTATGTACAAACACACCCCTTCATTCAAACACCAAAACTACACACAAATGTACACCCTTTTTTAAAAGCCATCACTACATACAAACACACCTCTGCATTTACATGGAAATATTACAAACACAGCCATTTTTAAAATACCAAAATATATACAAATACCCCTTAATTCAAACACCAACACTACACACAAAAGTAAACCTGCATTTTAAAGCCAACACTACATACAAACACACCCCTGCATTCAAACACAAACATTAAATAGAAATACACCACTACATTCTAATAGCAACAATACATACAAATACACCCCTTTACGCACACACACACACATTCCATACAAAACCATGATTACATTCAAACACAAAAATGCTGATCATAAATACAACCCTGCAAGGATTGGCAAATGGTAGGTCCCCAGCTGCTATGTGGGAGTTGTACAACAGATGGGGATCTACCTTTTGGCTATGCTTGCGCTAGAGGGAGGGCACAAAAATTTTCTGGCACCAGGGCACTTATTACATTAGTTCCGCCGTTTGAGGCACATTGCTGTCTGATGTTAGCTTCCTGCAGAGTGCAGTATAGAAGGTCTGCAGGAAGCACAAGGGCGCTCTGTGCGCTCCTACTGTCCACCCACCCCTGTGCATAGAAATGTGTGAGGGGGCAGAGCCAGATATGCTGCATTCAAGAAATAAGTCTGGCTGGCTGGCCAGTGGGTAGCAGCAGTACCTGCAGGGGGTGTGGGACAGCCAAGGAGGTGGCCTGCTGCAAATTAAACTGCTTGCTTTTCCCCCAGGGTGTTGATTTTTGTGAGTAGCTGCAAGCAGCCTCCTGAGAGCCTGTTCTACACCAGACAGAGGAGCCAGACTGCAGTCAAAGTTCATCATCATCTTGTCCTCATCTGGTGGTAAGTAGGCAATCTAATATAGTATTAGTGCCACTAATCTCTTATTTACCTCACATTAAAGGGACACTATAGTCACCAGAACCACTACAGCTTAATATAGTAGTTCTGTTGAATATAGCCTGTCCCTACAGGCTTTTCAATGTAAACATTGCTTCCCGAGGACACCTCTAGTGACTGTCACTCAGACAGCCACCAGAGGTGCTTTCTGGGTGAGTACTGCACTGTGTGGAGCACTGATGCTCAGCGTCTCCACACTCTGCATGGAGAAGCTAAACGTTCACCTTAGAGATGCATTGATTCATGTCCTCTATGAGGAGACGCTGATTGGCGCAATGATTTGCCGCGTGTGCGCAATAGCTTCCTAATGCTTTCCTAAAGAAAAGCATTGGATTGGCTGAGATCATCAAGATGGAGAGGGTGGGCCGGACATATAAATATTTATTTTTGCACTATAGTGTCGGGGATACATGTTTTTTTTCCTGACTCTGTAGCGTTTCTTTAAGCTGATCCCCACCACCCCTACATCAACCAATGTGCTCATTCTCAGCTAACGCAGATATCTTCTGGCTCTTTGGCTGATGTAGTGAAGGCAGGGCCAGCTAAGGAGTCAAACAGTTCTAATACGGTTTAACTACTTACATTGGGGGTTAGTGGAGGACACCACTATGCACAGTAGTGGTAATGGTGCTTGAAATATCTCTTTAGTAAAATGCACAACTAGAGCTATGTTTTAACAGGTTTATTCCTAAAAGTGTAAATTTTTGGAAAACCAAAGTGAATTTCACAATATCCAAACGGAGGAAAACACCCCAATTCAGCCAGCTGCAAGTTTGGCTATTTTGTCCTTAAGGGGAGACTATAGGCACCAAAACCACTTAGCTTGTTTCTTTAGCAATGGCAAGTTATTATCTACTATTCTAAATATGCTTACTTGCAACATAAAATAATTTTGATTAATGTAAATGTTGGAAAAGAGGTGGGACTGTCATGACACTGGCAGATCGTATGGGTGTGGCATTGTGATAATGTCATATCGCTGGCATAGCATATGTGGGGGCGCCAAAAATCCTTGCACCAGACCTGCCAGTAGGTGGAGGGAGCCGCATGGAACAGGCTGATAGCCTGCAACAGAGAGTCCAGCAGCTGGCCACCTAGGGCGCCCCGGTAGCAAAGCAGAGTAGGCACCTGCTTGTCCCAGATGGCAGGTGCCTACTCTTCAGCACTATATCGGCTGGGTGAGGAAGAAGGGAGGGAGCTCTGCCTCTGCTGATGATCTTCCTGCTCCCTCGCGCACTCTCTCTGGTGCGAGGGAGCAGGAAGATCATGAAATTCACTGGACCCCGGGGAGAGGACCCAGAGGACTCCTAAAGGTAGGAGCAACAAGCAATACAATTAATTTGTGAGTGTGTGTTTGAAAGAAAGTGTGTGTGTGTGTGTCTGTCAGTAAGTGTGTATCTGTCAGTAAGTGTCTGTGTGTGCATCTGTCAGTAAGTGTCTGTCAATAAGTGAGTGTGTCTGTCAATAAGTGAGTGTGTGTGTCTGGAAGTGAGTGTGTGTGTCTATCAGGGCCATCTTTCCGCATGGGCACGCTGGGCAGTTGCCCGTGGGCCCCACAGGCATGGGTGCCCTACCGCGCTGCTCAGCATACCCGGCCGACAGGGTAGATCCTTTGATCTCCCCTGCCGGCCAATGGAGAGGTGGCCCTGTTTTCTGTCCATGGGCCCCCTTGGGCTGGTGAGGGAGATCTCCCTTTGATGGGGGAGAGAGGTAGCTAGGACCCAGGGCTGCAGGAGAGGCTGACCTGTAACGCAGATCGCTCATCCCGCAAGCAGGCTGTGTGGAGTGTTGCCGCGCATTACCATGGCAATGCTCCACACAGCATTCTGTGCGCACGAGGACAGGAGACAGCCTGCAGCCAGACAAGCTGCAGGCTGTACAGAATTCACAACCGGATCACCAGAGCTGGCTGTGTCCCAGCCTCTTTCACCAAAGGTAAGAAGAAGGTTGGGGGGGGAGGGACATATAGATATTATTTAATGTATAGTAGTATTAAAAAAAAAAAAAACATTTGCTACCTGCACCTCTCAAACACAAACACACATATCGCACTCCACACACACACAGCACCCCACTCAAATAGCACTACACACACATAGCACTCCACACACACACAGCACCCCACACACGCCGCACCCATACACACAAACGCATACACTGCACCCCTCGCTGCAGTGTGTGTATTCAGCGAACTGTGTATGTATTCAGCAGTCTGTTAGTTTGTATTCAGCGGACTGTGTGTATGTATTCAGCACTCTATGTGTACTCAGCAGTCTGTCTGTGTGTTTACTCTGCAGTCTGTCTGTCTGTGTGTGTCTATTCATCAGTCTGTATGCGTGTATTCAGCAGTCATCGTGTGTATGTATTCAGCAGTCTCTGTGTGACTGTATTCAGCAGTCTGTGTGTATGTTTGCATTGCATTTGTTGGAGGTACTTATAAATATAATCTTCGTTGTATCTATAATTTACGTTTTATTCCTGTAAGTTGTGTAGGCAGGGCCCAGTGCACTGCTTTGCCCGGGGGCCCATAATGTTGTTAAGATGGCACTGGTGTATGTCAGTAAGTGGTGTGTGTCAGCAAGTGTGTCTGTCAAGTAAGTGTTGGTCTGTCAGTGAATGTGTGTGTCTGCCTGTCAGCGTGTGTGTGTGTATGTGTCTGCCTGTCAGGGTTTGTGTGTGTGTTATTGAGAGTGAGTGCCAGTGTGTCTGTCATCAGGGCCAGCCTTTGAGGTGTGCAAGCTGTGGGGTCACATAGGGCGCCATGACAACAGAGGCGCCCGGTGGCCAACACAGCTCACAAGTTTGGGACACCAGCATATTTAATTTAAACGATTCCCTGGTGGTCCATTGATGCACACCAGCAGTAGGTGCAGTCAGATCATATTCTCTCACTTGTGGTTCCGGTGCTCAGTTAGTGAGGCAGAGCACAGGCTCAGAGATTCTCAGCCTGCGCTCTAACAACATTGAAAATCAGAGCCGCAAAGGAGTGGGTATGGCAAAGAGCTACTTATTAGCATAACATCAATATCCGTTATAAAACCAGGAAAAGGTGGGCATGGATGGTGAGCTGATTCAGGGGTGCAATGGGCCACTTGACTGGATTTGCCCCCCAGGCCTGAGGCTGCCAGCCCTCCCCTGGTATGTATGTATCTATGTATGTGTGCCTATCTGTGTGTCTGAATGTGTGTCTGTATGTGTGTGTCTTGTGTGTGTGTCTGTATGTGTGTATGTATGTGTGTCTTGTGTGTGTGTCTGTATGTATGGATGTATGTATGTATGTGTGCCTGTCTGTTATCATGGACTATAGTAAGTGGGCTACCTAGCTCAGCCTTCCTACTGGGCATTGCTATAAGGAAGGTTAAAAAATAGAAAAAAGGGAAAAAAAGGTGGGGAGGGGAATTGAGGAGGGAGAGGAGATGAGCTGACGCACAGATGAGAAATCATATTATGCGCAAACAGAGAAGTCGTCTGAATATCACCGAAAGAGACCTTCGTTTGTTCCTTACGAAAATCGAACCAGATATCAAATATTTAGTCTCGCAGCATCAACCTCAAGGATCTCATTAATCACTAGTAAAGGTAATTTCAATTTACTTTATTGTTTTTTTCATTAAACTTTATAAAGTTAAAAACATTATAAACATGCATTAAATAGAAATAAAAAGATAGATGTACGTACATTTATTTTTTTTAAAATACCCTCCTTTCTAAAAAATATTCTGCATGTGCGCAAAAACTGGTGGGCGGTAAGGAAATTTTTCTATCAAGAAAGATGCATTAGTGGGCGGTAGGTAGAAAAAGGTTGACTACCACTGGCCTAGTACAACAAAGTTGTTCCTATGCACATCCTGTGTTCACAGTAAAGTGAATAGGTAAAGAGAGATACATGCTGCACACCCCTACCAATTATACAAACAGAATCATCTGTCGTACAAATCTTCCAGGGTTCAAACAAATCCTGCTCAATGTTTCTAGAACCATGATAGGTAAAAGCAGTGATATCCACCTTGTGTTTTGGGCAATCTTCTCTTCTGTTGAATTCAGATTGCCAGACCCTTGTCTTTGTTATTTAATTCATCTAAGACAAAAGAGGAATTTGCTAAATAAATATATATTTTACAAAATTGGACATATATTAGTGGTTGCTACAAATAGCTAAATACCTTAGCTATACCTTAGCTATTCAATATTTAAATAAAAAAATATTAGAAACTCACTTGTGCAAGTAAAAGCTAATTAAAAGTAACAGGAGTGTTGCTGTGTATAACCCTTGTCTCCGGATACTTGTGATGCTTTTACTGTGTTTGTATCACGTGCGGTTTCCGTTAGAACAGAAAAAAAATTGAGATTTATTTAGGAGGTCACCGTGTCTCTCTTCTTTAAACAGGAAGCAGGGTTCATGTGTATTTTGAAGATCAAATACTGTCAGAGTGATATCCTCTCACGATAAATGTATAATTTACTGTTTGATTTTTCCCAGTAAGAAAACAAGAACATTCTAGGTTTACCATTATTTATTAGTAGACAAAATTAATAAAAATGTAAAAGTTTTATATACTGTTAACCTCCACATCTTTATTTGTTGATGAAAAATTTCCAGAAATTTTCCTCTTTTGTTTAAACCCCCTGGATAGAATAGCGGCTCACAATCCTACTATTCCTGTCTTAACTTCTTCTTTTAATGTGGTTATTTTTAAATATTCTTCATATTACTTGTCTATTGCTTTTCCCACTCTAGTTATTCACAGTTCCATTCTGTTTTTGTTTGTCTCAATCCAATCAGTAACGTCCCTTAGAATAGTTTGTGCTACTAAATTTACCTCAATTTAAAAAGGGTTCCAAAAGATTCAATATTGTTAGAAAAACTTTTCAAATGATGTATCTACAGACTGACATCCATACTTGTAAAAATGCATTTCAGGGAGGTGGTTTCACCAGCTACTATGCCCCACCCCCCCTCCTACGTGCCCCCCTACCCTCCCCACACACACAAACAGCTACCAAACGTGTATAAACACCTTGATACACACATACACACACTATTATATACACACACAGAAACAAATGCACACACAATTAGATGCACACTGACACATAGATACACACATTGAAACAAACAGTGGCACATACACTCAGATACACAATGACACATACACTCAGTCTCAGATACACACACTGGCACACACATACACACGCTGGCTCATACACTCAGATAAACACACTGGCATATACATTTAAATACACACACTGACACACAGATACACATACTGGTATAGACACAATCTGACACACACATGTCGTACTTTATATATTTGCAGCCACCCTCCTGTTTGTTTACCTTTGTGTCCAGGAGGGTGGTTTGATTGGGGTTCGGGTCCTGGCTGAGGCTGATGGGAGTGAGCAAGCAATAGCAGTTCACTCCAGCCTTTCCTCTGCCTCCATGCTGTGTGCGCTAGCCTCCTCCTCTTTTGATTCCCGTGTGCCTCTGCTGCCTCCATGCTGCCTCCTCTGTCCATTTCTCCTGGGCGGCTCTTAAACAGCCAGCATCTGACTAGGCCTCTGTTTAGCAGGTATTATGAGTGGGAGGAGTGGCGCAAATCATATAAAATACAATGGAAATCAATCACACATCAGATTGTGTGTGTGACTTCCTGGATATTATATATGATTTGCAGGTGCCAGGGAGCCGCATTAAAAAATTTGCGAGTCTTCCGGAACTTCCGGGAGACTTGGTATGTCTGTACAGAAATCACCATTACATTCTATGGGAATTTTTATAGAGAATAAATTGGAAAGTTTTTCTAAAAGTGTTTAAACGTTTGGAAAGCATGTTAAATCTAGGCCATAACATGCTAAATTGGGTTGTTCTATTTCAGGTGTCAGCAACCTATGGCACTCGAATTGACTTTGCAAGGCACTCAGGGCTGCCAGAGACAATCAGGCTCTGGCGTATCATGAGTCCCAGTAGGACTTCAGATATCTCCTAGTGTAACCCGAGCAGTGATTGCAGGTGGTGAGGGGCAATCCTCAATTAATGCATTGTAGCACTTAGAGGAAATTATCTCAGATCATTCATCCCTTGGATGGAATCTATACTAGAGTAAAGCAGCCCACAGCAGCTATTGCAGCTCCTGCCCTCATCATGTACCTAGCTAGACCCCCTCTGGACCCCAGGAAAGCCAATCAACCTGCTAGATATACACAGAAGTCTCACTTTCAGTCCCCACAAACACAGCAACCTTGACAATCTGCATACACGCACATACAACCCCACAAGCCGCCTCTCACATACACACACTACCAAACACACAATGTGACATTTTATTTACACAAGCAGACCCCCTCACAGTCCCTTGGGATCATCACCCAAGGGACTACAAGATCTTGCTTTGGAACAGTACTACTAAAAGGTTGCCTACCCCTGTTCTATTGTGTGCTCCCCAATATACAAATTTGACAATGGATGCACCCATATGTCCTATTCTGAATCCCTCACACACACACTGCACGATCACATACACACTGCACCCACACTGCACCCCTCACACACACGCTCCACCCCTCACACACAAACTGCACCTGTCATTGTCTGTCTGTGTGTATTCAGCAGTCTGTGTGTTTGTGTTCAGCAGTCTGTGTGTGTGTGTGTGTTCAACAGTCTGTGTGCATGTATCCAGCAAGCTACATGCATGTATTCAGCAGTCTGTGTGTGTGTACTCAGCAATTTGTGTGTATTCAGCAATTTGTGTGTATTCAGCAGTCTGTGTGTGTGTGTACTCAGCAATCTGTGTGTATGTATTCAGCAGTTTGTGTGTATGTATTCAGCATTTTGTGTGTATTCTGCATTCTGTGTGTGTGTATTCAGCAGTCCGTGTGTGTGTATTCAGCAGTCTTTGTGTTTTTATAGTATGAATGGATTGCATTTCTTGGAGGTACCAATAAATATAAGCTTAATGTTATCAATAATTTAATATTTGTTTTCCTGTGAGTGGTTGTGTGGACAGGGCCCCAGTGCACTGGTTTGCTCGGGGGCCCATAATGTTGTTAAGATGGCACTGTATTCCTTCCCTGTTTTTTTTTTTTTAATTTTATTTTATTAAAATCTCTTTCCTTCTGTTATGATTGACTTACACATTCCACAAAGTTCAGATCCCACAATAATTCAATATTCACAAACATTGAAAACTTACATTTTACCCCATGTCTATGATTCAGAGAAAGTAAACTGGAACAGTAAATGTTTTTGGATGATCTTCTATAATATTAGTCACTTAAAATAAGTTAAACGAATATCAATTTTTTCATTAATACTTTCAACGCTTTTCAATACAGAAAAGGATATTATGCATTTTCCCAGATAGCACACACAAACAACCTTACAACTCATTAGAAAACTGACTTTGGTTCAAATCTTTTAAAGGACCACTGTAGGCACCCAGACCACTTCAGCTTAATGAAGTGGTCTGGGTGCCAGGTCCAGCTAGGTTTAACCCTTTTTTCTATAAACATAGCAGTTTCAGAGAAACGGCTATGTTTACACTAGGGTTAATCCAGCCTCTCATTGACAGCGCCTCTCATTGACAGCCGCTTGAGGCGCTTCCGCGCTTCTCACTGTGATTTTCACAGTGAGAAGACGCCAGCGTCCACAATGCTTTCCTATGAGACTGGCTGAATGCGCGTGCGGCTCTTGCCGCGCATGCGCATTCAGCCGAGGAGGCGGAGAGGAGGAGGAGAGTCCCCCCGCCCAGCGCTGGAGAAAGCGGTAAGTTTAACCCCTTCCACCCCCTAGAGCCGGCGGGACGAGTATGTTTTCCTGGCACTATAGTGGTACTTTAAGCAGATTTTGAGTTTTTCTAATCTTTCAGTGAACCTTGCTGCCTGTTACAGATTCATTCAGGCTATAATGTGTACGGGACAAACTTATTACTCCATGTTTACTGTTGCCAATAGCTACTGTACTGAATGCTTACTCAATCTCTTTTATTTCTGAGGGTTTGTGAAAGCTTTCTTCCTTCTCATGTTCGCTGACCTTAACATGACATAGGAATCGTGCTTAAATTCTTCCACAAGTAAATCCTATAGTATGTTCTCAAATAAATTCCATATTCTTATTCTTCTCACCCTACTACCAAAGATTACTCATTTTATTCATACCGACAAGAAAGCTATTCTAACATTGTCTATGTTTGCTTGATGTTAGATTATTTAATTGCCCCCACAGTGCATACAACTTTCCAAAATCACCCTTTATTAAGGTGCAGCTTTCTAAGAATATAATTCCATTTCGAAATGTGTGTCATAACTTGAAAGCTTAAATAATTGAAATATCACTGACAATATCTTCCAGGAACATTTCCTAACCAGCACTAAGCTCAATATATATATATATATATATATATATATATATATATATATATATATATATAACAAGGCAGTATATAAGGAGCACTCACAAGTCTTCATCCAAAATCTAATTTATTCTTTGGTGCAAATTACATGTACAAATTTGAGCAATTGACGTTTCGACCCCAACAGGGTCTTCTTCAAGATGTGAATAAGTTGTGTCAGTTGTGCTGCAAGATAGTACAGATGCAAATTTGGTAGGCCCAGTCCTCCCTGTGTCTTAGGTTTATATAATAGGCTGCGTGTGAATGTGTCAATTGTCCTCTGTGTTCCTGCTAGATCTCCTCTAGTGACCACCACCGATAATGCCTGGAACAAGAAAAGTAATCTTGGGAGTATATTCATCTTAACAGTATGAATGCGTCCCAGCCACAAGATTGGTTTGTCCGTCTACTGCTCCAGTTCCCTGGCAAAGGGAGGGTAGCTGTGGTGATACAGTAGCTTTGGGTCTGCAGTTAGGCAGATGTCTAGATATGTGAACTCCCTCTGGGAGATCTTTAAGTGGTGTGTCGTACGAATTAGTGCCACGTCCTGAGCCGAGAGATGAAAGGGCATAGCAATGGATTTGGTGAGGTTGACTTTGTATCCGGACAGTTCCCCATAGTGTTGTGAGAGTGTTGTTAAATGTGTCAGGGAGGTCAGGGGGTCACCAAGGGCTAGCAGGACATCGTCCGCATATGCTGATACTTTGAATTGTTGGCCCATTATTCTTACCCCCTGTATGCGCAGGTCTGAGCAGATGGCAGTTAGTAGTGGTTCTAGGGTAAGCGCAAACAACAGGGGGGAGAGTGGGCAGCCCTGTCGTGTTCCATTAAGAGGAAGGGGGTTCTGTTTGCACCTCTACTGAGGGTCTGAGCCTGGAGGTTAGAGTATAGTGCCTTGATTGCTGTCACAAAAGGCCCTGGGATTCCCTCTGAGTGTAGTAGGTGAAATAGGAATGGCCAAGTGACCCTGTCGAAGGCCTTCTCGACATCCAGGGAGAGAGGCAGAGAAGGTACCTTTGACTCTGTCATCCACCATATGAGATCTGCACCCCAGTGGGTATTTTCATATAACTACCTGCCGGGTATGAACCCCACCTGGTCAGGGTGTATGAGTCTGTTGAGTAGTGGTGTCAATCGGTTAGACAGGATTTTTGCTAAATTGTTAAGTCTGAATTGATAAGTGAAATGGGTCTGTAACTTGGCGCTAGTGTTTCGTCCTTATCCGGATTTGGGAGGAGGATGGTATTGGCAGTGGCCATGTCTGTGTTAGGTGTGCCCCTTTGCATAAAATGATTGTATAGGGAAGTGAGGTATGGTACTAATTCTTCCTGGAATCTTTTCTAGTTTGAGATGTCATAACCATCAGATCCAGGGGCTCAGTTCCCCTTGAGGGCTGCTTTGACTGCTGCCACCTCCTCTGGGGTAATAGGGGCCTGTAGGGTCATGGCCTCCGTCCCAGTCACCTTCGGCATAGGTAAGGTAGCTAGGAATTCTTGTATCTTTGTGGTGTATTCAGTGTTGTCGGTGGTCAGGTGTGGAGAGTGGTTATATAGTGCCTGGAAGTACTTTGCGAATACCTCATTTACGGCTTCTGGGGTAGAAGCTATGTCGTTGGTGTTGGTGCTTATTTTGGCAATTGGTTTACTGTTCTGTCTAGGTCGCAGGGCACTGGCCAGCAGAGTGTCTGGTTTGTTTGATTTCTCATAAAATAGCCTTTTGGATCAGAGCACTGAACGGGCTACCTCCCCTACTCCCCTAGTGACATGTCTTTGATCAAGTGTTGAATGGCTGTGATTTTTGTTGAGTTTGGGCGCTGTGGGGTTAGTCTTATGTTGCTGTTCGGCTTTCCTAAGTGCAGATTGTAAATCTTCTAGTAATCAAATCTTTGTCTGCTTTTTATGTGTGACTGCATTAATGAGGTGGCCCTGAATGACTGTTTTTGTGGGACGCCCATGTTATGAGTGGGTCCAAGTCTGGAGTGGTGTTGTCGCTAAAGTACTCTAGTATGACAGTTTTGGTAGTGTATCTAATATTGTCATCGTTAAGGAGCCTAGTACAGTAATAAGCTTTCAGGACCATGTGGTGGTAAAGTGAAGTTTGCCGAGCGTGACAGTGATGTCCGCGTGATCCGACCATGTTATGCTGCCAATATCAGAGTATTGTGCTTTGGTCATTCCCATAGTGTTTACTAGGATGTTATCTATTCTGGAGTATGTGTCGTGTGGGGTGGAATAGAATATGTAATCCCTTGTGTCGGGGTGGTGAAGCCTCCAGACATCCATCAGGCCCGTGTGGGTCATGAATGTGTGCATCAACTTATCCTGTCCTCCCCGTTTGTGTAATCTAAACGCCCCTGGTTTGGAGCTTCTGTCAGCTGCAGGACATGGCACCACATTAAAGTCCCCACCTCCACCAGCATTCCGCCTCCTGCGTTGGAGACTATATTTTCTAAAGTGGAGCAATATGAGGCGTCTCGTTCATTAGGAGCGTAAACATTGAGACAGTGAATTTTTTGTTTTGCATAGGGTACCTGCCAGGTATACAGGGAGTGCAGAATTATTAGGCAAGTTGTATTTTTGAGGATTAATTTTATTATTGAACAACAACCATGTTCTCAATGAACCCAAAAAACTCATTAATATCAAAGCTGAATATTTTTGGAAGTAGTTTTTAGTTTGTTTTTAGTTTTAGCTATGTTAGGGGGATATCTGTGTGTGCAGGTGACTATTACTGTGCATAATTATTAGGCAACTTAACAAAAAACAAATATATACCCATTTCAATTATTTATTATTACCAGTGAAACCAATATAACATCTCAACATTCACAAATATACATTTCTGACATTCAAAAACAAAACAAAAACAAATCAGTGACCAATATAGCCACCTTTCTTTGCAAGGACACTCAAAAGCCTGCCATCCATGGATTCTGTCAGTGTTTTGATCTGTTCACCATCAACATTGCGTGCAGCAGCAACCACAGCCTCCCAGACACTGTTCAGAGAGGTGTACTGTTTCCCTCCTTGTAAATCTCACATTTGATGATGGACCACAGGTTCTCAATGGGGTTCAGATCAGGTGAACAAGGAGGCCATGTCATTAGATTTTCTTCTTTTATACCCTTTCTTGCCAGCCACGCTGTGGAGTACTTGGACGCGTGTGATGGAGCATTGTCCTGCATGAAAATCATGTTTTTCTTGAAGGATGCAGACTTCTTCCTGTACCACTGCTTGAAGAAGGTGTCTTCCAGGAACTGGCAGTAGGACTGGGAGTTGAGCTTGACTCCATCCTCAACCCGAAAAGGCCCCACAAGCTCATCTTTGATGATACCAGCCCAAACCAGTACTCCACCTCCACCTTGCTGGCGTCTGAGTCGGACTGGAGCTCTCTGCCCTTTACCAATCCAGCCACGGGCCCATCCATCTGGCCCATCAAGACTCACTCTCATTTCATCAGTCCATAAAACCTTAGAAAAATCAGTCTTGAGATATTTCTTGGCCCAGTCTTGACGTTTCAGCTTGTGTGTCTTGTTCAGTGGTGGTCGTCTTTCAGCCTTTCTTACCTTGGCCATGTCTCTGAGTATTGCACACCTTGTGCTTTTGGGCACTCCAGTGATGTTGCAGCTCTGAAACATGGCCAAACTGGTGGCAAGTGGCATCGTGGCAGCTGCACGCTTGACTTTTCTCAGTTCATGGGCAGTTATTTTGCGCCTTGGTTTTTCCACACGCTTCTTGCGACCCTGTTGACTATTTTGAATGAAACGCTTGATTGTTCGATGATCACGCTTCAGAAGCTTTGCAATTTTAAGAGTGCTGCATCCCTCTGCAAGATATCTCACTATTTTTGACTTTTCTGAGCCTGTCAAGTCCTTCTTTTGACCCATTTTGCCAAAGGAAAGGAAGTTGCCTAATAATTATGCACACCTGATATAGGGTGTTGATGTCATTAGACCACACCCCTTCTCATTACAGAGATGCACATCACCTAATATGCTTAATTGGTAGTAGGCTTTCAAGCCTATACAGCTTGGAGTAAGACAACATGCATAAAGAGGATGATGTGGTCAAAATACTAATTTGCCTAATAATTCTGCACTCCCTGTAGATAGCGCCCTTCAGATTGTGCAGTTGTAATATGAATTGGGCATCGTTTATTGCTCAGGATTGCCATTCCTGCCTTTTTGCGCAGTGTCCTGGCTTCATAGCATAGCATTCTGTATAGATTTTGTCTGTCAGCTTAATGAGGGCCGTCTTGGGGAGATGAGTCTCCTGGAGGAGTGCTATGTCTATTTTTCGGGCCTTGAGATCCATAGATCTTTTGTTTGCTATTTCCTGTCCTCGTGTGTTTTATACCCCACCTCCTATAGACTGTAAGCTCGTTTGAGCAGGGTCCTCTACAACCTATCGTTCCTGTAAGTTATCTTTTAATTGTCCTATTTATAGTTGTAACGAAATCCCCTATTAAACAGACTATGCGAACCAGCCTGTTTGGTTATTTAGACGTGTGTGGGGTGATTTCGTGCAAATAGCGATAAAACGAATAAACTGCCGAATCACCCTACCTCCTACTGAGGTCGTGTGGCGCCCATTAATCACCCAGACTTTGCGGTTAACCACAGAGTAATTGGGGAATAGCTTGGTGGTCCGCGTTCATCTGCCGAACACATGGCAGTTGCCATTTTAAATTGTCGAACGCCCAGCGGTAAATGGCGGCGATGCCCTGGAACTCTTTTTCGGATACTTATTCTGCCGAACACCGCTGATACATGCCAAGGTCCTCGTTCATACGGTTGAAAACACACGAATGCCGGAGACATTGCACCGTTCAGGACTTGGATTTATGCGAAAGAGACCGACCCCAGATAGCTACAGTGTGGAACTCTCTGTCGGATACAAACACGCGAACGGCCGGTGAAGTCCAAACTTCATTCAACGTTTTTGAGAACTGTGTTCGTGGGATCTGAGCGCTATTCGCCTAGAATATGCACTCAAATCCAAGCTATCTGGGAGTATGTGGGACTTAAAGTTTATGTTCACTAAAATATAAGCTATAGATTTTTATGCTTTTTTGTGAATATGGGAAAAGCCATGTTTCTTTCTACCTGGAGATAATTAAGGCTCTCTTTACTACCTTAAGTTAATTATCTCCAGGATGGAAAGGAGGGAGTGACCTATGTAAAAGGGGAGTGCTTATGTTATAGCCACTGCAATTGGCTACTGTAATTCTTTTGTCCCAGTCTTCCATCTGGTCCCCTAGGGGAGTGTCCACCAGGTGGGAGACCTGCATAAATACCGGGCAGGTAGCCCCCATTAAATCAGATCGTTTTACCCCTTCATGAAGCCTCTACTCATGTTTGGGGGATTGGGAGCTATAATCACTCTGTTTCAGCGGGATTTCGGGAGAAGCTACAAGGATCAGCACTGCACGAATAGAAGGATCCTTTACAATAGTTAAATCCCCCCTCTTATAATATTGTAAAGTGCTACGAAATCTGTTGGCGCTATATAAATGGTAATAATAATGAAGATGTCCGCTACTGTCGGAGAGTTTGCATCGGAGCCCCAGGAGGACATTAAGTTAAGTTTAAGTTTAACTGGGCACTGTGAGGTGCGATGCTGGTTGCTTGTGCAGGATTGCAGGTGGCTTCGCGGAAGCCTTTACTCTAAATGGCCATTCAGGTTGGCAGCCAGACCACGCCCCCTAGTTCTGTATTTCAGCTAGTATACATGCCCTGGTTGTCCAGCGCTGGCTGTTAGTTGATATTCATTCCCTGTTGGTCCAGTGGCGTATGATATTGTCTGTACCTGCTGTTGGTACAGACCATAATATCCTCTCCCTTTCGTTTCTAGCGCACAACGTAGAGGAGGAGTGCAGCTGAGAGGATTCCCAGCTGGTGCTCTGACTAACTAAGTGAGCATTGGAGTCACAGGGAGTCCAGGCCATATATTAACTAAAAATGTCATACATGAGGGCAGCAATTTCCCTAAGTGCTGCTGCGATCTGTATTGACTGCCTGGCGCCCCGTGTTTCCATGTTACCCTGTGTAGCCGCAAAGTTTGCACACCCCAAACCTAGATGACACATTTACAGTTTGTCAACACTTTCACAGAATTAACGATAAATACTTTAACCGTTCATACTGCAAGTTCCTGCTTCACTGTTAATGCTCTTTAAATAAAAATAAACTGTAGACCAACTGCAGTAAATTTAGCAGACCTCCTCACATATGAGAAATGTTTCTAGGAAGCACATTTCTCATCTACTAAAAATGGAATTCTAACACGACACAAGTAGCATGTTAACATGTTTAATGATAGCGTGATCCTGCTTTCTTGAAATGCTTGGTGACAATAATAATTTAAAATAAAAGGATTGCCAATTTGTTTCTTGAAATAGTTGTGTGTTTTTTTTCCCTCCTGCTTTTGGCGAACAGCGTTCATTACAATTACTAGTAGTGGTAGAGGGTCAATCATTAACTAATTAGGGGTATAACTGCGCAGTGACAACTTGAATTGTGAATATCAAGGTATAACAGTATCCAGTTACCCCTACCAAGCTCGTTAGCCACACATTACCTAGCATTGAAACTCACCACACCTTAGGTCTAAAACTAATTTAATGTTACAATTTTTACCATGTGTGAGAGTCAAAAAGAAGAGAAAGAGATACAAATTACACAATTGTATGTTGGCTTTCAATGTTAGGTTGGCATGACTTTAATGTACAATAAGGTAAATCTGGATGGGTAACTATTGTAAAATAGAGCAGGGGGGCTCCACATTTCTATTAGAGAAGCCACAAACAATGGGATTTGTGGTGCTCCACCACATCCTCCTGAGAACCAAGGAAAAAAATCATAGACATTGAAAACCTAGACGCCGCACGTCTATGGCATTGCGTGCTGAGCGTCGAGGAATGCGGACGCCATCTTGGACCGGTCGCCGCTCTACTGAAGCTATTGAAGAACCCTTGGAAAGTCCATCTCACAAAAGGTAAGTGAAGGACTTGGGGCACTTATAGTCCTTAATACCCCTACCCCTAGTTATTAATACCCCTTCCCCTAGTCCTTAATACCCCTACCCCTACAGTGTTAATACCCCTACCCCTAGTCATTAATACCCCTACCCTTAATCCTTAATACCCCTTACCCCTACAGTGTTAATACCCCTACCCCAGCACGCACAGTGTTAATACCCCTACCCCAGCACACTATGTGTATTAACACTGTGTGTGTAGGGGTAGGGGTATTAAGGACTATTTGTGCTGGGGTAGGTTGGGGTAGGGGAATTAATGTCTAGGGGTAGGGGTATTTAGGACTATAAGTGCCCCAAGTCCTTCACTTACCTTTTATGAGATGGACTTTCCAAGGGTTCTTCAATAGCTTCAGTAGAGCAGTTCCTCGCCGCTCAGCACGCAATGCGGCATCTCGGTATTCCATATCTATGGAAAGAATTGTCTTCCAATATTCCATCCATTTTTGATGAAAAGGAAGAGGAGGTTCCCAGTATCCCAGCTTATCACATGACATATCACTGGAAAGCCCAGGATGTCCTCTTTACAGTACATCAGGGATTTATATATTCAAAAGAATAAAAGGAGATGCATGTGACCAAAATGTCCAGTACAGAGGACACAAGTTAATGGTCTCTGGAGGATATAAAGTCCCCAGTGACATCACAGACCTTGTCTGAATCACATTAGAACTACCCACTGGACCTGCACAGACCTTGTTTTGGGCATGTGGCAATCCGGTTTGGATGTCTCACTGCAGGGGATAGCAAAAGGGAAATTAATTAGAAATCTTCCAGGACATACTTGTAATTGAGAAAATTCTTAATTTATCCTTCCTTTCTAAATATGTTGCAAATAAATTGGGTTTTAATGGTGAGGCTCTTCAAAGCGGTTTCCCCTCCCTAAACGTGGCCATGAAAGTAAGACCCCGCTGTGCCAATAATAATAGGTGTGATTGCTTAGAGACAAACAGAGGACTACTCCAACCACCATGCTTTTAGAAGTGGACATGGTGCAAGTGTTCTGTTTCTGCCTATGCTGAGATATTACTGATTTTGTGCCATGGTGTAGTTCAGTGGTAGTCAACCTTTTTCTACCTACCGCCCACTAATGCATCTTTCTTAATGGAAAAATGTCCTTACCGCCTACCAGTTTTCACGCAAGTGCAGAATATTTTTTAGAAAGGAGGGTGTTTAATAAATAAATAAATAAATGTACGTACATTTATCTTTTTATTTCTACTTTATGCAGGTTTATAATGTTTTTAACTTTATAAAGTTTAATGAGAAAACAAAGTAAATTGAAATTACCTTTATTAGTGATTAATGAGATCCTTGAGGTTGATGCTGCGAGACTAAATATTTGATATCTGGTTTGATTTTCGTAATGAACAAACGAAGGTCTCCTCTTTCGGTGATATTCAGACGATTTCTCTGTTTGCTCATAATATGATTTCTCATCTGTGCATCAGCTCCCCTCCTCTCCCTCCTCAATTCTCCTCCCCACCTTTTTCCCCCCTTTTTCTATTTTCCTTATAGCAATGCCTAGTATGAAGGCTGAGCTAGGTAGCCCACTTACTATTATTAGCCAATGTCAGGGTACCTGTTGGTGCTGACTCCAGGGAAGACATCCTCTCTGTTTAGGGGCTCCTTGCCCCTAGCATTTCGGCAAATTCCGGCCGTTTTCGCGCCGGCCGCGCTAGCTCCTCCCCCTTTTATGACGCGACGCCTAGCGTTGACGTCATGACGTCAGCATTACGTGAAGTGCCGAGAACCGCTATTCCGGACCTTTTGGGGGCGTGGTCTCAATTAAGGTGACAGGGTATTTAAAGGAAACCTTTACTACTGCTCATTGCCCTGTCGTGGTTCTAGCTTGCTAGTCACTCAGCGCGTTCTCTCTCTTAGTGTTTTTGGTTTTGACCTTGCTTGTCTTTTGTCCTGTTGTCCTCTCCTCTCCTTTGACTCGGCTTGTATCTCGCTTACCTGTCCTCCGGCTCCCTCGACCTCGGCTTACCTTTTGACTATTCTTGTTTTGTCCATACGTTAGTCCGGCCATTCTAAGGTCCGGTATACGTACCTCCTTCTGTCCGCACTCTGCGTATTGGATCCCTGTCAGTATCCTGACAGCCAACAACAATTCTCTCCTTTTTTACAAGTGCTCTACTCCTTCTTTCTCCTTTTTACAAGTACTCCACTCCTTTTTTCTCATTTTTACAAGTACTCTGCTCTTTCTTTCTCCTATTCTACAAATACTCTGCTCCTTCTTTCTTCTATTCTACAAGTACTCTGCTCACAGGCAAACACATACACACACTCACACATACACTTACAGGCACAAACACACACTCACAGACAAACACACTCACACATACACTTAGACACACACACTCACAGAGAAACATACACACAGACAAACATACACACATATACTTACTGACACACACATATACACACTCAAACATACACTTAGTCTCACACACACACTCACAGACAAACACATACACTTACAGACACACACTCACAGACAAACACACTCACATAAAAAACACATACACACAGACAAACATACACACACTCACACATACACTTACAGACACACACACATATAGTTACAGACACACACACATACACACTCACAAATACACTTACAGACACACAAATTATTAATATTAAATGTCCACCCAGCCTCCCTACCTGGAGAGCTGGTGTGGATCTGTCCCTGGGGTCCAGTGGAGCTTCACTTCGGCGGGCGGCAGAGTTCTAATCCAAGGCGGCGAGGGAGCTCTAACCTCTCTGCTCTGCTCCCTCGCGGGCTGTCTACTGATGCCAGGAGCCGGAATATGACATCATATTCCAGCTCCCGCGGCATCAGCAAACATCGCACGAGGGAGCAGAGCAGAGAGGTTAGAGCTCCCCTGCCACCTCACATTAGAACTCTGCTGCGCCTCCTGCCAGAAGGTGGCCTGGCAGCAGGGCCGGACTGGGGATACGAAGCAGCCCTGGAAAAAAATCTATGCCAGCCCCATAGCCAGTCATTGTGCTATGTAGGGTGTTTATATATATATATATATATATATATATACATATATACACACACACACACACACACACAATTGAAATAGTTGGCTGCACTCTTGGATTTCCTGAAAATGTAACTTTTATTGAAATATTTAAGGGAAGATCAATGTTTCAGTCCCTCTTGTGGACTTTCGTCACGATCCTGATGCAAGTCCACAAGAGGGACTGAAACGTTGATCTTCTCTTAAATATTTCAACAAAAGTTAAATTTTAAGGAAATCCGAGAGTGCAGCCAACTATTTCAATTGCCTATATATATATACTGGATAGTGGAGCCCTGGTGATGCAACAATATATATATATATATATATATATATATATATTTATTTGTTTTTTATTGATACATTTCTTCTTCTAATTCAAAATATTAGTTCTCTTAGGGTAATTAAATTATACAGTAAAGCATACACACAGACAGACAATCTTACTGATGCACACAAATAGGCTCATTGACAGACAATGACACACATAGACAAGGTTACTGGCGCACACACAAATTTAGTACAGACAAACTCTGATACACACACACAAGCTTACTATAGACAAGCTCACTGTCACACACACACGCTCACTACAGACAAGCTCACTGATGCGCACACACTTTCCCTACAGACAAGCCCATTGACACACACGCTCCCTACAGAGCTCACTAACACACAGATTCACTACAGACAAGCTCACTGACACACACATGCTCACTACAGACAAGCTCACTGACACACATATGGTCACTACAGGCAAGCTCACGATCACACTCATGCTTACTACAGACAAGCTCACTGTACACACATGCTCCTTACAGACAGGCTCCGACACTCCCATGCTCCTTACAGACAAGCTCACTAACACACACACACATATGATCCCTACAGACAAGCTCACTGACACACATACAAGCTCACTCACTAGCAGGCACACACCCACACACACAAACTCACTAGCAGGCACACACAGGCACACACACACACACACACACACACACACACACACACACACACAGAAGCTCCCTTACTAGCAGATGCAAGCACACACACACAGAGGCAGACAGTCACTGACACCCAGGCAGACAGTCACACACACGCAGGCAGACATTCACGCACACACACAGGCAGACAATCACGCACACACACACAGGCAGACAGTCACACTCAGTCAGTCACACACTCACAGACAGTCACACACTCACAGGCAGTCACACACTCACAGGCAGTCACACACAGACGGTCACACACAGACAGTCACACAGACAGTCACACACTCACACAGGCAGTCACACACTCACTCACACAGGCAGTCACACACAGTCACACACTCACACAGACAGTCACACACAGACAGTCACACAGACAGTCACACACTCACAGGCAGTCACACACAGTCACACACTCACACATACAGTCACACACGCACACAGACAGTCAGACACTCACACAGACAGTCACACACAGACAGTCACACACTCACACAGACAGTCACACACTCACAGGCAGTCACACACTCACACAGAGACAGTCACACACTCACAGGCAGTCACACACTCACACAGGCAGTCACACACTCACAGGCAGTCACACAGGCAGTCACACACTCACTCAGAGACAGTCACACACTCACAGGCAGTCACACAGACAGTCACACACTCACAGGCAGTCACACAGGCAGTCACACACTCACACAGAGACAGTCACACACTCACAGGCAGTCACACAGACAGTCACACACTCACACAGAGACAGTCACACAGACAGTCACACACTCACACAGACAGTCACACACCCACAGGCAGGCAGTCACACAGGCAGTCACACACCTCACACAGACAGTCACACACTCACACAGGCAGTCACACACATATAGCCCACACTCACAGGCAGTCACACAGGCAGTCACACACTCACTCAGAGACAGTCACACACTCACAGGCAGTCACACAGACAGTCACACACTCACAGGCAGTCACACAGGCAGTCACACACTCACACAGAGACAGTCACACACTCACAGGCAGTCACACAGACAGTCACACACTCACACAGAGACAGTCACACACCTACAGGCAGCCTACATACTACACAGACAATCACACACTCACAGGCAGTCACACACTCACACAGGCAGTCACACACTGGCCACAGACAGGCAGTCACACACTCATAGGCAGTCAAGCACACTCACACAGACAGTCACACACCTCCACACACACAGACAGTCACGCACAGACAGTCACAGAGTCACACACTCCCATGGGGCTCAGTCAGACAGTCACACACAGTCACACACTCACACAGACAGTCACACACTCACAGGCAGTCACACACTCACAGGCAGTCACACACTCACACAGACAGTCACACACTCAAAGGCAGTCACACACTCACAGGCAGTCACACACAGACAGTCACACACTCACAGGTAGTCACACACAGACAGTCACACACTCACAGGTAGTACACACAGACAGTCACACACTCACACACAGACAATCACACACAC
>OW240912.1:122303252-122329954 GCA_933207985.1 Pelobates cultripes
AGTCACACACTCACACATACAGTCACACACTCACACAGGCAGTCACACACTCACACAGGCAGTCACACACTCACAGGCAGTCACACAGACAGTCACACACTCACAGGCAGTCACACACTCACACAGTCAGTCACACAGACAGTCACACACTCACACACACTCACACAGACAGTCACACACTCACACAGACAGTCCACCTGCAGGCAGTCCACACAGGCAGTCACACACTCACACAGACAGTCACACACTCACAGGCAGTCCACACACTCACAGGCAGTCACACACTCCACACAGACAGTCCACACACTCACAGGCAGTCACACACTCACAGGCAGTCACACACTCCACACAGACAGTCACACACTCACAGGCAGTCACACACTCACACAGACAGTCACACACTCACAGGCAGTCACACACTCACACAGTCAGTCACACAGACAGTCACACACTCACAGACAGTCACACAGACAGTCACACACTCACACAGACAGTCACACACTTAAGGCAGTCACACAGGCAGTCACATACTCACACAGACAATCACACACTCACAGACAGTCACACACTCACACAGGCAGTCACACACTCACACAGACAGGCAGTCACACACTCACAGGCAGTCACACACTCACACAGACAGTCACACACAGAGGCAGTCACACACTCACACACAGTCAGTCACACACTCACGGGCAGTCACACACTCACACAGACAGTCACACACTCACAGGCAGTCACACACTCACAGACAGTCACACACTCACACAGACAGTCACACACTCACAGGCAGTCACACACTCCACACAGTCCCACACAGACACACACTCACAGGCAGTCACACACTCACACAGACAGGCAGTCACACACTCACAGGCAGTCACACACTCACACAGACAGTCACACACTCACAGACAGTCACACACTCACAGGCAGTCACACACTCACACAGACAGTCACACACTCACACAGACAGTCACACACTCACAGGCAGTCACACAGACAGTCACACACTCACACAGACACACTGACCTACTTCTTATCTCCTGCTTGGAGCTCCTAGAGGCTGGTTGTTGGGGAAGCAGGGACTCCTTCCTGCTTCCCATGCTGCAGTCAGCTGGGCCCCGCCGCACAGTAAGCTCCGCCCCACCACCCGTTAAGCTCCACCCCTGCCGCATGTAAGCTCCGCCCCCGCCACACATGTTTTTTTATGATCCAGGCCGGCCATGTGTGAGCTGTGCCGGCCGCCTGTCTCCCCCTGCTCCCATGGGGCTCTGTGGGGCCGCACAGCTCACACATGGCCGGCCAGGATCACAGGAGCTGTTAGCCCAGTGATTAGGGCTGTCAGACCGGCGCCAGGTGCCGCGGCCCACCAGGAAATTTCCCGGTATCCCGGTGGGCCAGTCTGGCCCTGCCTGGCAGGAGGGAGCGCTTCCCTCCTGCCGGTCACTGAAATCTTGCGCCCCCAAGCCGCTCGCGCCCGCCCGCCCACTCTATAAAGGAGAAATCCTCTCAAAAAGAGGATTTAGCCGCCGAAATACCTACCGCCCACCTGGAATCCTGAAACACCCACTAGTGGGCGGTAGGGACCAGGTCGACGACCCATGGTGTAGTTAAAACTTCCCCTGATACTGATTAATGTGAGTTCTGTACAAAAAAGGTTTGTCATTAGCACACTCTGCATGTTGACAGATGTAATGAGCTTCTTCTCTTTTAAGCAGTGCTGTGATTATCAAAATTTGCAATACGTTTTAGAGTAACCTTTAAAGATAACATTTACAACCATTTTCACCCATGTTATAGACCAGCTGTAGGCAGCATTCTGCACTCCAAATGTTGTGGACTAGATCTTCCAGAATGTCATAATTCTGGCAAGGCATCAAGGGAAATGTAGTCCACAACCTTTGGAGTGCCCAAAGCTGCCTACCCCTGTTAAGGGCCATGCACCTACGCAATTAAAGCGAACATTTGCTGCCAGTATGTGTACAAAAGTGTCAGTGTTGCTGAAGTGTCGGCTTATGTATAACAAATGTAATCTAAAGTTCTATTGACCTTATGCTCCACTCCATTTAATAATACTGTCACAAAAGAAAGATTGTATTGGGGTGAGAAACTATATGTGCCTTCAACTATGCAATAACAAAATTACATATATATTTGCTTCAGTAGCTGATCTCTGCTCCAGCACCCTTGCAAAACAGATGCACATAAGCCCAAAATCTCTTCATCCTTTATAATAACTTGGGATTTAGCTCTTGATATAGATAATTTCATGCATAGTTTTGTCTAATTGACTCAGCGATATTATAAAGTACCAGGATTTTATCTACAAATCTTTCCTTACGTCATACAGTATCTGAAGTATCAAGTAGCTTTTCTGGTTTGGCAGGATTGCGATCGTAGATTCCACTGAACTTTAGGAACAAAGTTTTTGTTCCTGAGAGACACAATTTTATTACACTGGTATTTCTCAATTTCACATCAGTAACTATAATGTTAAATAGAACAAAAATTAATATTTCTTCAGGCTTGGTGTAGAAAGAATGGGGAAGTGGTGGTAGTGGCGGGGGAAGGTAATTTAACCCCTTAAGGACACATGACATGTGTGACATGTCATGATTCCCTTTTATTCCAGAAGTTTGGTCCTTAAGGGGTTAAAGAAAATGAAAGCCATTGATTGAAATTTGGCTTCATATTAACAAGTCAGCATCCAGCAGATCAGGGCTGCCTATACGATTAATGCTTCGGATGCATTTAAAAGGCATCTGTCATTTCCCAGGATATTTAAAATTATGTTTACTTATGCCTTTATTTATCAAATATGTAATTGTAAGGTGCAAAAGGTAAAATCAAATATAGAAATTCACACGTCTTTATCCTACAACTGGGTGCTTCTATCTTAGCTCCCTGTCAATCATTGTTATAAGCTCTGCCCTTTGACCTGGCAGTCAGCATAAAGAAAGCATTGAGAGAAGATTAGCAATTAAACAATGTTTTTGTTTAACCTCTTCATTTGCAGTGTTTGCCCTGGGTTTGCCTTGTCTGAACTGGATTATAATGCAATTTAGTAAATCTTTAATACAAAGTTAAAAGAAAACAGAACATCCCATGAATGAAATGTAAACATAATTATAGGTGATTTTCAATGTTTTATTCAATAGTGTAAATTCCAGTCAAATCACAGTTTACCTTTAAATGTCCCGAATTTCAATCTAAGAGCAGCACAAGCACATTTAACCCCTTAAGGACCAAACTTCTGGAATAAAAGCGAATCATGACATGTCATACAAAGCTCTCAAGTCCTCTTGATTATGATAGAGCTTCTCTGTTAGGTGATTAGGAGGACTTTGCACATCTATTATTCATATTTACAATAGAAATAATAAAAAGAAAGTATATACAAGACAGCTTGTGTTTGGTTCATATGTACTATGGGTGGCCAAAGGGTAGATCCCCAGCTGCCAACTGCAGTTCCCTTAATGTTTTTCCAGCCGTAAGCCCTTATTATTAAATAACATCATAGCAAAATTAATTAAATGTGTTTTATTTCTCTAATCTTTATTAAATAATATGTCATCTGAAACCTAGTAAAATCAAGAGAGCCCTAAAATGGCATTTTAGAATGTACTGTACTACGTACTATGACAATCCAATCACTGAAAACTCATCTATGGTAGCATTTTGGACATTCTAGCCTACAGCTTGCAGTAAAATTTAATTTTAATCTAAATAATAAATACATCGAACATTTTCCTATGCTGAAGCATTTTTGGTAATGGTGCTATCACAAGTCTGAAATCTACTCTAGTTTTGGCAAATTAAATAATTTTGTCTGGATTTCAATATATATATGCCCTGCAGATAGCTAAAGTCTCTGATTAGAAATATCAGTTCCATAATGAATGTAAAGAGACATTGTAAGCACCATAACCACTACAACCCATTGTAGCTATTAGGGGGCTATCAGGCTAGCATGCTACTGACACTGTCCCGTAGTTCTGTGTAAACAGTTTTTCAACAGTTAAGCACAAATCTAAAGTCCCCCAGGCTTCCATTGCTTGGCTCGTTGCTTGCCCTTAGCGATATCAATTTTGTACAAATTAGGACAGAACTGATTGACTAAGACTATCAGCTGTTATACTTATTCATTTAATGTTGTACAAATTTGGACAAAATGGACATGCTAATCCAGAAGTAATGATATGACACAAAAATTGGGTTGGTTTCCAATCCCATAGCCTGCTAGCACCATAAAAATTACGTGTTGTAGTGGTTATGGGTTTTAAAATGTTCTTTTTGCACTCTTGGTGTTTCAAGCATAGTTCAAGCAAGAATTAATTGAGTTCATGAGAAAAGTGACAATGTTAATTTAGGCAATGTTCAGTCTAAAAAAATAGCCAGTACAGGATATTTTTGTTTGTACCCCAGCATCACATTGTTTGTTATGCTTTAATACTACATTAAAAATATATATGTTAGTGATATTGATGATGATTTACACATCACTTTGAAATAAATATTCCGACTTAATGGGATTCTATAGTGTTAGGAATATAAATCTGTATTCCTAACACTATAGTGCCCTCTGGCTCCCCCTCCCCTCCGGTGCTCACCAGCATGTAAATTGTTAAAAACCCTTTATTTCCAGCAGCAATTCCAGTGCCGATGTCCCTCGGCATTGGGTTGGTGCTCCACTTCCTCTGACATCATCCGACAGGGGAGCCTAATGCGCAAGAGTGTCAAGCGCATTAAGCCCTTCCCATGGGAAAGCATTGCCTTAATGCTTTCCTCTGGTGATTTCAATGACACTGAATGTCCTCAATCAGAGTTTGAGGACATCCAGTGTCATTTAGGGGACCTGGAGTCCATTAGGATCCAGGATATGCCTCTTGTGGCTGTCTGATTGACAGTCATTAGAGGAAGTATTATCTTCTCTAAAACTGAGTGGGACAGGGACACTGCACCCAGACCACTTTATTGAGGTTAATAAAGGCACTGAGATGGAGTTTCTCTTGTGGAAATGTGCAAAAAAAAAAAACACCTGTAAAGTTTCCAGTTTTCTCTAGAAATAAATGAAATAACCATAGGAAACTCCCAGAATCTTTGACATCTGTACATCAGGAAAGTGAAAAATAAACTTGCAATGTTTAACTCCCCCTTCCTAAAAACAAAAACAACAAATATGTACATAGTTAAAACAATTTTAAACAAAAATCTGCACACCAGTGAACTTATAAGATTTGCTTTTCCCACAGAAATCACAAATCTGCAGTGATGTTACTACCGCAAAGGATTCTGGATGAGCATATGCAATTTAGTTTAACCCCTTAAGGACCAAACTTTGGGAATAAAAGGGAATAATGACATGTCACACATGTCATGTGTCCTTAAGGGGTTTAAGGATCACTATAGTGTCAGGAAAACAAACTCGTTTTCCTGACACTATAGCATCCTTAGGACCCCCCACCCTCAGGGTCCCCCTCCCTTGGTGCTGAAGGGGTTAAAACCCATTCAGTTACTTACCTTAATCCAGCCCTCGGCGCTGGTGACCTCTCTTCCCTTGCTGACGTCAGCTCCCTAGTGGAGCAGAATATGCATGCACGGCAAGAGCCGCGCACGCATTTAAACAGTCCATAGGAAAGCATTTCTCAGTGCTTTCCTATGGACGTTCTGCAAGCTGGATGCGAATTTTGCATCTAGCATCACAGATGCGCCTCTAGCGGCTGTCAGGAATTGTTTACATCAATTGATATGTCATATAATTATGAACATGTCAATAATAATAAAATATTTTAGAAAGAGATGATTGTCTTTGAGGTTGTTTATATTCATTTATTCAAAAATGAAAATCAAAGTTAAAAGAAATTAAAACCAAGTTCTGGTCAGGTGGAAGTCAAGGAGAAACATTGTATTGCTGTCTAATGTTCTCTTCCCACACAGCCCATTCATTATTTAGAAGAGATACATTATCAGAGGGTATGCAGAGTACTAGCTCAAAATTCTTACTTTCAAAGACTGATTTAAGAACTTTGCTAATAGTTGGTATGGTGGTTGACTTACAGTTTCGGGGGATTACAGAGGTGGCAGATATGAGTAGGTGGCCTAACATAATAGTCTTATTTTTTTTACACGTAATCAGGGAATTTCTTAAATATAAACAGTTCCGGTGATAGGGGTACAACATGGTCGATTATAGAAATAGCCAGTTAATAAACTTCCTTCCAAAATGTGTCTAGTTTGGGATCAGAACCAAAAAATATGTGTTCCTACCTGACCACATTCCCTCAAACATGCATTAGTATTTGACAATTTTAGTTTAAATAGTCTAGATGGAGTTAAATACCATCTGTAAATTCATTTGATATGTGATTCCAAATGAATACTACATCATGTAATCCCTTTCAATGACATTAGAAAATCATGCCATTCCTTGACTATATATACCCCACCCAATTCACTCTCCCACTTTGACATATAGTCCATTTTAGGATCTGTCTCACCAGCCAAAAAAGCATAACACAAGGAGATGGTGCCTTTTCTTCCAGGATCTGAAAGATATAGTTTTTCCAAATTTGATATATCCAATTTTCTTAAATTCAGATTCTGGTCAGAAATCCCAAAATGCTCGCTAATCAACTACACCATCTCCTCGTGCATATGGGCATCAAAAATGCTTAACTTGAATTTGTTTTTCAATTGGTCAAAGGTCATAAAATGAGTAGATAAAAATAGGTCATTAGGGGCGTGGCTTGGACGCCGATCGGAATGGCGGCGTGAACCCGAAGCTCCCTGCAGGCTCTGCACGATCACCCGCCTCACTAGCCCCACACACAGCAAAATGGGCAAAACAAACCGGCAACAGCAAGCGGCAGCAGCCGCCAACACTCCCAGGGGGTCCCAGACGCCGGGCATGAGACAATACCTCCTGACCCAGGCGGATCACGTCTCTCAGGCCTCCAGTGACTCGGAGGCCTCGGGCCTGGCCCGCCCGCCCTCACCAGGCAGCAGACATCGTGAACAGGTACTACTTACACCTGACCTACCCCCATCCCAGCTGGACTGGGCATCCCTATTGAGCAACCTACCCACGAAAGCTGACCTTAAAGAGGCAAATGCTGCCCTCCACAAGTCCATAACAGGGGAACTCCATGCCTTGAGGGAGGACATGCAGGGGCTACACCATAAGCTAACATTGTTGGAGGCAGACTGTGACCATGTGACATCTGCACAAAACGCCACCGCAAACGTAATACAGCGGCAGACGCTACAACTGCGCCAAATGGCCCTCCACGTGGAAGACCTCGATAATAGGGGGAGGCGGCAGAATATTAGAATTCGGGGCCTGCCTGAGGAACTTGACCAGACAACCCCAATACGAGATTCTCTCACGGAAATCTTCAACTCCCTCCTACAGCGGCCGAACACGACGCCTATTGATTTCGTTAGGGCACACAGAGCCCTCAGACCCAGAGGCCCTCCGGAGTCCCCCCCAAGGGACGTGATATGCTGTTTACTACACTTTCAAGTGAAGGAAGACATCCTAAAGAGCGCCAGGGAGAAACAACAAATCCTTCATCATGGCGCAGAACTACAACTATACCCGGACCTATCTCCAGCGACCCTGGCGTACCGACGGGCATTGCGCCCTTTTACACGCACACTACAAGCCAACAAGATCAGATATCGGTGGAACTTCCCCACTGGCATACAGGTCACCACAAGCACCGGCTCCTTCGCAGTGAAGAACGACGGCGATATGAGGGACATTGCCCGGGAACTACAACTACCGCACATACAGCTGACCTGGCCGGACCCGATGTCCTTCTACGAGTTTTCACCCGAAGCACACCGCCAGTCGCAACAGCCCACCAGGCCACGAAGAACTAGACAGCAGACCACGCGCCCCACGGGCGCCAACATATAAAGGACTGCGCACCGCCTACCTTCCATCCTGGGCCTCACCTCGACCCATCCGTGGACCAGACACACACCTCCATAACCGATTTCCAGATCCAGAGACTGTGGACACAATGCGCTAACTCATCCGAACCGCAAGTATATCTCCCACGGGAGACACACCCAGCCACATAAGCAGAGAAGTACCAGGGGGCGTACCTGGGACACAGGAGCCCGGCCACGCGGAGCCCTGTGGCCTAATGGACTAATTTAACCTTTTTATGATAATGCAAGATGCAAGGGTAACGAGGGACATCTGGTCCATATTTATAGGGTTAGGAGAATATAGAGTGTCCGCCCCCCCGGCTGGGTCCGGCCGCCGCCGCCCGCCCGCCTGCGATGAACCTCGGGGAGCAGGCGGGGGATGGTGCCGGCTGGGCACATCCGGGGTGGGGACACAAGGGTTGCAGGGGAGAGGAGCGGGAGCGGCCGCCACTGGGCCACACAACAGCAGGGACACCTCCCACAAGAGACACGTCCAGCCACACCGGCAGGGAAGCACCGGGGGCGCCACCCCCCGGCTGGGCCCGGCCGCCGCCGTTCGCCTACCCTGTGATGAACCTCGGGGAGCAGGCGGGGGACGGCGCCGGCGGGGCACACCCGGGGCGGGGATGCTGATAAGACACGGTGGGGATGGAGGGTAAGGTCGCAACCAGGCCACACAATCCAGCCTAGCCCATAGATCAGCTACACGCTCTAAACATGTGACAAGGAGGGCACGGACACGTAAGCGACCACCCGAGCGAGCACACCCAGATTGATTAAAACGAATCCAGAGACACGAGTGCCCTCGCCCTGACCCCGCATGAGGGCGCCCCCAAACCCAGAGAGTAAAGGAACAAGGGACGAGTTTGCTCACGCTAGATAAGCAACCCAACGGAGGGAGAGGGGGGAGGGGAGGGGAGGGGGTGGAAGCGCAGCCCTGCACCATGGTAGAAATGTCAACTACTTGTTATCACCTGTTGTGAATTGAATCTATATGTTATTGTTACGGTTTATGCCTTACTACGATATCTTGAACAGACATGCTGTGCAACACACACGCCGGCTCTCGAGCCAACACACCCCGAGGCGGGGAAGACCATCACATCCCATTGAGGTAGCATCCGGGAGCCAAAAAGGGGCGACATGGGACCCGACTGGCCGTACGGAAGACCGACACCGATACACCCTACCACTGCCCAGTAGGAGAGACGTCACTCAGACGGTGAGTCACTCACGGGAGCCACTGGTGGCACCGTGGACTGAAACTCCCCGACGTCTGCACCTGACGGTCCCGAGACCGGAACACACCCACTAGAGATCACAGGACATCTCCACGAATCCCAAGATACCTTATCCCTCTCTCTACCCCACCTTAAACCTTGACACCTTGTCCTCACTCTGACCGCGACGAACGGACCACACCTGGTACACACACACAGTAGGCACTTGGACAACGACACCGATACAGCACCACCCAACAGCCGACTGACCAAAAGACATGACACTGACTCCCGCCCCGCTGCATATTCTCACGATCAATGCCAAAGGACTGAACAAACCAGAGAAGAGATCAGGAGCACTGAGAGACTTTCATAAACAAAGGGCCTCGATAGTCATGCTACAGGAAACACACTTTCAGAAAGGGGCCAGACCCAAACTAACAAACCAACACTACACACAAGGATTCTATAGTGACTACCACGGGGGGAAAGCTAGGGGAGCAGCAATACTTTTCCATAAGAGGGTGCCGTTCCAGGAGGGGGGCTGCTTGTCGGACGATGAAGGCAGGTACCTATTCCTCAAGGGGGAAATAGCAGGCCGTCAGTACACGTTCGCGACTATATACGCCCCAAACACACGACACTACCGCTTCCTCAAACAAACACTCCACAAGCTCCAGGCGTTCAAAGAAGGGACTCTCATACTGGGGGGGGACTTTAATGTCGCATTAGAACCGTCATGGGACACCTCAACGGGCACCTCGCATATCCCCAACCAACAACTGCAAGGCATCAAATCCCTACTCCGGGACCACCGACTGGTCGACTGCTGGAGGGCCCACCACCCAGACGCCCGAGACTTCACTTTCTATTCCCACCCGCACAACTCATACTCCCGCATCGACCACATATACACCTCACACTACGACCTTTCATTGGTAACTGACGTCGAGATCGGAACAGCCACATGGTCGGACCATGCCCCTGTCTCCCTCAAAATAAAGTCACCACTATTTCGCCCCACATCTCCGAAATGGAGACTCAATGAATACCTACTCTCCCACCCGGGAGTCACGACCCTTATAGGCGATAAAATCAGAGAATACCTTACCACCAACACGACGGAGCAGACATCGCCGACGATACGCTGGGAGGCACACAAAAGTGTGATAAGAGGTCACTATATCCAACAGGGGGCAATACTAAAAAAACAAACCGAAGCCCGACTGACCGCCCTATTAGATGACATATACAAAACGGACGAACAAAACAAACGTGACCCAGACCACACACACCAGACCCGACTCCTACAACTGCGAAGGGACCTAGCGACCATACTGCATTCCAAACACCACAGGGAGGCACTTAGAAATAAGGCATTCTTTACCCTACATGGGAACAAGAGCGGTAAGCTCCTCGCTACAATGCTGAGGAAACAGAGACAGCACACATACATCGACAAGATCAGAGACAAACAGGGGTCCCTACACCGACTCCCGACTGATATCATGAGAGCGATCCGTACATACTACACTGAGCTATACGAACTCCCACAACCGACAACCGAACTGGCTAAGGCACACCTTCACCGCTCGATTCAGGAATACCTGACTAAATACCCGATACCGACCCTAGACGTAGAAGTCGCTGACCTGGTTGACGAACCCATAACCATTGAGGAATTAGCGCGAGCAGTCAAACTCACTAAACCGGGCAAAAGCCCGGGGCCGGACGGCTTACCGGTAAAATACTATAAGACTTACGCCGAGGATCTCTACCCACCCATGGTGGAAGCATTTAACGCGATACGAGAAGGAGACCACATCCCTACCCAAGCCCTGACAGCCCATATTACCATCATACCCAAGGACGGCAAAGACAGAGAGCATTGCGGGAATTACAGACCAATATCGCTAATCAACTGCGACATTAAGCTACTAGCCAAGATCCTGGCAGTGCGACTCACCAAACATATCCCGTCTCTGGTCCACCCCGACCAGGTGGGATTTGTGACAGGACGTGAGGCACGCGACAACACCATCAGAGCGCTCACACTTATGCACGGAGGCGGGGGCGCGGACGGAGGCCTCCTCTTGTTGTCCACGGACGCAGAGAAGGCCTTCGATAGAGTGAGCTGGGACTACCTCTTCGAGACACTATCCCACATGGGGCTGGGTCCCAACATTCGACGTTGGATAGAGGCGCTATACCGAGCACCGACGGCCCAGGTATTAGTTAACGGGGCACTGACTGAGACCTTTACCATACACAACGGCACGCGACAGGGATGTCCCCTCTCGCCGCTACTGTTCGCTCTCGCCCTGGAACCATTCCTCACACACATCCGCCACAATCCAGACATAACGGGCCGGACGACAGGCCAAATACACCACAAAGTAGCGGCGTACGCGGATGACTTACTTTTCGTGGTGACCAACCCCGAGATCACCCTCCCAAACATCCAGAAAGACCTGCGGACATTTGGCGCTATATCTAACCTTAAAATTAACTACGGCAAATCCTACATCCTTAATGTTAGCGTCCCCGCCACACGCGCGGACCCGCTACGATGCAGCTTCCCCTTTCAATGGGCCGAACAAAAAATTAGATACTTAGGGGTATGGCTGTCCAAGCAGAGCAGAGACCTGTATAGGGACAACTTCGCCTCTATACTACACACGTTCCAACGAGACTTGAGGGAATGGTCCTACCCGCACATATCGTGGCTCGGGAGAGTGCAGGTCATAAAAATGAACTTCCTTCCGCGCCTCTTATACCTCTTCCAGGCCATCCCCACTGTCATACCAGGCCCCTTCTTTAACACACTCAGAAAAGAAATGATAAAATACGTATGGAACGGGAGGAGGCCCAGAGTGAAATTTTCCACACTGACACGTCCTAAAGACAAAGGGGGACTAGCCCTTCCAGACTTCCACCAGTACTACGTAGCCACACACCTGCAGAGAATCATGGAGTGGTCTAAAGACGGAGTTCACAAACTATGGAAGACAGTGGAAGAGGCAGAAGCAGGCAGACCGATCTCGGGGCTTCCCTGGGGCCGAGACACAACCGATAGAGGTGACATGTCCATATACACGAGACACACTATGAGAGTTTGGAGGAAGGCCGCAAAGAAAGGGAATATGGCACCGTACCCCTCCCCCCTCTTGCCCCTGACACACAACGAGGACTTCCCACCGGGTCTAGACCCTGGAACCCTCAAACACATCTTCCCAGACAGTACCCCACGCCTACACCACTTCCTTCAAGGTGGGAAATGTAAAACACTAACGGACTTGATGGGAGAGACGCCCCCGACCTTTATGCACCGCTTCCGACATGCCCAACTGACCAATTACATCCACTCCCTACCACAGGGACCAGCACTGGCCAGAGACCAGACCACGATAGAAGTGGTCAGCTCACACCCAGACCCGCTCCCGCATGGAGTGTCCTTCTTATATTCCATGCTCCAATCAGAAACCCCGTCCGAGACACCACTATTCATGGGAAAATGGGAAACAGCCCTGGGTAACACACTAACGGAAGCAGAATGGGAAACCATCTGCTACCTTACACACCACTGTTCCACTCACAGCAAAACACAGGAAACGGCCTACAAGCTTCTAACACATTGGTATAGGACACCACATCTCCTTCATCACGTAAACCCAGACCACTCCAGACTCTGCTGGAGATGTGAAAGAGAGGTGGGCACCACAAAACACATCTGGTGGGATTGCGCGTTGATCCAACCATACTGGAAGAGGATACACAAAATGCTAGAGAAGTTCGCGGACGCGCCCCCCCCCCTGGAACCGGCAGCGATGCTCCTACACCACACAACAGTTCCCCGATCCAAATACAAAAAATCCATGACCATTAGAATACTTAACGTGGCCAAACGAGTGCTCCCCCAATTCTGGAAACAAACAGTTACACCTCCACTTTCGACCTGGTTTAGCCAAATGGAAGAGCTAAGGTCAATAGAGGAACTGACCATGACGACCAACACTACACCCACTACCTACATGAGCATCTGGACGCACTGGATTCTAGAGACGGCAAAAGAAGAGTTCCAATTAGAACTCAGGCCTAACACTAACGGGAATCACGACACAGACAGATAGTACTCAGAACACACACCACAGACGACGCTAGATGGACGACAGACGAACTGGACGGAACTACCCCCCCCCCTCCTTCCTTTCTTCCCACCCAGACACATTCCCCCCCTCTTGCCCCCTGCGAAATACCAGAGCATCATCATTGACTGAATCATCCCCACCGCACCCATAGCGACAAGGGAAAACATATTTGGGAACGATCAACGAACACGAACTGGTACTTACATCCAGACCGGCCCGGGAAGACACCCCAAAGCCAAAACATGCGAACACCTGAAGGAACCCTGGACAGGCCCAGCATTGACACGGCTAATGCAGTATCCACACGCCCAAGGTAAGGGTACCCTTTACCCGCAATACCACCATTCCCCTGGTTAAACACGGGAAACACCGATAGTAATAACGGGGGTAAACACAAGCCCACCACGGTCGATGACACATAGCTAAGGACACAGGGCCCGATGAGACGCCGTGGACAGGGACCATAGGGGTGGCCTACAAACACTGACACCTAATCAAAGACTGATTAATCTGGTTCAAGGACAATTACAAAGCATTATTTTCACTCAGTTCATGAAAACGTTACTTAATTTATAGTCCCAAACAAATGTAAATACCAGAAAATGGGGACCTGCGAGTCCTTCTGTGATGGGGCCTGCGAGCCTAATTTGTTACCTTTTATAATAACATGCAATGGAGACCTGCGCGTCTCACCGCAAATTTAAATACACAAAATGAATAAAAATCATATTCACAAAAAAAAAAATAGGTCATTAATGTGTGTGATATATACAAATAGAGGGTGGTTGGAAACAATACAACCTGAATATGGCTGAAAATGGACGTGGAATCTATAAAATAGCAAAATACAAAATATAGTGAAGTAAGTTAAGCAAAAATGGATTTGCACGTGGTAGAGAACTTACAAGAAGGGAGTAGTAATCACGCCTGTCACCCTGTCAGGGGTACTTTCCACATTGAAGGTCGAATATATATGGCGAGGACTGACAATATCACTTTTTCTTCAGCTCAGGAACAAAATAAAAAATATAGATTTATTCCAAATATTGCACTTACAAGAAATCAGAAGTTAGACAGCATATCTCCATAATGAAGTAATGACCGGGTCTCCAGATGAAAGTAGAGAGAGATCCAAAAATGGAGGTACACAATATTAAAAAAATAAAATAAAATAAATAAAAATAACAAATGGACTATAATAACAGCTGTATATTAGCATAAAAAGTCCAAAAGTAGTATCCAACGCGTTTCGTCACTGTGGTGACTTCCTCAGGGATATAGATGTGTTGTAATCTTCATGGTTTATATATCATGCCAATTTTCAAATTCGCGGGGAAATTCACCTGTTACTTCCGGTTTTCGGCCATTAGACTTCCTGCGTTCCACCTTGGAACGCATGACATCACTCCTGGTTTCGGATCTAATCCGATCGAGGGGAGCCCTCCTCTGCTAGCACTAATAAAAGTGCAGCAGAAAAGGCTTCCCCTCTGGGGCAACAATCAGTTCCCATGATACAAATATGGGACAAAGAAAGAAGTCAAAGGACCCTGTATGCCATGAGAATGATAAAGCATTAAAAATCTGCATAAAATAAAAAAAACAAAATAAAAAACTATAAAGGACTAAATAGATGTAATATAATATGAACCAGATTAGTACATGTCATATATAAGACATGACATGTTATAAAAAAAGGAGTAATAGTACAATATATATTCTGTGATATCAGAATGCATGATTGTTATATACATGAAACCCCAAAAGGGTACAAATTTGGAAAAACAAATGTATAATACCATTTTAGCCCAATCTAATGTACAATGGGAACAGCATGTACAAATAATAATAACTGAACATTTATCAAAATTAGTGTATATATATATATATATATATATATATATATATCCTACAAAATATATATATATATATATATATTTTTTTTTTTTCATAATATAGCATTCTCAAATACAGTAAATAAGTAAGTACAATTAGACAATATACAAATATAAAGTGTAATGAGTTCAGCATCCATCTATAAGATAGAGATAAGGATTAATATCCATATAATACAATATATCCAGATATGAAACTTATATAGGTGAATATAGATACATTTCAAGCTACTAGCAATAAGACCAGAATATAGAAAAGAGAAAAAGAAATTTTGGAAGAAGGATAATTATTGAATTAATTTGTATATCGTTAGATTAGACTAGTTAAATCAATATCTTGATTTAAACCGGTTTTAAGTGTTCTTAAATTGTATATCCATTCTGCTTCTTTTTTAATTAGCTCTTGCATTCTGTTACCTCCCCTCCAGTGTACATCTATCCTATCGATTCCAAAGGCACGAAAGGTAGACCATTCAAAAGAACTACATGTGTTACAGTGTCTAGGTACACTGTGATCAATTTTTTTTGTTTCTTATATTGAGGAAATGTTCTCTGAACCTAATATGTAGTTGACGGGTAGTCCTACCTACATATTGTGCCCCACATCCACATTGGAGCAGATATATGGCATATGTAATGGTACAATGTAATTTTTTTTAAATTTGATATGTTTTTTGGGTGTATGTGCCTTTGAAATCGACAATCTTTTTGTCTAAGTTTATACATGTGGAACACTTTCCACATTTATGGAAACCTGGAGTTTTTGATGATTCCAAAAAATGTTTCTTTGGTTTATTAATATATAAAAGGCTGGGGGCCAGTTGAGATTTTGAGTTATCGGCTTTCTTATATATGACCAGGGGTTTGTTTGGTAAAACCTGGCCTAGCACTTCGTCCTGTTTAAGGATTGCCCAATGTTTTTTTTTTAAATATTTTCAATCTTTTTTGCATGTGTGTTGTATTTTGTTGTGAATGCAAATTCAAACTTTCCTTTATTGTGATTCCCTTTTTGTCTATCTATTAGAAATTCAGATCGATTCTTTGTTTTGATATTCTGTATCTCCAGATCAATTTGTTTCTTATTATATCCCTTCTCCACATATCTATTTTGTATGATTCGAGATTGCTCTTCAAAAGAATGTATAGTAGAGCAATTTCTTCTCATACGGATTATTTGTCCCTTGGGGATATTGTCCAACCATAGTGGATGGTGTAAACTGTTGTTTTTAATTGCAGTATTACAGTCGTTTTTTTTTTTTAAATGTCTTAGTTCTTAATGTGTTTTCCTCGATATATATAGTCAAGTCTAGAAAATCTATTGTTTCGTGATGTATTGAAGAAGTAAATTTTAAATTATAATCATTTTGATTGATGTCCTCAATAAAATCCGTAAGGCTGGTGTGATTGCCTTCCCAAATAATAAGCACATCATCTATGTAGCGTCGCCATAGGACAAGGTTCCCCCCAAGGTGGGATCCCAAGGTGACATGTTGCGAGTCCCAATGGGCCACATAAAGGTTGGCAAAACTTGGGGCGAACTTCGTCCCCATGGCGACACCACATAGCTGTAAGAAGAAGACCGAATCAAAAAAAATCTTTTGTCAATACAAACTGAATACACATAACCAAAAAATCTATTTGTTGTATACATAGACCATTCTGTTGGGTCAAAGTATCTTTGATAACTTCCAATCCCTTAGAGTGGGGTATGTTTGAATATAGGGAGGTGACGTCAATTGTAGCCAGTAAATAGGAGGACTTCCATTCGAAGGTCTGTAGATGCTTAGTATCTCTTATATAAGAGGGACAAAGGGGTACAAATGGTTTTAAAAAGGCGTCTACATATTCCGAAAGATTGCAAGTGAGGGAGTTAATCCCACTGATGATAGGACGACCTGGGGGGGAGGTAAGACACTTATGGATTTTAGGTAAAAAATAAAAAATGGCTGTTTTACAGAAAGGGTTAAACATAAACTTAAATTCGTCTATTGAAATTATATTGTTGTCTAGACCTTGTTGTAATAGTGTTCTAAGTTCTTGTAAAAAGATCTTACTAGGATCTTGTTCTAATATTTTATAAGTTACTTTATCTCCTAGAATATGATACGCCTCCTGCATATAGTATTCCTTGCTCATAATTACAGTGCCACCTCCTTTATCTGCCTCCTTGATCACTAAATTGTGTTTTTTCTTTAGATTTTTTAAAGCTTCTCTTTCTTTGATAGTAAGATTGTGTTTATGATTTGTGTTTTTAATCTTATCCAGATCAGTTTGTACGAGGTCATTGAAAACCTCTAAAAACTTCCCTCTTGCAAAGGAAGGGTAAAAATTTGATTTATTTTTTAATTTGGAATGTAAAATGCCTTCAAAGTCATTATTTTCATTTTCATTTATTGTCTAAATTATTTGTTAAATTGAGGTCTTATTTGAGCTGTCTTGAGTTCGTTTTTCAAAGAAACGTTTAACTGTAAGTTTCTTTAAAAATTTCTGATTATCAAGGAATAGGTCAAATGGTTTTATTCCCATAGTTGGGGCAAATTTTAAGCCTTTATGGAACAAAGATAGTTCTTGTTTTGAAAGAGTTACTCCTGAAGTATTGAAAATACCCTCAGAATGTGGGTCTAGTGGGATTTGTGTGTCGCCTTTTGGGGTGGTGTATTGTCTTCTTCCTCTAGTTCTGTGTATAATCTCTTTTTTCTGGGAGATTCCAAAACTTGGAACCTGTTGCGGGTGTTGGGATATTGGTTTGGATGTCTTTTCCTTTGGTCTAGCCCCTTGTCTAAAAAAGCAGAGGAAGAGGAAAAAGGTTCCCTATCTGATCTAGGGGATGAATGAGAGGAATATGGATCTCTAGAGTGAAACTGTCTAACCGGATATCTTTTTGGTTCCTGTATGAAATCCCTATGATGGGAATATTCGACAGTTTTTTTTAGAGAGAACCTTTATCATTCTCATGGCATACAGGGTCCTTTGACTTCCTTCTTTGTCCCATATTTGTATAATGGGAACTGATTGTTGCCCCAGAGGGGAAGCCTTTTCTGCTGCACTTTTATTAGCGCTAGCAGAGGAGGGCTCCCCTCGATCGGATTAGATCCGAAACCGGAAGTGATGTCATGCTTTCCAAGGTGGAACGCAAGAAGCCCTCTTGATTGGATGAGACCGGAAACCGGAAGTGACGCTATGCGTTCCAAGGTGGAACGCAGGAAGTCTAATGGCCGAAAACTGGAAGTAACAGGTGAATTTCCCCGCGAATTTGAAAATTGGCATGATATATAAACCATGAAGATTACAACACATCTATATCCCTGAGGAAGTCACCACAGTGACGAAACGCGTTGGATACTACTTTTGGACTTTTTATGCTAATATACAGCTGTTATTATAGTCCATTTGTTATTTTTATTTATTTTATTTTATTTTTTTAATATTGTGTACCTCCATTTTTGGATCTCTCTCTACTTTCATCTGGAGACCCGGTCATTACTTCATTATGGAGATATGCTGTCTAACTTCTGATTTCTTGTAAGTGCAATATTTGGAATAAATCTTGTTATTTTTATACAATCTGCACTATCTATATTTTTTCTTTTGTTCCTGAGCTGAAGGAAAAAGGGATATTTTATTCCTGAGCTGAAGAAAAAGTGATATTGTCAGTCCTCGCCATATATATTCGACCTTCAATGTGGAAAGTACCCCTGACAGGGTGACAGGCGTGATTACTACTCCCTTCTTGTAAGTTCTCTACCACGTGCAAATCCATTTTTGCTTAACTTACTTCACTATATTTTGTATTTTGCTATTTTATAGATTCCACGTCCATTTTCACCCATATTCAGGTTGTATTGTTTCCAACCACCCTCTATTTGTATATATCACCTTTGGGTTTTTATATATATGTCCTTGTGTTTATTCTTTATAGTGTGTGTGTGAAGTACACTTCTCTGAGGGTGTGTTCTTTTAGTGTATCATATAGTAAGCATATCCTTTTTTGTAACATTAATGTGTGTGATTGACCAGGCCCGGACTGGATCACAGGATCTCCCCTGCCGGTCTATGCATGGCCGGCACTATCCGAGCGCTGGCCCTGCTGCATTCCATGACAGGCCAGTAGGGAAATCAAAGATCTCCCTCAACGGCCCGCATGTAGTATATTGCAGCCCTCGGCATGGGAGAAAGGGAGGGAGATAGGAGAGGAATTCAGAGGAGCTCTAACTTGCAGCTCCGCCAGGTTCCCCTCGCGAGATTCGGAGCGTTGCCATGGCAACGCTACGGGTCTCGCAAGAGTGAACTCTACTCCACCAGGGATGGTAGCAGCACGACCCCCCGCTCCCAGGCTAAAGGTAAGAAGGGAGGGGGGGATGTAATCACTCACAGCACCCTCACTCAAACACACCCTGCACCCCTGACACTCACAGCAACTTCACTCACTCACACACACACACACACACTGCACCCTTGACACTCACAGCACCCTCACACACACACACCTCACTCACAGACACTGCACCCCTGACACTCACAGCACCCTCACTTACACACACCTCACTCACAAACACTGCACCCCTGACACTCACAGCACCTTCACACACACACACACAGCACACACACACACTGCATCCTCATGCACACTGTACCCATCACTCACACACAGCACACTCACACATCAGCCTCAAACACACACACAGCACAATACTCTTTCCTGGCATTTTTGTCTCTCACCTAGTATCTCATCTATGGAGACACCAGGGACAAATTTCAAGCAAACACAGTGCAAGCATGTTGATTAATTTGCTTGCACTGTGCAACAAATACAGGGTCTTTTTCTCATGCTAGAGCTCTTCAGCAGAGCTGTGCACATGGTCTGCCATGGAAGAGCATTGAACCAACATGCTCACTCTGTGATGGGATGTGCTTGTCATTGGTTATGATAAAACACACCCTATCTGGCCCTGCCCACTTTTTAGGGGATCCGCTGTAATTAAAAAAATGCTCGGGACGAATTTTCTTCCCGGTCCGGCCCTGGTGAAGCCCAATAATCCACATCCAGCTCAGGTAATGAGGGTTGCAACACTGATAATGGAGTAGCCCTGGACCAGATAGCAGAAGGACGAATATTCTTATATAGGATATCCCATGATGTAACAGCCACTTTGGTGGATGGGTACATATCCACCACCCGCGGTCATCGAAAAGGGGGCAGCCATAAAATATCTTTAATAGAGTGAGGAGTAATCTAGCGGCCTCCATCTCGAGCCACAGGGGGCAATCACAATTCAGTTTGAATTTAAGTGCCATTTGTTGCATGATTGTAATGGACAAAGTTTGGCAAACCCTTACCCTCACACCCTCTGAGCTCCTGTAAAATTAGTAGTTTGATTCTTCATGGCTTTTTATTCCAAATAAAAAAGATAAAGGCATAGTAAGAGGGACCACTCTTATGAAATATAATATTTTGGGAAGGAGAGACATTTTAACCGAATTGATCCTACCTAGCCAAGAACTTTTGAGGCCACATTACCTTTCTAGGTTGGCCCTAAACTCGAGCCAGACCTTAGCCAGGTTATAAGTATGTATTTTTGACAGGTTCTTGCATAAGTTGATGCCCAAGTAGGATATATAAGAATCTCTTCGGTCAAAGTCAAACCATTCTTTCAAAATATTTAAGTCATGCCACAGAAAAAATAAAGACAGAGCCTGAGTTTTGTTAGAGTTTAGTTTATACAATGAAATTTCACTGAATTCTTGCAAGATAGACATCAGCGGATTAATGGATGTCAAATGATTTTTCAAAGAAAGCATGATATCATCTGCAAATAGGCCTATTTTGTGTTCTTTAATTCCTACTGCTATGCCCTCGATATCTGTATACTGGCGTTTAATTTCTGCCAGGGGCTCCATTGCCAACACAAATAAAAGTGGCGACAACGGGCACCCCTGTCTAGTCTCATTCGACAACACAAAATCATCAGATACAAATCCAGTCGCCGATACTCTGATAGTTGGATGACTGTACAGAGCAAACATAGCCCTGATGAAAGGATCCGGTATACTATATCTCGACAAGACCTCCCTAAGGAACTCCCAATGAATTCTATTGAATGCCTTCTCCGCATCCAAAAAAATAGTGACAGATAAGTGAATAAGGTGCAAGTGAAAAAGTGTGCAAAAAATGTTAAAGGGACTCTCCAGTGCCAGGAAAACATATCTGTTTTCCTGACACTGCAGGTATCTGCAGTGCTCCTCTCCCTCCCACCCTCCATCCCATGTTGCTGAGATGGTTAAAACCCTTCAATGGCCGCACGCACATTAGACCTCCCCATAGTAAAGCATTAATTAATTAATTAATGCTTTCCTATGGGGATTCCGGCAATGCTGGAGGTCCTCATGCATAGTGTGAGGACGTCCAGCGTCGTTTAAAACACTTTTCGTGTTAGACAGCAACTAGAGGAGGACTTAACCCTGCAAGGTAATTATTGCAGTTTATAAAAACTGCAATAATTACATCTGCAGGGTTAAAGGTGATGGGAGTTGGCACCCAGACCACTCTAATGGGCAGAAGTTGTCTGGGTGCCTGGAGTGTCCCTTTAAAAGAGGACAGCTAATGGACCTGCATATTAGATTTCTAGAATACCTTGGGGCATAAAGATACTATTAGTACTACTGTATTATAAATGTATCAATCTTGTTACAATGTTGCAAAAAAGCTTCAATTAATGCTAGTTGGAAAACCAAACCTTGTCTATAAACAACTTTCGGCTAGGTAAGTGTGTATATGCTTGTAAACTATATATAGGTATGTAGATAGTATAAGTAATAGAAACTGATGCCTATACCAACTTGGACTACAATATAGAATAGTTCCCTTAAGCAACCAGACTAATATGGATAAAACTCACCTATTAGAGGCAAAGGATAGTTAGCTCGATATAATACTCAGAAATGTCCACTGTTACAATGAAAAATTACCTAAGTTCGAAGTACAGTGGGACATCGGTTTACGAATTTAATGCGTTCTCCGGGACATTTCTTATTGCGAAACATTTGTAAACCAAAACGCGGTTTCCCATAGGAATGCATTGAAAACCAATTAATCCATTCTGGAGGTCAGAAATAAGTCAAAATGAGCTGGCATGGAAACTAACCCACAATGCAGAACACACGATAAAAGGCATGCAAACGATGAAGCTCAGCTCCCTACCTTTTCCACAGCTTGAGAAATGCATCAAAAAGTCCCAAAACAACTGCAAACAATTTCCAGAATGGCACCAAAACTTGATGCAAAAGCCGCTCCAACACCTCCACACTCAACGCCACGTGCTACCCACAGGCTCCAACCTGCAGGGGGCGGTGCTATAAACCTCCCAGGTGCAATTGTGTATTACGAAACAAATTTGTAAACCGAGGCATTATTTTCAATGGATTTTCATTTGTAAACCGAAAATTATGTTAACCAAGGCGTTTGTAAACCGAGGTCCCACTGTACTTATTATGAGTAAGTAAAAAGTATCTGGGATAACCCACTGCAGTGAACCCCAAGTTGATTATTATTACAACTGGGAAACTAACAGTGGTATTGTAAACACCCCTAGTCAGGATACTAAACCCAATTAGGTAATAGGAGCATATTGGAATTATTGAGTGAAAGGCTCCATGACTCAAGCAATAAATCCCATGCAATTGGAGATATAATACCCAGAAAGGACTGGACCAACAGACCTGTACTAATCCAGTATGGGGATTTTTTAATAGACAGCCTGATAGAGGGTTATAAAGAATATAATTATGATAACCCCCTAACTAAAAGCAGTAGCCTCCGGAGCTTGAATACCTAGCATTCCTATAACTGCTGCTCCGAGGCAGCCCCTACTCTAAGCAAATTATAGTAGTAATAAGAGAGCAGAGCTAGCTCCTAAAGCTGTGCCTAAGTAAGATATCTACCTGACTAGCCGACTAAGGGAGAGATATACTAGCTAGTGTCTATTGTCTAATAAATGTCAAAGCATCCTAAAGCTGTCCACAGGGAAATAAAAACAATGAGTGGAGCGTCAAAGGCTCTTTGGCTCTTGAGAAAGGCGAGTGAAATGTCTGCTCGACATGCGTTTCATTGCTAGGACGAAGGGATACAATATTGGTCAAATAAAAACAAAACATATTTAAAACAATATGAAAATAATACATTAAAAAATGGCTTTTTCAATTGAAATGCATTTCACCCACAAGAGCTTCCTCAGTCAATAAGCTCTTTCTAAATAATAATAATAAGATCTATGGGTTGAGGAAAGTCCTGAATGCTGTCACAACGGAATGAAATATAGTGATTCACACTTTAGGGGATTGCAAGTTACACCATCATGAGAAGCCATACTTTAAGTGTACGTTTGCCACCTAGGTTTTTAACTTGACTCCTGAGTGTACAGAAATTGACAAGGCAAGAGAACTGACAAGAGAATTGCATCTCTTCCAAATTTGGCTATTGTGACCTAAAATTATCACTGTTGTTGGTTATAGTTTTATGAGTATACCTCATAAAATACAATAGTGCAGATAGATACCTAAACAAAGGGGACAGGGAATGGAGGGGTGATTACAGAAATGGCCTTGAAAAAAGAACTACCGATGGGAGCCGCAGACTGCATAGGGGACCATAAGAAAGAGAGAGGGGGAGGAGTAACAGAGGACAGAACACAACAAAACAACCTGGTGGAAGGTGTCACACTAGACAAAAGACCTTAGCAGACACAAGTGTGCCCAATGAATATTGTAACAAACATGATTTGCCTTGATCTTATTGATACATTTGTTGTTTAGTTGTTTGAAAATAAACAAAATGAAAACACACTGTGTCACCTATGGTTTTAGTTTGCTTACTCTGGCCTTAAATTTGAAATTATTTTTCAATTCTCACTTTCATAAATAACCTTGTTAGTTTTGCATCCATTAAAGTTCACTTCTTACGTTTAATATTATTTTAGTTTTTTGTTTGTTTAAACGGATATTATAGTCACCAAAGCAACTTTAGCTTAACCCCTTAGTGACTAGACCGTTTTTTAAATTTTCTTACCGTTAAAGGCCAGGGCTCTTTTTATATTTCTGCTGTGTTTGTGTTTAGCTGTAATTTTCCTCTTACTCACTTACTGTACCCACACATATTACATACTGTTTTTCTCACCATTAAATGGTCTTTCTAAAGATACCATTATTTTCATCATATCATATAATTTGCTATAAAAAAATTATAAAATATGATTAAACATTTTTAAAAAAACACACTTTTTCGAACTTTGAACTCCAACATCTGTTTTGCATCTACAACCGCCAAAAACACCCATGCTAAATAGTTTCTAAATTTAGTCCTGAGTTTTGAAATGCCCAATGCTAATATGTTCTTAGCTTTTTTGGAAAGTTATAGGGCTATAAGTACAAGTAGCACTTTGCTTTTTCCAAACCATTTTTTTTTTTTCAAAATTAACGCAAGTTACATTGTAACACTGATATCTGTCAGTAATCCATGAATAAACCTTCACATGTATATATTTTTTAAAAGAAGACAACCTAAGGTATTAAACTTGGGGCATTTTGACTCTTTTCATGCAACCATTTTACCACTAATCTATGCCAAATTAAAAAAATAATAATAATAATTGATTTTTTTGACACGCATAGCAATTTAAGAATACATACGGAGAACTTGAAGTGTTACTGCCAAAGAACACCCCAGTATGTGTTTGACAACATCTCCTGAGTACAGTGATACCCCTCATGTATAGGTGTGTCAGGTTCTCTGGGGGCTAAAAGCCCTTATTTGGAGGGTACGCATTCCAGTTTTCCAACTTGGAATTTTCTCAGCTGGTCATCAATCACCCATGTCCTATTTGGGACATTTTTTAAGCTGGCCTAAGTAATTTACCCCGATCAAACCATACATTTTTGAAAAGTAGACACCCTAGGATATTTCAAATGGTGATATTTTAACACTTTCCATACACTAATACTACCACCAGTCTTTGTCAACCGTTTGTGTAGTGATTTTGTGTGTGTTATTTTTCACACACATTGTACTGTAGGCATGGATTCTCAGCTCCTGTTATGTATTACAGCCAAAGAACACCCCAATATGTGTTTGGCAACATCTCCTGAGTACAGTGATACCACCCATGTACAGGTGTGTCGGGTTCTCTGGGGGCTAAGAGACCTTATTTGGAAGGTGCGCATTCCAGTTTTCCAACTTGGAATTTTCAGAGCTGGTCATCATGCACCCATGTCCTATTTAGGAAATTTTTTAAGCCGGCCAATGTAATTTACCCCCATCAAACCATATATTTTTGAAAAGTAGACAGCCTAGGGTATTTCAAATGGTGGTATTTTAACACTTTCCATGCACTAATTCTACCACCAGTCTTTTTCAAACTTTTGGGTAGTAATTTTTGTGTGTTATTTTTCTCTCACATTGTACTTTAGGCATGGATTCTCAGTTCCTGTTATTTGTTACTGACAAAGAACACACCAATATGCATTCAGCATCTTCCGAGTACAATAGTGCCCCTAATGTACAGGTGTTATTGATTTTTGCAAACTTACAGGGGTCAAATGTAGGGCTTTCCCCTTTTCCATGTTTGCACATTGAAATTTGTCAGATTGGTTTGCTGGGCCTATGTTGCCTTTGAGATCGTATAGCAGCCCAGGAATGAAAATTAACCCCATCAAGGCATACCATTTGTAAAAGTAGTCAGCTCACAGTATTCAAAATGGGGTATGTCCAGTCCTTTATAGTAGCCACTTAGCCACAAACGCTTGCCAAAGTTAGCATTCATATTTGTGTTTCCATTTTTTTTTTTTTTTACAGGCTACAGGTACAGGGTCAATAGAGGGCTGCCCAGTTCAGTTTGACAGTTTGGTTTGCTAGGTCTGTGTTGCCTTTTGAGACCATATGGTAGCCCAGGAATGTGAAATAACCCCATCATGGCATACCATTTTCAAATGTAGACAACCCAGGGTATTCTAAATGGGGTATTTCCAGTCCTTTGTAGTGGCCAAAGTTAGCCTTTTTATTAGTTTTTTATAAAAAAAAGTTTTCAATTTATATTTTTATTTCATATATATGTATAATATATTATAATTAAAGCATTTTATAATATATTATACATATATAATGCATATATATGATTTCATTATAAATGTATTTAAGTGTAAATATCTCAAAGTACACTTATAATGAAATCATATATATGCATTATATGTGTAATATATTATAAAATGCTTTAATTATTTTATAATATACTATACATATATATGTATAATATATTTATATAATTTAAAAAATTTTTTTTTACTCTTTAGCAGCCTGGGGGACGGTCTGACAGCTCAGACAGTCCCACTGCTGGCAGCTCCTAGACTCCTATAGTGGCTATGTGATCTTGGTGATCACATGGCTCTGAAGGGCTGGGGTGGCCAGGGCTGCTGCAGGGGGACTGCTGGGGTCTCCAGCAGTCTCCCCCGACTGT
>OW240912.1:122346327-122385423 GCA_933207985.1 Pelobates cultripes
TAATCTAAATGGTTGCCCATATGAATAGGGTTGCAGTTTTTTGAGGGCCCACACCACAGCCAGGCACTCCTTTTCAATGGCGGCGTAGCTTACTTCTCTGGGTAGAAGTTTTTGGCTTAGATAAGCTACTGGGTGCTCGCCACCATCTGCTCCGACTTGGCTCAGTACTGCTCCCAATCCAAACATAGAAGTGTCTGTATGGACGAGAAAGCGTTTAGTTGGATCAGGAGCAGAGAGTACAGGTGATTTAATAAGCGCAGTCTTGAGCTATTGGAATGCCTGTTCACACTCTGGGGCCCATGCTACTATCTTGGGGAGGTTCTTACGGGTCAAATCAGTGAGGGGTTTGGCTAGGGTGCTGTAGTTGGCCACAAATTTCCGGTAGTACCCGGCGGTACCTAGAAATGCGAGGACTTGTGTTTTGGTGCGGGGGGTTGGCCACTTGGCGAGCGGGTTCAGGTTTCTGTTGCCTGCTTCCTATCCTGTGCCCTAGGTACTGAACTTCTGCCATTCCTATGTGGCACTTACTGGGCTTTAGGGTCAGTCCGGCCTCCCTAATCCGGTCTAGTACGGCTCCTATGTGGGTTAGATGTTCGGGCCAGGAGTAGCTGCAAATGGCTATATCATCTAAATATGCGCACGCATACTCCTGAAACCCATCCAGTAGCCGATCTACCATCCTCTGAAAGGTAGCCGGGGCATTTTTCATCCTGAATGGCATGACCTTAAACTGATATAGGCCAAACGGGGTGACAAACGCCGACTTGGGTATGGCGTCCTTGGCTAGCGGAATTTGCCAGTACCCTTTACACAGATCTATAAAACGATAAAACAACCTCTGACGCTTACCCTATGCCCCTGGCCATTTTGTCTAGGAGCTCGTCTATCCGGGGCATAGGGTAAGCGTCAGAGGTTGTTTTATCGTTGAGCCTCCGGTAGTCTACACAGAAATGGGTCATCCCGTTTCGGTACTAGGACTACTGGGGAGGCCCAGGGGCTGTCAGAATGTTCTATCACCCCTAACTGTAGCATTTCATCAATCTTCTTACACATACTTTCTTTGATGGATTCTGGTATGCGATAAGGAGTTTGGCGAAGGGGAGTCTGGTCTAGGGTTTCTACCTTGTGAGTGGCTAACGGGGTGTACCTGGGTAGATTGGAAAAAGTGGATCCCCTTTCCTGGATTAGTCTTTGGACTTGGGTTCGCTCCTGGGGGTTTAACCGCTCCCCTAACTGTACTTCTCCCAGGTCTCCGCTCTGGCCCTCTTGGTCTAGGAGGTCTGGGAGTGGTAAATTGTCGTAATCCTCGGCAGCAGGGGCACAGATCGCGGTTAGCTCTTCGGTGCGCTCGTGGTATGGCTTGAGCATGTTCACATGGAGCATGCGTTTGCCTCCTGCGCCTGTGACCGGACCGATTACATAGGTGGTATCACAGATCTGTTCTACCACCTTGTATGGGCCCTGCCAGGAAGCCTGCAGCTTGTCCTTGTGGACGGGTCATAGGATTAGTACTTTTTGCCCAACCTGAAAGCTGCGGTCCCTAGCTCCCTTATCGTACTATCTGCGCTGTCGTTGTTGGGCTGCCTGGAGGTTGTCGTGTACGGTCTGGGTCAGCACCTCCAGGCGTTCCCTAAACTCTAGCACATATGGGATGATGGGTGTGCCTTTAATAGTCCCCTCTCCCTCCAAGTGTTCCCGGATTAAATCAAGGGGGCCCCTCACTCTCCTCCCGAATAACAGTTCAAAAGGAGAGAACCTGGTGGATTCTTGGGGTACTTCCCTGTAGGCAAATAACAAGTGGGGTAGAAACCTTTCCCAGTCCTTCTGAGTGTCCATGAACGTACGGATCATCTGTTTAAGTGTTCGGTAGATAGCTGGGGTCGGAGCGCACAGTTCGTGAGAATACCGCTCAGATCCTAGCATAACTAACCGAACGCCGCACGAAACCCACATTATTTTCAAGTTACAGTCAAAGTACCGATTGACCTTAAGGAACCAAACTACCAAAGGACCGGGGCTCCAGAACGGCTTGGAAGTCCAGCGGTATTCGTGCCGTCGAGTAGCCGATTTTAGTTTCAGGCACTCGACGACCAAACACCGCTGGGCTAACAAAGGATCCAAGATGGCCGACCGTCACGTGGTCGGTAGCCGAACGGCGGCCACCCTGAATCTCGCTAATTGCCGATGGAAACAATGTTTCAATATTTAATGGGAGCCACCCAACCTCCTGTGTGTGGTCTCCCATTAGGTAGTTTGTTCGTTTCTCGAACAGTGTTGAAATTCACTGTTCGTGAAACTACTGTATGAATGCTGGTGGCTTTCATGCCGCCAGCATACGAATGCTCTTGTTCGCATGAAATACATATACATGAATACACTTGGTTCTAACCACCTTAAAGCTATAGAAACACATTTATGCAAATACAGTGTTAAGTGGCTAGTTTTGACACAAGGTTTTGTGTGTATTGTGGTTGTTCGTATTGTATGAGGGGAGGGTTATTCTGCATTTCTGTGTATATCTAGGTGGCTTCCCTGGCTACCAGTGGGGATCAGGCTGGCCAGGTACAGGTCAAGGACAGGAGTTGCAACAGCAGCTGTAGCCTGCTCTACTCTTGTGTGGATTTCCATTCACAAGTGCTGGAATAAAGTAATCTGAGATCACTTCCTCTACGTGCTACAATGCATAAATTGAGGATTGTCCTTCACACGCTTTTCGTATTAGCAGATATCTGAAGTTTCACTGGGACTCCTGATAGGCCATAGCCTGTTTGGCTCTAGCAGCCTTGAGTGCCGTGCAAAGACACATCGAGTGCCGTGCATGACATAAACATGTATTCCTGGCCCTATAGTGTTAGAGTAACTGTCTTAGTGTAAAAGCACTATCGAGTCACCTGTAACAATGTATATTTTCCTGGTAGAGTGTTGTTCTTTGTCAATGTCTGTCTATGTGGAGAATTTACCCCCAAAAAACATGCATGCTATAAATATATGTCCATAGACTGACAATGAGAAAGGCAATGTGTGTATGAGGAAAATATTTTCCTGGTAAAATATTTATTTTCGTAATGCAAATCTACGCGAAGACTGTACTTTATCCTGGTGGAATGGTTTCCTTTGTCAGTGTAAGTCTATAAGGAGAATACACAATCTCCATTTACATTTGTTTACAATCTAAAGGAACTAGGGTGACATTACACAAAAGATAATGCTATTTTTATTAACCATATAAGACTGTAAACAGTATTTGACTTAACACATGGAAATGATGGTGCACAGTATTAAAAAACAGCCTCTATGGGTATACATTAAAAAGCTTCTTAAGGTGATATTCACAACTCACAAACCTAGGTGTATTAAAACCAGCAATTAGTGATGTGCATATACTTGCAAAACTTGTAAAATCACAACTCTGGTATCTAAAAAGGAGACATAAAAAGCAGAAGGAACTCCTAGCGCAATAAAGTTACACAACATTAAAAATAGATATATAAATCTATAGGTATCCAACTCACAAGTTGAGAGTGGTTAGAGCCAGTGGCGTACACACAATTAATGGGGCCCCCCACCCCTCCCTCCTTCTTCCCCCCCTCTCACTCCCCTCCCCCGACAGACATACACACACACATCCATACAGACACACATACATACACACAGACACATACATACATAGAGACACACACATAGACACATACAGACAGACAGATACATACATACACATACATACACACAGACACATACAGAGAGACAGACACAGACAGGCATACACACATACATACACATAGACACATACACACATACATACAAAGACACATACATACAGACACATACATACAGACAGACATACACACAGACACATACTCACATACATACAAACAAACACACACACATATAAAAAAATGTTTAAGTCACCCTCCTGTTTCCTACCTTTTAGGTGCAGGAGGGTGACTTTCCCTGGGGTCCGGTGGTGGCTCAAGCTGGTGGGAGTCAGAGTACCCACTCTGACTCCCTCTCCTTCCTCCTGCTCCTTCCTCCCGCTCCTTTTGGGGCAGTCACTTCCTCCCTATCGGCTATCTTATCACAGGGGGCCCGGTCGCGCTGTTAAAGCGCTGCAGCGCTGACTGGTCCCCTGGAAATCCATACCCATCGGATAGGCCCTCCTTCACATGCGGCCCCAGCAGTTTGCCGTGCGGGCCAGGGCCGCAAAACATGGCAGCTGGTACCCGGTCGCAAGAGTCCGCAGGGCGGCTGGGCTCCCTGGAGTGATGGCCCCTGTCACAGCTGCAACCCTTGAGACCCCTAAATGTACGCCACTGGTTAGAGCACCACTCATAGCTTTAAAACCCAGGGAGGATCAGCCCCTAGAATGTGTGGGATCCAATGGATGCACTTGTTACCAGGATTGCATGTAAGTAAAATTTTATTCCAAAAATAAGTAAAACATATGCAGAAATGGTAGAAGTTCACAGTCAGCTCACCAGCCCTTGGGAACAAATAAGTCTTGTGTGAGGTGTACTAACTGTAACAGCCGTCACTCTTGTTCCCGACCGCGTCTGGTCCCGCCGATGTAAACAGTTCAAAACACTTCCGCATTCCTGGTCCGTGATGCGTTTTGCCCCTCTTCTTGGGGCTTTCTCAAACGTGCAGTGTAACCTCCCACTTCCATTCGTCTTTTATTTGCGAAGCTACTAACTGTGATCCAATCGTTAGTTCCTTGTAAAATACCTATATTCAAACGGATGTATAGTCAGTACAGTTCAAAATATCCCAAAACTTTAAATAGGTAGAAACCCTTTTCTAAAGACCCTGTAAAAGTTAAACAATAATATAAATATTCTTATGAAGACATAAAAAGTGTAGATACCTGTAAGTCAAACAGTGCTAAAACATATATTCCATGTGATAAGTTGTGATACAAAAAACTTAAAACCCATTATAAATTAAACAGGTATCAACGAGAGAGGATGAGAGGTGTCTAATAAAAAAAGGAATAACTACAAAAAACAAAAATTATAAAAATATAAAAATATTATAATAAAAAGTTACATAATTCAAAAGCCTTATCAGGACCAGAGAGAGCCAACGTCTCTAGTTGGAAAATCCATTTCATTTCCTCCTGTCCGATCTTACGAATAAAGTCACCTCTTCTCCAATCCCTAGACACCCGTTTAATTCCTAAAAATTCTAGACCACTCGGATTCATCCATGCATTCTTTTAAAGTGTTCTGAGATGCTGTCACTTTCCACCCCTTTTTTAATATTATAGATGTGTTATCTAATCCTTACGTTGAGGGGACGTGTCGTACTCCCCACTTATTATAGCTTACAAGGACACCTAAGCAAATAAATCACATTATTACTCTGGCAGTTGAAATGTTCCTTAATAGGAAACTCCTTCTGTGTCCTCTCTGATTTGAACATTAGTTCTACATTCCTTTGGGCATGCTGTATACGCTAACATGCGGAACACATCTTGCATCTGAAAAAGCCAATGGGGCGTCCCAGAAAATTCCCTGATGTTTTCTTAGTTTTCTCTTTGAGAAAACTATGAACTAATGTGTTCCTCACATTTGGGGCTCCCTGAAATGTAATCTTAGGTCTAGATGGTAGTATTTCATTTAGGTCCCTGTCTGTTTTCAATATTGGCCAGAATTTATAAATGGTTTAATAAATGTATGTTGGTTATTAAAATCAAATACTAAAACTTCATTAAAATTCTCCTTGTCTTTTTTATTTGTTCCGTCTTTATGAATTAATTCTGATTGTGTAATTACCTTCACATCACTGAGAGCTTTCTCTAGTAAATCTTCAGGATACTGTTTTTCCCTAAATTTATTTAAAAGGTCATGTGCCTGCTGCGGAAATATTCCCTTCTCTGTGCAATTGTGTTTCAATCTAAGCAGTTGGCCTTTTGGTATGTTATTCAGCCAAAAGGGAATAATATCTGCTGTTATATGAGACATACCCATTTACGTCCACTTTTTTGAAGAAAGTTTGTGTTTTAAGGACTCCCTTTTCAACATACATTTTGAGATCTAGAAGTCAATAGATGAAGCACTAATATTACTAGTGAGGCATATTCCCCACATATTATTATTAAGAAAGATTAAAAAATCTCTAAAATCATCCTCAGATGCTTCCCAGATAAAAATCATATCATCTATGTAACGGCGATAGGCATGTACTCGTGCAAGCCAATGGGCCATCGCCGTTCCTCTTTTCTGTAAGAAAAAGTAAGAGTTGAACAAAAAATAATTGTTATTAAGGGTCCATCTAATACATTCTATAAAAAAATCTATTTGTGTGGATGGTCATTTTTGATCTTGTTCTAAAAAGTATCTGACAGCTGCACATCCCTTGTCATGCAGAATACAGGTATACAAGGAGCTGAAATCACAGGTAACTAAATAGTACCCGTCTTTCCATACAAAATCCTTTAACATCCTTAGGACATCTGTAGTGTCTTTTAGAAAGGATTTTGTTTTAACTACCACTGGTTGAAGAAAAGAATCAATATATTTCAACAAATTGTTTGATATAGATCTAATCCCGGAGACAATGGGTCTCCCGGGTGGGTTACATAAATCCTTATGGACTTTTGGAAGGATATAGAAGACTGGGGTCCTAGGAGATTTAATATTCAAGAACTCATATTCTTTAGGTTTTAAGATACCTTTCAGTTTTCCTATATCCAAAAGTCCTGTCAAAGATCTCCTTATCTTCCCCAGTGGGTCTCCATTTAATCTTATGTAAACATCAGTGTCCTCCAATTGTCGTGTGCATTCTGCAACATACTTAGTAGTATCCATTATCACCAAACTACCGCCCTTATCTGCGGGTTTGATGACAATTTGATCATTTTCTCTTAGTCCTTTAAGAACAGACATTTCTTCATAAGTCAGGTCATAACCATTGTTCCTTCCAATTTTTTTTAAAAATGATTAAAAAACGGCCTTTTCAAATGCTTCTATACTACCATGTCTAAGATGACTTGGATAAAAGTTGGATCTGTTCTGAAAAGGTGTATTACAGGGGCGTGTTTGCATGTAGCGTTGGCATTTGTGGAGGGGTATGTTTTTATGTAGTGTTTGAATGTTTGATTTGAATGCTGGGATGTATGTACACACATAAGCGGCTACACACTAACACACAGATACACGTACACAATGACATGCACAGATACACATGGACACACAAATACACTCATATACCCACATTGACACACACACACAGATACACATACTGACACACACACATTTATCCACACTGAGGCACACACAGATATATATAAACACTGGCACTCACATGCAGATAAACACACACTGGTACAGACACTGATACACACTGACACACAAGTTGCAATTTATATATTTGTATTTGTTGCTTTCTTACCTTTTGAATGCAAGAATGTGGCTTCCTGGGCTGGCTGAGGATGATGGGAGTCTGAGGCTGCATGCAGTGCTCTCCCTCCTCCTCTCTTTGTGACAGAAAATCACATTAAAGGGGCCCAGTCATTTTGCTAAAAGGCTGCAGCACCCAACTGGGCCCCTGATCAGGCCAACCTGACTTCTGGGTTTGCCATAGGTGCATGGGCTAACTGATGGGCCCCAACTGTTAATTGTTTGGTGTGCTCTTCTGTCCTGCTGATGCTTGTTACCTGCTAAGTGGATTTGGCTATGGAGCCTGTATAGCGGCCTCTGTTGGCTTGTTAATTTGCATATTCAGGTAGATTTTCATATAGCTAATTCTGCAGGCAGGAGAGATATTTAGTGTTAAATATTGTCTTCCCCAACCCTTTATAAATATGTTATTATAATGTCCTGTATATTCTGTGATATGTTTTGGTTATTTGAAATTTATTATGTTTGTCACAACAATGTAAATGTAACAAGCATATGGGCTAGTCCCAAGTAAAATAAAGTATTAAATGTTATTTCCTTTTGGAACTTGTATCCTGTGTGGATTTTTAGGGATTCCAGTGGCAGAGTCTTTCTGACCTGTTTGCTGGCTGCAGGATCCCTCTAGCCCTAGGATAAATCAAAAGAGCTAGGCTTGAGAGCCGCAAGTGCCTTTCTAAAGGCAATAGCTAAAAACCAATTGCAGGCAGAGGGGACGATACCTGCTTGGAAGGAGAGTTGCACCCTGGTCGGGTGGAAGAGCTTCTGAAAGAACCCATTCAAGCATCGGCTACTGGGGCCTAATCGTTCCAGGATCCCTACAAGCGACTAGGAAGCAGTTAGGGCAGAGGAGCTCCGTCACACTGGGTATGAGTGAGACCAAAGAGGAAAAGGTTGCTATAAAGTGGTACATAATCAGAGCATGTACAAGCAGTGGTGTATTTTGGATTTGTGCTGCCCTAGGCACGACTAAATTCGGGCATCCCCAAAATCTAAATTTGACCCCCCAATTCGTGTCAAGGCCACTTTAACTGACAGACACATGCCCTCATTGATACATGCACTGATATACACTCACTGACTGATACACAGTCAATGGCACACACATACAGTCATAAGCACACACTGTTTAACCAACACACACCTTCACTGACAGACACACGCTGACAGGCACACACTTTCAGATACACATAAAATGACATACACACACTCACAGGCACACCCATTCTCACTGAAAGACACACACACTTTCACTTACTCACAGACACACATTGACAGCTACACTCACTCACAGTAAGGTGGACAGCCCCAGAAGACAAGGCAAGCAAGGCATTTGTCTGGCAGCTTGGGTGGCATTTTTTGGCGCACCACCCCTGAAAGTGCCGCCCTAGGCAAATGCCTTGTTTGCCTTGTGGTAAATACATCCCTGTCAGTACAAGCACTTTAGCTGCATAGCCATTAGGAAAGATTCAAGCTATGTTTTAAGTTTAAAGCAGTGATTGGCTGGTTGGATGTTGGGAATGGCAGAGTGGTCAGAGTTTAGGAGGACGCGATGGCAGTTAATTTATAGGATAGAGTTGATGATAGCACCACCAGTCACTAATGGAATACTTACTAAGGAGCATCCATGTTCGAATAATAAAAAAAAAAGAGAATTCTGTTTTTGCAAAAATGGACAGGTTTATTCCTTAAATTCTCTATTTTAGTGCATTGAAAACTGAATGTCAACATTACAGCTGAAGCGGCCAAGCTGGGGCTATAGCTGAAAAGAATTAGAGATTTCTTTCAAATTAGTCATGTATGCCTAGATCTTGCCAATCAGATAGTCATCCAGTGAATATGGGAGGAGTGACAGCTGGTGATCAGAGAGGTTAATTTGGATGTTGTGTACCCTAAAGTTGATACTATGTGTTGCGGCTCCTGACCCGCCGCGTACCGCAGCCGTGCCCGACCGGCACGTCCTCGCCGACACCACGAGCTTACCTGCTCATTGGCGAGCCGGGAGCTGCTCCTCTGCCTTCTCTGGGCATCGCGCCCAAATCAAAGATGGCGCGGACCACGTGGTCGCGTCCTTAAGCTCCGCCCCTCAAATGAATACAAGCGTGCGCGTGACGTCACGACATCAACGCATGCGCATGCGTTAGGGATTTAAATCCCTAATTCACTCTAGTTCCTTGCCCTGTCATGGTTTCCTGTTCCTGGAGTGCGTTTATCTTTGTGAATCTGACTTCCTGTTATTCAGATTTTGGCTTTTCCCTGGTTATTCCGAATTCTGGTTCCCCTGACTTGGCCTGTTTAAACGGTACTTGAGTATTTCTGGCTTCCTTGACCTCGGCTTTCCCTTTGACCATTCTCTATCTCTAGCGTATTAGTCCGGCCACTCTAAGGTCCGGTTTACGCTCTGTCCTTTTATTTTCCTTTACTTTTGTATGTATATGTTTACATAGTTTCTGCGTGTTGGACCACACTAGCAGCCGTGACACCATAAGAAGACTTTATATTCTCTGGCACATTTCTTTGCTTTCTTGTTTTAAGTCTCTGAGAAGAACATATGCTGCCCTACTAGGTAATTCTGCTGGTAGAACCATTTGAGATTCTAAAGCAAATAAAACAAATTAGTAGACTGGTTTCCAGAAGAACCCCTTGATCCCAGGATGGATCCTTACTAGACTTGTGCAAATCTTTGTTTTGTCCATAAATGAATAGATTTGTCTGAATCAAAATCATTTTAAGCAACGCACATGAACGTATCCATTCGTCTGGAAAATGTGTATTTATAAATTATTTCATTTGGTGTGGCTTAAAAGGATTTTGATATAGACAACTCGATTAATTTATGAAGGAAACACATTTTTTCCCAAGTCTACTCCTTACTAGAGCTTAATCGAATCCACCTCAACTTACCCTTTTTTGTAATTATTTTTGTTACTTCAGCCTGATAATTCTCTATTATCTTTCAAAGGGTTTGGCATGCTCTGGACCTGTGTAGATAGTAGTCTCTTATCTCCATTTTATGATTTATGACACATTAGAGCAGAGATAGCAGAATGGAGTATCCACAGATGTTGTAGAACTACAACTCTCATGCCAGCTCTGCCAGCTTTTACAAGGTATTAGAACAGAGGTAGGCAAGCTTCGGCACTCTAGTTATTGTGGACTACATCTCCCCTGATCTCCCCTGATGTTTTGCTAGCACTAGGGCTTTAAGACCCAAAAGGCAAACCCTGGTATTTGAGCATACATTCAGTATATTCTGCCACTTATTAAAATGGGAAATTAAAAAAGATAGCCAGTGTGCAATCTGTCCTTTAATGCCTCGAATCACAGATAACATCATTATAATGCTTATTTAAAGGAACAACAAGCAGAAGTCAGTAATAATTATCAGCAAGTGATGTACTTTGATTTACAGACATCTTTTGTAAACAAACCAGTGTTAGAACCTTTCAGTAGACAGCCTCTCTCGCCACAGGCAATAAACTACGCTACCATATAGTAAAAAAAGAATTGGCCCTAATTAAAATTTCTGCAAAGCACTGCTGTAATGGAACAATAATTAGCTTATGATATACATTGACTGAAAACCACATGCATATATGACAGAAATCAATTATTAATTGATTGTACAAAAGTCCCAGAGGGCACTTGTATCCTTCACTCAAATGCAATGAAAAGCAATATTGACACACATGGTGTGTTTTTTGGGTGAATGTAAGTAAAAAAACACGTTGTAGTGCTAGGATGGTAAATCGTACTTTACAAAATAAAGCATTTAGCTCACTTTTCACAAAGATTAAACTGATCCCTGTGACCTGCCAAGTGCCAACATTATGTTGTATTTTTATATTTTTTTTTTCAATTTGACCATTTTTATTGAAATTTTCCATTGGGGATGTTGTACTCTTTTTAACTCTTATTTTCCAGTTTGATTTCTTATAGTTTGGAAACTTTGTGTAATTGTGTCTTTCCATTATGCATAGAATTAATTAATGGCATAATAGCTTGATGAATACTGGTCTGTTTAGGAACTGATGGCAAATCTCTGGATTTGATGCATTGGCAAGGCAGCCTCTACGGTCTGTAGCTTTTGACGTAGAGCTAGATTTACACCTCGGGCACTTTTGGACACACAATTCTCAGACGCCTCTACCTCCTCCCAAAAGTCCAGTTCACTTTGCTTTCTCCATGATGAAGAGAGATAGAAAACATCTTTCATTCCCTCCCTCCACTAATAAAAGAGTGTGAAAAAAGTGCAATTACCACATAGCAAAATTTACAATAATATTTTCTAAACGTTTATCATTGTTGTTGTTAGGCTACATTTGAGATTCTTCTTGAGTATAATATTGAACATCTCTGTCTTTGAGACTATATCTGTAAGAATACCCACAATAGATGACGCTCCTGCATCATTTTTGCCCCGCTTGCATAATTTTGTTCTAACCTTTCATGCTCAAATGATGCAGGATTATGACAACCCATTTAAAGCAGTACCACCTTGGGATTGGTTTAGACCTGTAAACGTATTCCTTTTGCATCCCTTAACCTGCTAGTCTTGACCCTGGCCCGTTTGTATTTAAACAGTATTTATTGCCTTGGGACCACTCTAAGGTCCACTAAGAAGACTTACTGTCACTCCAGCTCAGTGCTGGAGTTTAGAAATATATGGGGATGTTTACTTATATACAAGACTTGTGCATACCAGAAAAAAAATTTGGGGCTAAACCATTTTGTCTAAAATTAAAGAATTTTTTTTTTTTTTAAATCAGGATAGTCGCATTTAATGTGTGTTTGGCAATAAAGATTCTGGAAAACAAACCAAACAAACCAAAAGGATTCCCACAATTTCGTTCAAAGATCAAATTAGAAACAGTAACTAATAAAGGGAAAAGGTAGCGGAGCGTTAAGAAAGCTATATTTATATAATGTGTATTTATTAAATATATAATATATCAATATGGTTTTTTATTTATTTATTTTTTTACTGTTCCCCCTCTATTGGTCACTTTTCCCTTGATCTGTGAATAAAATCAACATTTAGTGGCTATCCCCTACCTCAGCACCTCGGTGGAACTCCAAATCATTAATCAAGCAAACATGCTCGCCCTTTGTGCAAGTCTTTTGTTTCATGATAAGTCTATAAGGCTATTTCGGAAATCGAGTATTCAAACAACCTAATCGGTACAAATTTGTATGAATTATAACATAACAAAACTAATCTCTAAATCTATTATATGCAATTCACCTTCAGTTTCCAGATCTCAGCAACAACGTTATACATGATACCTACTTTACTGAGTTATTCCAAACCCAGCCTTTCTTGTTTGTGGTCATGTTTTTGGATTCCTACCTTGGTCTAGTTCAGGAGTAGGCAACCTACGGCACTAGTGCCATGCACGGCACTCAAGGTGTCTTTGCACGGCACTCAAGGCTGCTAGAGCCAAACAGGCTCTGGCCTATCAGGAGTCCCAGTAAAACTTCATATATCTGCTAATCCAAAAAGGTGGTGAAGGACAATCCTCAATTTATGCATTGCAGCACGTAGAGGTAGTGATTTCAGATCACTTCCTCCCAGCACTTGTGAATAGGAATCCACAGTGTAGTAGAGCAGGTTGCAGTTGCTGTTGCAGCTCCTGTCCTTGACATGTACCTGGCCGGCCTAGTCCCCACTGGAACCCAGGGAAGCCACCCACACTGCTAGATATACACAGAAAGGCAGAATAACCCTTCCCTCATACAAATAATACGCACAGCCCACACACAAACATACACACAATCCGCACAAGCGAACCACCACTAACAATCCACATACATGCACACAACCCCACATGCAATTCCCCAAACAGCCCCCACACACTACCAAAAACACACTGTGACATATCCACACACACACAATTCCGAAAGGAGCCCACATACACAGCCCACATTCATATGTATCATACACAATACCATAAACTACTCATGAACATAAACAATATAATAGCTCATATACGCAGGGCCGTCTTTAACTGGCAAACTGGGCAGCTGCACCGTGAGCCCTGCTGGCCTCAACTATTTCTAACCCTCTGGCCGGTAATCTGCACACTAAGGAGGCCTGCCGGGTGGCCCATGCACAAAGGACCACCCGGTGGACTTCTGTCAGCAGGGGCCCGGTCGCACGCTGAGTTGCTTTAACAGCGCGAGCGGCCCCCTTGCTTTTCGACAGCAGGCTGGGAGGAAGTGACGGCCGCGCGGGAAAGAAGAATAGGCAGATTGGAGGGGGGCTGGCCGAGAGTGCTAGACTCCAACTCCCAACACCTTCAGCCACCAGCAGGAAAGGTAAGAAACTGGAGGGTGGGTTTTAAAGTGTATGTCTGTGTCAGTATGGCTGTCAGTGTGTGTGTGTGGGTGTGTATCAGTATGTCTGTGTGTGTGTCAGTATGTTTGTCTGTCAGCATGTCTGTGTGTGTGCGTCAGTATGTGTGTGTGTCAGTATATCTTTGTGTCAGTATGTCTGTGTGTGTATCTGTGTGTGTGTGTGCGCATTTCAGTATGTATATATCTCTGTCTGTGTATATGTGCATACATCTCAGCATTCACACACTAACACTACACACAAATACACCCCTGCATTCAAATCTCAACACTACGTACAAACATGTCTGTGTTAGACACCAAAATTATCTGTAAATACACCCCTTCAAAAGCCAACACTACACAAATACATGCCTGCAATCACGCCTACACCACATACAAACATATTCCATACAAAAACCTGTTTACATTCAAACACACAAAAACTACTTAGTGCTAAATACAGACCTGCAAACATGGGTAAATGGTAGAGCCCCAGCTGTCAATGCATTTCTGGAGTTGCACGACAGATGGGGATCTACCTTTTAATCACCCGTGCAACAGGGAGACCCCCAAAAACTCTAGCACCTCTCTACTTTAGGTCTGCCACTGCGTTGAGGTGGAGGACGTGATTGCATGCCTGGGGAGGGAGGACAAGGCCTGGGTGCCCTAAGCAAATGCTTTGCCCAGGGCCCAGTAACTCTTAAAGACGGCCCTGCATATACGCACAAATACAACAATACAAAGCAATTACAGTAAAAATAACACAAGCAGAATACGGCAACATACACACCTCTATTAAAAAAAAAAAATAAGATCGGCACTCTATGGGACATCACAATCCTATATCGGCACAGTGCTGCTAAAAGGTTGCCTACCCCTGGTCTAGTTGATCATTTGTATATTGGTCTGTAATAGTAGAAAAGCCACCTTATTGATACATTTTAAGGGAATGAAAGACAGCATGCTTTCGCAGAGAGGTTACAATGTATATTAAACCACAACACTGATTTTCATGATAGTTATAGATGTTATACATACATACATAAGAGTTTCATCTCTAATTGTCCCTCTTTTGTATGATATCACTGGACTCTGTTTTTCCTCCATCATTTTCTTCTTTAAATGAACACTATAGTCAACCAGACCACTTCATCTCATTGTTTACATTGCAGGGTTAATCCCACCACTAGTGGTCATACTGACATTCACTGGAGGTGCTTCCACAGCAAGGACCAAGTAAAACTTGGTCACGTGACACAAAAGCCCCATAGGAGAGCATTGATTCAATGCTTGCACGGCCTCATATTCCTTGACATTGGCAGGGGAGGAGAAGTCAGCGACTATTGGCACTGGAATATAGTAAGTAAAACTTATTTTTTTCTCTATTTTTACTTGATCTGGGGGGAGGGGGACCTATGTAGTTGATGGGTAAAAAACAAAAATGCACATGCATTTCTCAACTTCTCATTTACTGAATACAATATATAAGATTCAATTGCAGGAACTGTTCCTTGTGAGGAGCTTTATTGAGCATGCATGTGCTACTCACTCACACAAGATAAAGTGTGATGTTTATGGAAATTGCTCAGATCTATGCTTCTTACTAGATATTTCACAATTTTCTTTTGAGGTTTTTGTATTTCAAATAGCTACACTTCCAGCATTATACCAAAATAATTCTGAATGCATAAAGCTTTTTTCGATCCACACATGCAGTTTAAATTTGTGGAAAGTAAAACTGTACTCCTGCATATTGCACATGCACATAATGTCCACTCCTCATCCTTCCCAGCACCTGTAGCTCAGCTGAGATCTTGGTGGAGGCTCTCCTCCATGCATTGTGGGCACAGCCAGCCTCATCATATACATGTCACTGCAGAAAGCTATAAGTAGTAATAAGGCAGGCTGGATCACACAGTGCCAGTAAGCAGGGCTGCCATCAGAAATTTTTGGGCCACTGACACAGCTCAAGGTCTGGGCCCCCCGGAGCCTGCACCCAAGTCCGCCCAAAGTGCTGCCTCCCCTGAGTCCGCCCACAGGGATGCAGTGTCTGTACTGATTCTGGTGTGTGTATAGTGGATGTAGAATGTGTGTAGTGGATGCAGAGTTCATGTGTTAAGTGGATGCGGTGTGTGTTTAACGGATGCAGTGTGTATAGTGGATGCAGATTGTACATTTGTGTAATGTCTGAGGTGTATATTAGATGCAAAGTGTGTGTTTGTGTAGTGGATGTAGTGTGTGTTTATAGTGAATGCAGAGTGTGTATGTGTGTTTGTGTAGTGTTTGTGTGTATTAATTGCGATGTGTATAGTGAATGCAGAGTGTGTGTTTGTGTAGTGGATGTAGTGTGTGTGTAGTGAATGCAGAGTGTGTGTAGTGGATGTAGTGTTTAGTGAATACAGTGTGTGGATGCAGAGTGTGTCTTTTTTTTAATTTTTTTAATTTATTTAAATTGTTTTTATTTTTCGTGTACAAGGAAATGGGGTACAGAAAAAAAAAAGGGAGCATTCAATGATCACATTTCAGGGTTACATGAACAGTGCATCTTTGATACATTTCACATCACACACATAAGAGTCCCGGCATAAAACTCGTCCGGGGTTATATCAAGGTTATATCAAAAGGAGTACACTTTCCCTTTAGTGGAGGTCGGAAAACAAGAGGTTGTCCCCTTTCCGTCTCGGGTATGGTGGTTTGTGTGGGTAACCGTAAAAGTCAACAGATAGTGGGGGGTGGGGATTGTGGGGGGGTGGTGGGGGGGAGGGGGGATAGTGACCCTGCCTAGGTCGGGGTAGTCATTATGTAGTTTCTTTTAAACTCTTCCCGTGTTCAGCATATTGTGCTGTTTCATGACTCGCTCTTCTTATCTGACTGCTAAGGGTCCAGTCCCACCTGGGGCTGTCTCTTGGACGGTTATGTCCTGGAATGAGTCCAAAACTCTGTCCAGGGTTCCCAAGTCTTGAGGTGTCTATTACGTTTCCCCATTATCGACCAGTGGATGTCTTCTAGCTCCCTCACTCCCTCCACTTTTTGTACCCATTGTTCCACGGTCGGAATACTGGGTTTAAGCCAGTACAGTGGGATCAGGGCGTTTGCCTCACCTAGCAAAATGTGCAATAAGTGTTGCCTGTGCGGTTCTTTAAATGTGCGTGGCCAGCCGAGCAGTACTTGGGGTGCCACTAGGCGGGTGGCTGGTGCTAGTTTCTTTGTAATCTCAGAGATTATGAGTTGCCAGAAACGCTGAATGTCCTGGCAGCTCCACCAGATGTGTAACATATCCCCTCTATTGGCTGAGCATCTCAAGCAGATATTGTTAAGTGAAGGGCATATAGCGTGCAATACGGCTGGTGTGCTATACCATCTGGTAATCCGTTTATAGAAGGTCTCTTTACGCGTGACACTGATCGAGGTTTTGAGACCTGTCTCCATAATACTAGACCAGTCCTTGTCCGAGAGATGTATGTGAAGGTCTGTCATCCATTTCTGTTGGAATGTGGGAGTCGTAGGGTCCCTATCTGCCAACTGTAGGATACGGTATATTTTAGATAAGGGCCGTTTACGGTCGCCCTGTGGGCCACAAAGGAGTTCAAAGTGTGTATCTCTTCTTCGGGTCCAGAGGGGGAGGACGTGTCTCGTCAGGAATCCCTTAAGCTGTGCTCTGCTCATAATGTCTAGGAGGGTGGTGTGTCTCTGTGTTACATGTCTGTCTTTAAATGTAGGTGGGTCATCCTCAGTTAGTAGCTCAGTAATGTCAGGTGAGTGCGTTCCCGTGAGGCGGGCAAGGGAGGGCCCTCCCTGTCCTTGCTGGAAGTCAGGATTATAGGCCGTGGGGAAAAATCTCGAGATTCCAGGGGACAGTCCCCACTTATCTTTATGTCGTCTCCAGACTGTGAGCGTGTTGTGAATGAGTGGGTGTCTTGAGGGGGTTAGGCGTTTGAGTTGGCATGTTTGCCACGGGAGGGTCTTCAGAGGGACCGGTGCAAAGCTCTGTTCTAGATCGTACCATGATCTTTTCTTACTTGTGTCTGTCCACTCTTTTAGTCTGGTAAGTAAGACTGCTACATAATATTTATATATGTGAGGTAATCCCAAGCCCCCCCTGTCCGTGGTGGACGTCAGTGTGGTAAAGGCAAGTCTTGCCGGTTTGTCTCCCCATATATATTTAACGAAGATAGTCTTCATTCGTTTAAAGAATGTCCCTGGAAGTGGAATAGGCAGGGCCTGAAGTATATATAGTATTTTTGGCAGGACCATCATTTTTAAGACACTGATCCTGCCCATTAGGGAGATATGGGGTAAATCCCATCTGTGCAGATCTTGTTTAATATCCTCTATGAGGGGAGGGTAATTGATGTTGTAAAGTTCCGTGATGGTAGTGGTGAGTCGGACCCCCAGATATGTCAGGCCTGTCCGTGTCCAGGGAAAAGTGTGCGTTCGTTGAAGTGTAGTTTGCAATGCCACGGGTACCGAGATTCCTAGAATCTTGCATTTATCCGCGTTGATTTTAAAAAAATTTTTTATTTTTTTATTATTCTTTATTTTTGTTGTGCGGGGGGTTACAGACATATCAATAGGCGCCACAACAGCGTCTCAGGATTCACATAGATTAGACAATGGCATGGTAATTCGCACCTTTTTATAGTTTACATGCTTGACTAAATAGTTATTGCTACAGAATGAGATTTAGCTAAAGTAGCTAACTTATAAAGAAACAATAAAACATAAAACATTAATTATTGATAACTTTGTGTGTACGGTTAGTGGATTAGCATCAGAGAGAGTCAGCTAGTGGCACATGGTATAGGTCTAGCTCGCTGCGCTGCTTATAAAACCTCCATTAAGAAACAATAGGTGGTCGTAACTTAAGTCTAGGTTTTATCTGGTTCTATTAACAGTGTTTGAATGGTTTTGCAACTAGCTTGCCACATAAAAAGTATGAATTCAGCTTAAACCTTAGCTGTCCTTTTCCTTTCTCTCCTCCCATCTCCCTCCCTTTCTTCTTTCAAACGTTTGCATATATCTGACGCTTGGTGTTTAGCTTTCGAGGGGGAGTATAAACAGTGGGTTAACGTAACTTAATACCTGCTTCTATCCAATAAGCAATAATAGAATGGCTGTGCACCTGGTTCGACATATTAAAAGTGCTATATCGGCGGCATATTCGGCGTTTTCCCATTTTCTTTTCACGTCTCCTCTTCCCCTATTCCTTCCTGTCCCTCCTTCTTCCCCTTCCTTCCTTCTCTCCTCCTCCTATCCTGTTTGCTATTCCTTAAACACATGTAAGTAAGTATAAGTGAGTTGGGGCGGTGCTGTGATGATGCTATAAGCTATCCCAGTATCGTGATTGCGTAACATTAGTAGTAATATGCTAGAAACATTTACAAGTGATGTTACATATCCATCGCTTTGTGGCATTAGATTAGTTATGTTGTATGTATAAAGCCTATATACGGTAGGGTGATGCCCCATCCATGCTATGGGTAAGCCGTTTAGTGTAATTGCCTGTCGTTAGTTATAACAGGGTAGAAACATAAGCATATGACGTAAAACAACCCGAGCTTTTTGTGGTGCTGGGGTTGCTATAATCCTTTATATAAAATCTATATATATCAATGTTGTTATCGATGGGCTACTGCTATTCTGTTTTCATGACAGGCATAGTGCATGAGTGAACAAAACAGTATGCTTAGGTGATGAATAGGTACCCAAGATGCGTTATGCCGCTAGGCCAACAGACCCATATCAGAGTCTCTGAAAAATAGAAGAAGAGAGGAGAAAGGAGAAAGGAAAAAAAAAAAGGGGGGGGGGGAAGGGGTTGTGAGTCCTGGGTGTTACTTGTTGCCCCCATCAGGCATGGTAATCCACTGTAGCCAGGTGCCGGCCGGTGTCGCTGCTCCACTTAGGTGGTGACCGCCGCATAGGTGATTGGTGTAGGGTTTCGAGGCACGAATGGTGCGCTGTTCGCCAGGTCCCAGCTGGTATTCGGTGTGTAGGGAGCCCGGAGGCCCGTTTGGAGGAGCGAGTCCCAGGTTAGGCCCAAGTCCCGTAATAGCTCTGTTGCGTCTGGTGGGTCATGAATTTGGTGGGTGGTCTCGCCCCTTTGCACGATGAGTGTGTGAGGGGACCTCCAGCGGTACGGGATCTGTCGGTGTTGGAGTGTGGCGGTGAGAGGTCGGAGCAATCGGCGCCACACTAATGTTCCCCCTGACAAGTCATTATAAAAAGTGAGTGTTGCGTTCCTGAATTTCACGGTAGTTTTCCCCCGGAGGGTGTTGAGGACCGTTGCTTTGTCTCTGCCGTTCTTAAAAGTCAGGATTGTGTCCCTCGTGCTAGTCGTTGGGGCCACAGTGGGCTTTGGGATCCTGTAGAGATCTGTGGGTTCGATAGACGTGTTTGGACCCGGGGGAAGTATGGTGGCCAAGAGGTTTCGGATTGTGTGTGGGAGCTCTGCCTCTGGTGGTCCCTCCGGGATCCCCCTGACCTTAATATTATGTCTCCTCCTCTTGTCTTCTTGGACATCCAAGCGCCGTTCTAGCAGTGTGTGTTTGCTGTGCAGCTCATGCACTTCGCCGTGCAGTGCGGTGATGGCGCGCTGGTGATTTTGAGAGGAGTCTTCCAGCACGGTAGTACGGCCTGTCAGGCCCTGCAGCTCTCCTCTAAGTGCGGAGATGTCTGCGAGAATATTATTCTGCAGGTCTGCCAGTAAGGCTTTCAACACTCCGGTGGTGACTGGGTCTGCATCGGGGTCCGACCTTGGTTTGCCCAGTGTGTGTTTCACTATTGGGGTTGGCGTGAGGGGATATTCCTCGTCCGCGTCCTCTGAGTATTCATCAGAGAAATATGTGCAGCCCCCGTGGAGCGCCGCCATATTGGCTTCGCTCGGGCATCGTGCTTGCCTCCACATGTCTCCGATTGTGAGCCCCGGGGCTGGATTGTCCGGTGATCTTTTCTTATTTTTGCGCCCCATGGAGCCTGCTGGGATCCTGCGTGGAGTCTGCTCGCAGTTGGGGTAAGTTTGGTATAAATTAGGCTTAATTTCTTCGTTTGCAGTACGGAGCTCCAGGGTTGTGCGACCGTTCGCCTCTGCTGCTTGGCTCCGCCCCTGATTTTAAAATTTGATAGCGATCCGAAGATTTGAATCTCCGACTGTATGTGAGGTAGGGTTTTTATGGGATCTGTGAGTGTAAACAGAACGTCATCCGCGAATGCAGAGACTTTCACTTCGCCTCCATGGTACCTGAATCCGTGTATGTCAGTATTAGACCGAATCGCTGTTAGGAATGGTTCCATGGCTAGGACAAATAATAGGGGAGATAGAGGGCAGCCTTGGCGTGTGCCATTTGTAATGTGGAAGGGTGTAGATAGTTGGCCGTTTACTCTGACTCTGACTGAGGGGCCTCTGTATAGAGTCTGTATCCAGTTCATAAATCTTGGGCCAATTCCCAGGACCTCCAGGACCTCCAGGACTGTGAACAGGTAGGACCAGTCTACCCTATAGGCTTTCTCAGCATCTATTGCCATTAAGAGTGTTGGTGTTCTATTGATAGTTGCTCCATGTATAACATTTAAGATTTTCGTGGCATTGTCCCTGGCTTCACGTCCCGGCACAAAGCCGGCCTGGTCTGGATGGACCAGATTCGGCAGTAATGGTTTAAGCCTGTTTGCTACCATTTTCGCCATCAATTTGAGATCTAGGTTTATAAGTGATATGGGCCTATAGCTGCCGCATTTTGTGGGGTCTTTGCCTGGTTTAGGAATGATAGTAATCGAGGCACAAAGCATGGGGGGTGGAAGCACCGTGTCGTGGTTGAGGCCATTCAGTGTATGTAAAAAGTGAGGGGATATCTCTTGTGTTAATGTTTGGTAATATCTTGCCGTAAGCCCTTCTGGGCCCGGGCTTTTCCCCTTCGGTAAGGAGTTAATGGTTGCGAGTAGCTCCTCCTGCATGAACGGTTCATCTAGCGTGTGTGAGTCAATGGCCGGGATAGTGCGTGGGAGGTGCGCAGTGACATATTCTCTCAGGTTGTGGAGTTGGCCATTTGGGGGGGCTAGGTTATATAAATTTGAGTAAAAAGCGTTGAATGCCTTTGCTATGTCATCGGTGGTGTTACATGCCTTCCCTGTGCCGTCTGAGACCTTGTCAATGAAGGATCTCTGTTGTTTGGTTTTCAGAGCTTTGGCCAATAGTTTCCCACTCTTGTTATCTTGAGCATAGAAAGTGCTCTTTGTCAATTGTACTGATCTATATGCCTTTACAGCTAATAACGATCTTAGTTCTATGCGTAGGGCAGTCAGGGTCTGGAAATTGTCGCTAGTGGGATCTTGTTTGTGTCTTGTTCCGGCTACATGTATGGCCTCTGTCAAGGTGTCAATTTTTCGTGATCGTTCCTTTTTAATCCTAGAACCCCACTTAATGAAGGTGCCCCTGACGACTCCTTTGTGGGCCTCCCAGACCCATGGGTCCGATACCCCATTGTTTCTGTTTTCAGAGTCTGTCGTAGGTCTACCAGTACCCTGGGATCATCTAGTAAAGATTCGTTTAATTGCCAGTGAGAGGCAGGTTTAGGTTCTTTTTGGATGGTGAGTGTCAGAAACACTGGGGCATGGTCTGACCATGTGATTTTCCCTATGGATGCTTCATTCAGTAAGGGGAGGTGTCTATGGCTAATGAAAAACATATCTATTCTAGAGTAACTGTTAGCTGTTTGTGAATAGTAGGAGTAGTCCTTTTCCTGTGGGTGTAGTATGCGCCAGCAGTCCACTAGTTGGTGTGAGTGGAGCAGCTTTGAGAACAAGAGTCGTTGGTGGCGTCTAGTGTCTGTGGCCCTAGAGGAGCTGTCAATTGAATGATCAAGTACCATATTCCAGTCCCCCCCCACTATCACCACTCCCTCAGCAAATCCCTCCAGTTTGGTCAAGTAGGAACGGATATAGGGAGTTTGGTCAGCATTAGGAGCGTAGATATTCGCTATTGTCACTAGTGTACCATTATATACTCCTTTGATGAACACGGCATCAGTACGCGGCGCGCGAGGGAGCTGAAGAGGAAACACTCAGGGAAGAGTACTCCCTCGCGCGCCCGCCGGGTGACACCAGGACCCTGAGGTGACCAGCTGCTGGGCCCCCCAGGAGAAGAGGCTGGCCACACTGGGTACATACCGGGTCGCAGGGCGGCCGGGCCTCCTGTGACCCCGGTATGTACGCCACTGAATATGGGGCCCGGGACGACCTGAGCAGCCCCCAGGACCGCCGGGCCCATGACAACCCTTATGGTTGTCATGCCCTGATGGCGGCCCTGCCAGTAGGCATGGCTCCCCACCCAGTCAGCCATAGTAAATAAGGGCCTGAAAGGTGCAATCTGAGCATCCATAGACTTTAAGACCCATGAACAAAGCGCAGGAATAGTAGAGAAAATAAAAATTTTAGGTACAAATTGCCATGCTAAAAATACAGCACTTCCCAATGTAGGACACAGGTGGGCAAAAGGGTCTAAATGAAGCAGGACAGTGATGTGACCCACCAGGAAGTGTCTGTCTGAAGAAGATGCACATCAGCTTGGCATGCATGCACTCCAAATCCTGCTGGCCAGCCCCATTAACGAGTCCAAAATTTGTCTTTTAACAACTTGATTTGGAACAGTTGGGAGATCTGATATAGATGAGTAGAATTTTGCCAGTTTCCTATTTTCCCCAATCAAGTATGATTTCCAATTCCTGCAGGGTTTAAGAATTGTTGGGAATAAAAGGTGACTTCAAAATAAATTTCAAATTTAAGGCCAGAGTAGCTTACCTGGAAGCAGAACTGACTTAGAAAATGTTGGTCTTAATTCAATTTCACTATGAACGCACAACAATTCAATTCTCACTTAAGTGAATAACCCTGTAATGGTTGGATACTGATATTGGAGTAAGGTTTACTTGGCTTAATGAACAGCAATGTTCTCATAGACTTCAAGGCAGGAATTGCTATTCAGTAAGCCAAGTAAACTCTTACCCTGCTAAGAGAATTGATCCCTAAGCATGATCACGATTAGCTGTATTTTGTGTCCTTTTATGATAAGAATAAAGATGTTTTGATGGTTCTTGCAAGAGTGAACAAAAGAGACCTCATTGTAGGTTTATGCCAATGTTAGCTTTTTGCACTTGCTTGACTTTGGTCACAACAATGCTATATGCATCCCCCATGCTGTTTAATTACTATTCTCAAATGCCACTTTTAGATCAGTGGTGACAAGATGCAAAGAAAGAATAAAGATAGACTTTTTATCTAAACAATCTCAGTCCTATGGGCCTCGGTGAATGAAATGAAAACTGATGATTTTGTGTAATTAACTTGTCTCACTCCAAAGACCTCCCTCTTGGATGTAAGAGCAAAATCCTTGAACTTTATGCCAACATATATTTTCTCATATATCGCATTATAATTCATGTAATGTTTCCCATATGTCAAATGGCTTTTATCCCTTTTATATTGTTCAAACCAATGGAACATGTAAGATAAATAATAATAAAGAATGTAATCAGAATGTAGCAGTGTTGAAGTGAACTTAAACATAATAAATATATTGTGACTTTGTTGATAGTCAACTTTATAATCATCTTAACATGCAATATATCTATCCTTTACCCACCACAAAAACAGCTAGTGAAATCTAGTGATGTACAATGTGTTTAGGCTTCTGAAGGCAGGTAGCACAACCTGCATGTGGGTAATTGGCAGTACCAAGAAGTCAGCTTGTAAAGTTCTTGATCTAACACAGTGGTTCTTAATCTTTTTTGACAGTGATACGATTTATGTACATGACCTTAGCTTGGCAACACATTCTAAGTCCCAGTCATACAACTCGTCAGCATGATTGATGTTTTTTTTTTCTTTTTATAAATCGTCGCTTTTATTTAGTTAATCTTAAAGCTGAGACTTAATGTAGGGGACTCTGTAGACCCGTTTTTCCTGTGATAGAAATATTCACAGTATTTTAAGACTAGTGAGCAAGATAATAGAGCACCCCATGTTTCCATAATATTTGGGTCTGGGTCATTGGACCATTTTATACATAATTACTATTCCATTCCACAGTCACATTCATAGTATTAGCTAAAACTCTTTATGTATAAGTGAACTCTTCATGGTAAAAATACTGGTTGAAGAAGTGGGTCTTATTAACTGAGCCATCTTCAGTTCCATGGAAGCATCTCTCTAACTGAGATGCAGCTCTGCTAATAAAAATATCATATATATATATATATATATATATATATATATATATATATATTTATTTGTGGGAGACTTTTGGCTATTGAAAGCTCAATGCCCATTCATTAATTCTGTTTGAGGTTGGTCTATCTTTTTTGCACACAGTATAACCATCATTGTTGCAAAATAAATCATTAGAATTCAAAAAATTTTATTTAGTTTTTTCATCTTAATTTTTTTAGTCTAAAGAAAAATGGCCTCAAGTGAAAATGTATGACATTGACAGTTCTAATCCTCATTTGTGATGTGTATGCCTGCTATTCAAATTGCCTATAGCCCAGAGTGCCTGTCTACATGATAGGCTGGCATTGATACACATTTATAAGGTTTTAATTTGCAAGCCAGCAAATTGGAATCCATGGTAGTTGTACGCAATACTCCTATTACTCTCCCATAAAGGATTGGCCCAAGCTAAGGCTTTACCTTTTAGTTGGTTCATTAGGTAACCAATCTTAGCTCTATCTGAGGGAAACATTCCCAGTGAGGCCTCAAAGTGGTACTCAATTTGATTCAGAAATCCCTGGCATTCTTGAATATTACCATCAAAATGGGGGGGGGGAGGAGATAGGGGGATAGTAGGTGCCTTATGTACTATACTAGGAGATACCTTAGGCAGAAGTGACATAGTCGGAGAAACCTCAGTCTGTAGATGCGTTGTTCGGGTAAGAAGCGTACTGCAAGCCTGGGCAAATTGGTCCAATACGGTAATTATTCTCCTCTAGCTTTCTTTCGAAGCTGCTATGTGCTGACACAATTCTACAGGATCTATGGCCATGTCGTAATGTCAGGATACTAGCTGATCCAGCACGCAGAATTGTGTCACACCAATGACTAAAGGTAACGTCTTACTGGGTCTTAGAATGGCTGGACTTAATGTTCCAAAGGATAGTCAGGATACTTGCTGAGGTCAGAGATACAGAGGGAGACACAACGATGAGGGAAAAGTCAAAAGTCAAAGATACCAGAAGTCATGGAAGTCAAAACAAAGCCAAAGTCAAAAAACAGAAATAAACGCTCAGGAACCCTCTCTTGGATAACCTACTAAAGGAAACCACAACAGGGCAACGAGGAAAAGGGAGTTTAAATAAGCTTCCTTCAGATCCGATTGGCCGTACCCGGCCTTTGACCCCAGAACGTACGTGCGCGTCCTTTGCGTGACGTCACACACATGTTGACGTTGTCAATACCATGGGTGGACATGGGGTTACAAATTGGAATGGATTTGCAGTGGCCGGCGTCCTTCAACATGCTGCAGGAGTCAGATACACCGGTACAGGGCTGCTGAGTGGCACCTCCATCAAAGCCAGAAAGGCATTTGTCATTACAGACACTGTGAGGTAAGGATGAACATGTGACATGTAGTTGCTCAAGTTAATTGATGGTTCAACCGTCCTGGGGAACTCTTCTTGACTGTTCAACCTGTCCCTATGCACAGGATGAGGATAAAGAATGGAACTTAGAACACACAAATATTCATAACCAGGCAATCCTCCGCTCGCCTACTACCAGTGAGAAGGTAAAAAAATGAAAGGAGCAGATTGCTTCTCCTTCCAGATGGCACTGCAACTTGAATTTGCAGATTATACTCTAACCACTGTAATTTCCATGAAATATAGTGTACTGGCCTGATATCAGTTAAAATAATAGGACATCAAGTATTAGAAATATAGACAGATGAATAAATATGTAGATATGTGGAGTGATGGATGTGTGGACGTCTTACCTGCCGGGCTTTGCTCCCAGCCTCTACCACTTCAAATAAATTACTGGAAGCTCTCTGTCTGAGCAAAGTCTGTCGGTGTAGGGCTTTGTTTATTGACTGACAGCAATAACCTAATGCTCTCATTCAATGAGATAGCTTTACACTGCATGTCTTAGCTCAAAAGAGCTAATGGAAGCTTACAGCTTTGCATCATCAGTAGTGGAAGCAGGGAACAGCAATAAGTAAAACTATTCTAAAACAGTTTAACTCACTTGGGGAAGCCATGGCACTCCGAGCACCATGACCACCTAAGCATGCTGCAGCGATTATGGTGCTTGGAGTGTTCCTTAAAGCAAACTTTTACTATAAGGTATACGAATATATATGTTTTTCCTTCAAATTGACAGGTTGCCATTAAAAAGTAAAGCTTGAACTGAAATATCATCTACTAATACGGCATATATTATCTAGATAATTCTATTTACAAACATTATCTTGGTAATATATACCACAATAGTAGAAAATACCAACTGAATTGTAGAACATACTGATTTAGTATGTTCTTAACTAAAATTACACAGTACCCCATGAATTCTAAAGTTAAGATGGGCTAACGTTATGCTGTGGGTTTGCACACATAATGCCAGCCAGAGATGAAGAAGTTCTTTCTTCCCTCGGTGCTGACAAAGCAATTTAATCAACCACTAAAGCTATGAATAACCACTATCTTCAAACACATACAGTGTCTTGCATGTTTCTAAAATAGCAGATTCAGTTTTACAAGGGATAATACCTTCCTCCAGAATGCAGACAAGCACATGCTAGTCTGTCATCAGACACAGTCAATCCCACATTAGAACGTTACCTGAAATATACGTGTCTAGAGTAAAATATAGATTAGAATGTTAGGGACCATTCTACATTCTGATTAGTAAAATATCTACAGATTCCTTCTAGACATGAATATATAATGAATATGTAAATTTGTAAGTCAAATATAAGTTAAAAAAAAATCTAATATAAAATAAGACCGGGTTGTTGGTAAGAAGACACTTCTGTCAAAATAGACTGTGCCACAATTAGCTGAATTAAAGGGACATGCACCACTTTGAGACAACTGTCTCAGAGATTTAGCTGTAAATGAGAGTTTAAACATACCTCCCAAGATTTGAAATGTAGAAAGAGGGGCACTTTAATTTTAGGGGTGTGAATAGGGGTGTGGCCAGGGGCGAGGCTGTTCTGAGAAATTTAAGGTGTATGCAACTAAAATGTTTTTTATAAGAACAACAATGTTTCATATTGACACAGAGTGATTTCTAAATACATTTATTGCAATTTAAATACATATTACTGTATTATTGTGGAGATTCTGGAGAAGAGGGACGTTGGGGATTTGGGGCCAAAATAGGGACTTGTCTATCTAAATATGCAGTTGCCTCACTCTGAAGGCTGAAAAAAACAGGTAAATATGATTGTTTTGTTATATTTATATGTTTCTTATACTTTCTTATACTTTCTACACCCAGTCCAGGTGGGACACTGATCTGACCAATCAGAGTCCTAGTCCTAGGAATGCTGGAAAAGTGCATTGGACATGTCTGACAGATATACACATGTGCAGCTCTTCGCCTTGCAATATCCTGACAGGGGGAGAAGAGGGAATCAGATCAATGTGATCATGCAGAGCAGGCTCCGGTGTCAGATTTCTCACTGCACACTGATGCCCTTATTCTGTCATTAGTGCACTGATCTGAAACTGAGCTGGGTGGGTAAGAGAGAAGGGGACAGGAGGCTGAAGAAACTCCCCTAGCTGAGAGGTGTGCCCATTTATGTTTATTATATACTTTATAAAGTTTTTCTTGCTTTATTTTGGTTTGCATATTTGTTTAAAAGTGTTTGTTAGCTGGTTTAAAAAAACAATTGATGCATGTCCCTGTAAGACAGAAAACATGGTAGTGTAATGTGCCAGTTTCAAAGATCCCAGCCAATTACCATCATATGAGAAAGACTGTTGCAAATACCCAGCTGTAGTACATATGTGATAGAAATCTCTTAGCATTGACCATCTGAAATTTTTGCAGCGGCAGGTCAATGAACATTACGTAACGGGGACCACTTAACTGGTCACTTAACTTGATGAAGGAGCATCTGGAAAACAACACATTTATTAAATACATCACTATTTACAGTAAATGTTTGCACTAACTGTCAAAACCTACCAGTGCATATGCTAGGCAGTCCTATATATTTTTAATTTCCTGTGTCTAATAACCTTTGAACATTTTATTATGATGTAAAGAGGTTTGAAAAAAAAAAAAAGGTTTCCAACAGGCAAAGTGACCCATAGATATGAATGAGCAATGCCTTTTTTTCAATATATGGACTTTCACAATCTAGTTTCTGCAAAAAATAAATAAAAAAAAAACAGATCTTTGTAATGTGCATTTTTTTAGTGTTTACCAGAATAAGTGCTTGACAGTGCTTGTTTCTTCTCCAAAAAAATGACCTAAAATTCCTATGACATTTCTAATTTTAATTGTTGGCCAGACAAATCAGTGGGAGTGTGATTAGACAGTGCATAAAACTAGTCGATGCAAAACTTTGACCCTTGTCGCAGCAGAGGTATCTTCACCATAAGAGTCATAAATAGGTTCCCATTGCCTAGAACAGGGGTAGGTAGTCTTCGGCACTCCAGATGTTGTGGACTACATCTCCCATAATGCTCTTACCGCCACACTGCTGGCAAAGCATCAGGGGAGATGTAGTCCACAGCATCTGGCGTGCAGAATATTGTCTATCCCTGGCAAAGAACATCAACCCAAGGATAAAGCATTTTAATAGAACTATTACCTTGATGGTTTGAATGTCTTTAATTTTCAAGAAGTTGAAAAGAGGCAAGATGAATGAAGCCAATATAGAGACATTCTAAAGGATATACTTTTCCATTCTGAAAGTTTCTCTTTCCATCAGTACAACAACACTAAAATAGAGCTAATATATATATACTGGAATTGCTTATAAACTAAAACCCAAATGTCCCAATTATCATCCAGACAACAACCATGCAAATCATGGTTAAAATGTAAAGCTGGTGTTTCCCAAATATTTATATTAACCCTGATCGTTATATTCAAACTAATATGATAGCTATAAAAAAAAAAAAAAAGCAAAACCGTAAGCACAAATAATATTATGGGCCTTTTCTTTTATGTATAGCACTGGTGAAGAACTCATCAACTTTTTGGACCTCCCCCTTAGAGCTCTCAAGTTTCCTGCCACCAGGTTAAGACTTCTAAGATTACTGATAGTTATGTCGCGAACCGTCCGCGAACTTCCTGCGAACCGTTCGCGGCGAGCTCCGGTCAGCTGACACATCCCTGCCAATCTCCGGCAGACCCTCCCTCCCAGACCCTCCTACTTCCTGGACAGCATCCATGTTGAAGGCAGCTTCAACATGGATGCTGTCCAAACGTGAATAGATCTACGAAGTATCCTTGACCGAAAAACGCTCCCAACAGTGGAAAACCGTAAACGTTCTCGGGAAGTTCGCGGACGGTTCGCGACATCTCTAATTACTGACAAGAAGGGGTCCAGCGCTTGTAACCACATTCAATGCATGATGACATCATTAAGATCCTTATACTGAGTCAAGACCATTCGTATATTCAATAGAAAAGACCTTCGCCAAGTCACCGAATTTTAAGAATATTCTGGCTCCAACAAGACTGAAAGAAAAGAAATAGGTTCCACCAACTAAACAGATTAGTATGGCCTTAGTTATGGGTAACTATAAATGCAATTCTACCCAATGCATCACGTTTCCATATGGTACATGGAGTACATGGGTAAATCCAGTCTCCAGTTAATAAAGAGTCCATTGTTATCAGGTCCCATATTAGTTGTAATACTTCCTATGTAATTTACTTGTCAGATTGCACCTGTGGATTACATTATGTAGGGCAAACATACCATACATTCAAAACTAAACACTAAGTCTAATTGTCATGCGGTATCTCTTCCGGGTTCGGCACTTCCGCAATGTGGAGCCGGCCCCGCCCCCTTATGAAGCGGCTCTGACAGTACTTAGGGAGACCACGCCAGGGAGAAGGCGCTTGGTGATTGTGGGACCTACTTCCCGATATACACGCCGGCTCCACAAGCTCTGACAAGCCGTCCTAGCCTTTGAGCCAATTCAAGGATTATGCTGCATGCCATAGAGGATTACTGGAGAACGGACTTTGCTAATTTACTAGTGGACTATAACTCTGAACTCTTGGAGGACAACTCACCTTAACCTTAAGTATATCTTTCAACTATTGTCTGCAATATCATTTATTAATGAACCAATTCCTGCTTGCTCAAATCTTCTCTGCTTCAAGTTATTAATTATATGGAGGACAACTCCCATCATGCTTATTTACTATGAACTGTTTCTTGCTTTGCAAATACTCTCTGCTACCTGCTTAATGTTTCTATTGAAGATTATTCCCAGCAACCTAAAGAATCTTATTTAATACTTCTCTGAGGAAATACTTATTAATGAACTTTGTATTGTTTGATAACCTGCACTTTCTTCTTATTGGATTATTGCCTACATTCAATTCATTTAAGTTTATCAATCATTAAAACTTTGTTTGATTCTCAAATTGCCAGCAATCCTCTCTTTTCTTAAAGCTACAGTATTGATACTTTAAAGATTCTTCTTTTCTTCACTACTGTAATGGAGTTCTACAAGCTGCAGTTGAGTTCCAATCCAAATAACCCAAGTAGCATAACACTAATACCTCCATAGGCTGACATTTCAGAATTTGTCATAAATATGATCCTAAACAAGTCTTGGTAGACTATTCCACCACTTTTACCTAAGGCAGAAAGGCGTTTAGCACTTGTAAAAGCAGAAACTAAATGGATTTATTTACTGGACACTTTGAGCCCCAAGGGACTAAATGAGGAACTGGATACTAAAGTTTTATAATTATCTAACTCCCACAATATTGTATTATTACTTAAAGGTTATTTGTTCTTTTTACTTTATTGGTATGTGAGTCCGAATTTTCTATGTTCTTTAAAATAAAGTTCTTTTCTAATGGTGCTTTTCATAAAGGATGCTGTCTATATGTTAATTTTATAACATGACAGGAGGCTTCCTATTTTGCATTAACTCTCTTTACTAAACTCCACAGCAGTAAAGAAAACGTAAAGAGTAACAAATAAATCACTGAGCAGCATAGTATATAAGGGTCATGCTGCCTGTACACTTCCTCTTTCTTTACTGCTCCATCGCAGACAGGTCAGACTATTTGCTCCCCTGGAGCTTTATACATTTATTGTCATTATTTATTTGTTCCATTCTATTTTCATAACCTCATTATCATTGCTTTTATCACCTTTTATTTCCATTTTACTCTGTTCTGTACTGGGCTGTGGGACTAGGGGCTCTCTGTGGGTTTTCTACCCTCCTATCTGCCCCTCTATTCCTTCTGGGACCCTCCCTTGGCCTCCCCTCGGACTCCCCAGGTCCCCCCACTACCCCATCCTAACCTGGAGTGCCCTCCTGGGCTCCCTCCTTGCGGCCGGTATCGTTCGGGGCCGTTTTCGTGCCGGCCCGCTTCCGCTTGCGGCCGGCCTCAAAATTTAGTCCCTGGCTTGCGGCCTACCTCGCGGCCGCCATTTTGGATCGTGGACATCGCAAGATTCTCACGGCCATCTTAGTTTTGCCTTGTGCATCTCATTAGGGACTCAGTGTGGTTGTGCTAACTTGCTGTTACCTCTGCACTGCTGTTTTTCACACCTTTTGTGTCTGACACCGCTGTGACTGAAGGATTACCTGCTCAAGCACTCCATCTGCTGCTATCAATCTGCTACTCAGTCTCTGTGCCTCATCTGCTTCTATCAAGCTATGTTCTGTGGCTGGGTCAGTCAGGTCAGTGCTGCTGCCTGTTTATTATTATTGTGACCTGCACTCAAGGGTCCAAACCCTGTGCAACCGGGGTGAGCCCCCACTATAAAGACGCTGCTTACTGGGAGACTAGCTGTTGCAGTTCTCTCTAACTGGGTGAGCCCCAGTTTATAAGGTCACTACTGTACCCTGCTGGGGTTATTCTGGGCTTGTTCCCACCATACTACCAAATCTGACCCTACGCCTTTTATCAAGACCTGGGTGCACGTTTATTGCTGTGCCTTTCAGTGACGTATCAGCCTACCCTTAACATGGAAGATTCCCAGAATGTCCCTGTGGACTTCCAGGCCATGATTAACGCAGCTGTCGCTGCCTCTGTGGAGAAGGCACTCTCCAAGGCCCGAGCTTCGGCTCCTGACGTGCCAAAACGCAGACGTCCACGCCACGAGTCGGATTCTGAATTGTCCGACCACCAGACAAGGGATGACTCCCACCCTAAAAAACGCCATGACAAAGGCGAAGACTATACCCCCAAACCACCTAAGGGTAAGGCACCGGCCAAGCGCAAGTCTGCCAAATTACACACCCCGGCCCCGCGTCAGGAGTACTCTTCAGACGAAGAGCAGGGCCCTGCCCAGTCCATGTCAGTGCTGGATGAGTGGCAAGCTGACGCCTCTGACTCGGACTACGACGCATGGGCCTCGGACGAGAAATCTGTCTCCGCTTTCATGCGGGAGACCCTCCTGGGTGCGGCCCAGACAGGAGGTATCGAGGACACTGCGGACGCAGAACCTCCTCTTGATTCAGACACCATTTTGGACCCCTCAGGTCAGGCGATCTTCGACCCCCGCAACATACGGCACCCCAGATCGGGTGACTGGTCGCCTCCAGAACACCTTTCCAGGTTTATGCACCTGTGGCTCCGCAAACCTCTGGAGAAAGAGGTCTGCAGCTGACTCTGGTCTGAATGCCCACACCCTTCCCTGCCGGACAAGGTCGCGCAGACCCCAGAATTCGACAAGGTTATGTCAACCTTCATGATGCGCAGTGATAGAGACCCACGCCGAGGGGTAGAGAAAGGCCTATGGGGCGCCCAAGATAACCTGCTGGATTCCGTAGGCCCCCTGGCTCGCATTATGTATCTGGCGGATGATGCCTACGCCAAAGCCGAATCCTTCTCCGCCGAGGACATCAGGGAATGGGCACATGACGTTCGTGAGTGGGCACAACGGTGTTTTTGTTTCATCGGAAACACTAATGTTACGCTGTCTTCGGAGAGACGAAAAGCAGCGTTGTACCGTATTAATGGCAAATTGGCAGACCTTGGCACAAAGGAGATTGGGCCCTAGGCACAAGGGAAACTATTTGGCGAACCGTTCCTCAAGGAACTCAATAAACACGTGAATGTGTTCACCTCCCTTAATAAGGCGCAGTCCTCAATGCGCAGAGTTTTCAGAAGCAACCCTACCATAGGGGTTTTTGGAAGGGCTGGCCGCCAGCCGTTTTTGGCCTTCAGGCCCCCGCACCCAACCAACACCATTTTACCCGACAAGAGACTATCGGCAGCAACCCTTTTCCAGAGGCTCGGATAGAGGTCGTGGAACCCGTGGACGTTCCTGCTTTGCTGCAGGTAAGGACCCATATTCCTCCACTGTTACCATGTACCCGCACTGCGGGCCGTATTTCCCTGTCTTTCCAGAATTGGGCCGCCCTATGCTCAGACACATGGATCCTACAAACTGTACAGGGTTATATCATAGACCTAGTGGGGACCCCCTTTCAGGTTCAGCCCCCTCACCTCATCCACGTGTCATCCTCCGACCACAACCTCGTCAACGCGGAGCTACGCGAGCTCCGAGACAAAGGGGCTATCCAGCCGGTCCGCGACGGGGGTGGTTACTTCAGCAACATCTTCCTGGTTCGGAAAAAGTCGGGAGAATACCGCCCTGTCATCAATCTACGCGCCCTCAACGCATATGTGGTCTATCACCACTTCAAGATGGAAGGCATCCACCTCCTGCGAAACCTTCTTCTAAGCAACGACTGGTTCACCAGGCTCGATCTAAAAGACGCATATCTGTCAGTCCCGGTACACCCGGTCTATCGAGCACTCCTACGTTTCCTCTGGCACGGACGGCCTTTGCAATTCACTTGCCTCCCTTTTGGGCTCAGCTCAGCCCCATGGTGCTTCACCAATCTCCTAAAACCAGTGGTGGCCCACCTAAGATCCAGGGGCATTCGATGCATCATCTACTTAGACGATCTTCTCCTCTTCTGCTCCGACGAACACAGACTACGCCAACACACTCACCTGGCAGTTTCCCTACTGGAATCTTTGGGTTTCGCGGTAAACCAACAGAAATCGGAGCTGACCCCTAACCAGACTATACAATTCCTCGGCTTCGAGATCGACTCGACGACATGCACTCTGAGACTACCAGCCTCAAAGATCACAGCCATTTGCAAGGAGATTCGCAGGGTCTTCCGTCTCGATTCCATTCCACTACACAACCTGGCCAGGATTGTAGGACTCCTCTCTGCTTCCATTCAGGCCATATTTCCGGGTCCCCTCCACTACAGGGCCATGCAACGTCTCAAGGTGAAATACCTACGCCACAGGCCTACTTACAACCAACCCATCCCGGTGACGACGGAGGTTCGCGAGGAACTATCATGGTGGCTGGACAGCATGCAAGCCTGCAACGGCAAGGCCATATTCGGAGACACCCCAGACTTCGTATTGGAATCAGACGCCAGCCTGTGGGGATGGGGTGCCACCAACGAAACCAACTCCACGGGAGGAACATGGACGGCGCAGGAGCTCTCCATGCACATCAATTGCCTCGAACTCCTGGCAGGATCCTTCGCGATCCGCAGCTTGGCCCGGGAAAGATCCAACTGCTGCATCCTCCTGCGCATGGACAATGTATCCACAGTCCAGTACATCAACCGTCTGGGAGGCGCTCGCTCACGCCTGCTGTCGGATATCACGAGGGACATCTTCGACTATTGCCTCCCTCGCAACATCACGCTACAGGCGGAATACTTACCGGGAGAAATCAATCTCACAGCCGACTGGTTCTTTCGCCACTGGAGAGACGTCAGTGACTGGAAGCTAAACACGAGAATCTTCAGGGCCCTGACAGCCCGGAGGGGTCCCTTTCACCTGGATCTGTTCGCCTCTCGTAACAATCACCAAACCCCGGAGTTCTTCAGCTGGCTCCCGGACCCGGAGAGCAAGGCGACAGACGCATTTCTCCAACAATGGCCGACGACAGGAGCCTACGCCTTTCCCCCATTCTCCATGATTGCGAGAACACTACACCAGATGCGGACGCAACAGATCAAACTAGTTGTCATAACACCCTTGTGGCAGAGCCAACCATGGTTCCCGGACCTCCTGGCCTCCTCCTACAGGGACCCTCTCCTCCTACCATCCTTCCCGGACCTACTCACGGATCCCAAAGGGTATCTCCACCCACTCCTCCTGGAAGACCGGCTACCCCTGGTGGCTTGGTCTCTTTCTGGGGTTCCTGGCAAGTCAGCGGACTATCGCAGGCTGCTAGGGACCTCTTATAGGACTCATGGGCCCCGGGAACTAGACGCTGTTACCTATCAGCTTGGGCCTCCTGGTCTACTTGGTGCATGGAACGGGACTCCGATCCATTTACAGCACCTATTCCCATGATTCTTAATTTTCTTTCCTCCTTGTTCTCATCTGGCCGCTCTTACCGTTCGGTCAACGTCGTTCGCTCCGCGATTTCGGCGGCTCACACCCCCGTCGGGGATCTCCCGGTCGGCAAAGACCCTCTGGTCTGCCGCCTACTCCACTGTATGCGGCTCCGCCGCCCCCCGGCCCCCAGATACCCTCACCTATGGGATGTGGGACTGGTTCTCCGCTTTTTCAGGGATTGGCTTCCGAATGACCGCCTCTCCCTACGCCAACTATCCGCTAAGTGCGCTTTCCTCCTTTGTCTTGTATCTTTCCGACGGGTTTCGGACGTTCGGGCCTTCGACGTGGACGCTTTCGAGGTGGCCCCTGAAGGGGTCACGTTCCACATTTCCCGTCGCACTAAGTCGGGTTCGACTTCGATCTTTTACCCCTTTTTTCCTGACGACCTGCAGCTCTGTGTCGTGTCCACCCTCCACAGGTATGTTTCGGTTACCTCCTCACTCCGGTCCTCTACGTCGGGCCAACTCCTAGTCTCCTACGTACGCCCTCACGCCCCAGTCTCGGTCACCACACTGGCCCGATGGATCCGCTGGATCCTTTCCCTCGCAGGTATAGACCCCGCATTCGGCGCCCACTCCGTTCGCGGAGCGGCGGCGTCATCAGCCTTCCTGGCAGGGGCGTCCCTTTCGGATATTCTCCAAACGGCGGACTGGTCTAGGGAATCCACTTTCCGTACATTTTATATTCGCACTCCCCCTTCTGCTGGGATGTCTCTTCTTCAGCATTAAAATTGCAAAATAGGAAGCGCCACCTAGACGGACAGTTTTAGTTGTACAACATGCTTACACCTAACACATATTTAGCCTCTGGCCAGCTTACAATCTGTCTGTACTGATTTAATTTACACCATTCTTTTAAAGCCCACAGGCGTGAACAGTTACGGTTCATTACCTAACCGATTTTATACTCTCCTTTCAGTGTAACCCTCTTCAGGACCTCCACTGGTCGCTGGTTTGTTAACCTCACAACTGCGTAAGATGGGATGAAGGCTCCGTTTGGTCTTACCTCCAATCTCGTTATCAGGAGTCTCCTCAAGTTCCGCTCGCCAGAGACCGCAGTTACAGTTTCGTTGAGTTCTGGATGTTCGAGCTCTATCTGGACTTGGATGTCGCTTCAAGAAAGAGGAAGTGTACAGGCAGCATGACCCTTATATACTATGCTGCTCAGTGATTTATTTGTTAGTCTTTACGTTTTCTTTACTGCTGTGGAGTTTAGTAAAGAGAGTTAATGCAAAATACTCGCCTTCTGTCCTTATTAAAATTAAGATTATTAGCACAGTAAAGCTAGCATAATCTTCAATTTTTACAACTTTTGTATATACTCCCTTATATTGTTCATTTAGGATTATTTACCTATACATAATAATATATTTTTATTATTTTTTAGTTAAAAATACATTTTGTAAAAAAGTTTTTGTAAACGGTTTACTCCCTCTTTTTTTCTCTTTCCGTTTTTCATATTTTTTACCTGCGTTCTTTAAGGGCTAGATTGTTTAACTAACTTGATATTGGGTGTTCACCTTTATATGAGCAGTGTTGCACAGTACTTCCATAGAGTCTCGATAAAGTTCCTACGCGGAGCGTAACATGTTAATATCATCAATAAGATCACACTTGTCCCTTTTTTAGTTTCACCCTTCTTTCTCTGGCTCAGTTATAGTGTTCTCCGTGACACACACCACCTCCAACCCGGTTCAGCAACAAGTATCCTACCAGCTTCACTTCTGCTATTTAATATATGGACTTTTCCAGCTACCAGTGAGTTTCCACCTATTTTTAATGCCAGCCTGGCATCGCCAGGGACCTGTTTTTTATTGGGGGGCCCTGCCAATAGTTGTCAGTATTAACCTGATGCAACCTAGTACACTGATATCCCTTAGGGAACAGGCGCTTAGGGTATTACTATCTGTCTTTTTTTTGTTGTTAGTGATTTTTTGTGTGTTCTATTTGGGTTGTTTCTTATATTCTACTTATAATTATCTTATGTTTATACTGTATAGTAATTAATAAAGCTTTTTCATTGCATATCTTATGTTGCGCTCCACGATACTATTCCATTCAGTGTCATAACATGAGATTGTACCTTGACAAAGCAGTACCATACCTAGGTTATATGGTATGTGGTGTAGAAGTGTGTATTTACACTCCAAAAAGTTTGTGTGCTGCTCCACTCATCTTTGTATTTCTCTCCACCACCCTCAACCTCTTGCATGTATTAACCCTTGCGTGTATCTCCAGATCCCCCTTGTGTGTCTCTGCTAATCCCCCTTACCTCCTTGTGTGTACCTTAACCCTCCTTACCCCTTTTGTGCCTTTTAACCTTTCTCCTTATACCCTTCTGTGTCCTCTATGCACCCTTAAAGGACCACTATAGTGCCAGGAAAACAAACTAGTTTTCCTGGCACTATAGGGTCTTTGGGTCCCCCCCACCGTCAGGGTCCAACTCTCGCCGGGCTGAAGGGGGAGGAAGGGGTTAAATTCTTACCTTTCTCCAGTGGCGGGCTCCCTTGGCCCTGGGGACTCTCCTCCCTCTTCTGACGTCATCCGCCTCCCTCTTCCGACGTCATCGCATTCAATCAGTCCATAGAAAAGCATTTCTTAATTTTTTCCTATGGATGTAAGCATCTTCTCACTGTGAAAATCACAGTGAGAAACGCGGAAGCGCCTCTAGCGGCTGTCAATGAGACAGCCACTAGAGGCTGGATTAACCCTATTGTAAACATAGCAGTTTCCTTGAAACTGCTATGTTTACAGCTGCAGGGTTAACCCTAGATGGACCT
>OW240912.1:122385523-122400434 GCA_933207985.1 Pelobates cultripes
GGCACCCAGACCACTTCAATGAAGTGGTCTGGGTGCCTATAGTGGTCCTTTAATGCTTGTGGTCTTCTACCTGCATTTTTTAACACTACCGTTTGTGTCCTTTGTAGGGCACTGAGTCAAGGTGTATATTAGTGTAGTTCTGGATGCTTCTAATAATGAAATTGCAATTGTGGTAGGATTATTATGGTTCAGTGGCATACTAAGGGGAGGCGGTCTGCCCCGGGTGCCATCAGGTAGGGGGGTGCCACCAAGGCTGGCCAGGCTTAGGGTTCTGTGAGCTGCACAGGGGCCATAGCAGCAGGGGCGGCCAACACAGGGGCTGGAAGCAGGAGCAGCAGACCTGCACGGAGAGTTTGAGGCGGAGCCAGGTCGGCCGTGGGCGCAGAGCCAAGCAGGATGTAGGGGTGGAGCTAAGTGCAGCCTCTTACTGCTCACACAGTGCTGTGTGTATGTGTGACTGTCTGCCTGTGATTATGTGTATCTCTGTGTATGTGTTTAGTAGATAGCTCCCTTATTTCATCTTGTCTTTAGCAGGTCTTAAGCAACAGTTACTTCTCTCAGATCATTGCTGATCTCTTTCCTCCTTGACATTGTGTTACCAAATGCTCCAGACCAGCAAATTGCTAAAACATCACCTTTTATAAAGGTGGTCACACTTGCTGATGATCAATTAATCAAGGGCATTTGATTAGCAGCACCTGTCTGCTACTTAGCCTCTTAATTCCTATGTAAGCAGTAAGGGTATACTTAGTTTTTGACACATGGCTTCTCCATTTTGGTTTATTGTTGCTGGATAAATCATGACGCGGTGTAATATGTCAGGTGTTGTTGTTCAGCTGAGGTTGTATTTACCTAATTCTAGGACATGCTAAGGAACAGATGACTGTTATTATGTCCTGATGTGTAAAACCATAGAATTAAAATAGGGTGTACTTTCTTTTCCCAATGACTGTATTTATATAACTGATTCTCTGTGCTATTACTGTGAATATCATTACATTGTATTGCCGTCCATACTGTGAAGTTACGTGCTGTATGTAACCCTGTGAAACAGTCTGCTTTTCTGTTCTACAGAAATAATCCCACCATCTGCACAGAAAAAGCAAGCCTTGTCTATTATTCCCATAACCTTCAACTGAAGTAACTGTGCGGCACGTCGCATTAGTGTTTATGTGTGTCACAGTCTAAGTGTGTCGCACGGGGGTGTCCGACCGGAAGAGAAGCGCATTACACAGTGCTCATCTCCTGCCGGTCACTACACATAGCACAGCCAAGCAGGCAGACCGCAGTAGAGGTCCTTCTGTTTCTCCTACCTAGTTTGACAGGAAGTGCTCACTTAGCGCACAGAACTGCTTCCTGTCAGACCAGGTAGGGAAAACAGAGATCCTCTATAGCAGTCCGGCACAGGAGAGGGGACAAAGAAGGGTACAGGAGGGTAGGGGAACAAAAGAGTACACACAAGGGTAGGGGGGACAAAAGAAGGATACAGGAGGGGAGCGAGGACTGAAAAAGGCACATGATGGGGGAAGCCAAAAGAAGGGCACAGGAGGGGAGGGGGGCAGGAGGGAGGGGGGGTAGGGGGGAGGGAGGGGGGGGTAGGGCACAGGAGGGGGGGCAGGGCACAGGAGGGGAGGGGAATAAGAGACATAAAGAGGGGGGGAAAAGAGACACAGGTGCAAATAGGGGCTGGGGGAAAAAAAAAAAAGGTACAGAGGGAACCATTGACCGGCTCTTTGCAGTGAGCACAGTATACATGCCCCAACCCTTGGTATATCAGGTACAAGCATAAGTAAGGATTATATACCTTATACTTATAGGGGATCATAGCTTTTTAAATATTTTTATTTTAAGTAAGCTCATTCAGAGCATGCTTTGTAAAATCCATTCATTGTTATTGTGAACAATATTTGTGTTTTAGGGACTATTGAAGAATTCAAAGGGACCTGTGTGTCCAAACTGCTGTTCTCTTACGCGAAATGATTAAAAAAAAACACTCAATAAAGTTCTATTTACAAAAAAAAATAAAAAAATATTTGTATTTTGCAGTTGAATCTTTAGTGAATAACCATGCAACAGGTGTATTTCTGCAGTATTTTGGTTCATCCAAATTGTTTTTCCAAAAACAATTGCATGGATGAATTTTTTTCAGGCATTTTTTTTTTTTTTTGCTTTGCCCAAGTCTTTCAGTCATCACCCCCTTGCGCTCACTACATGTTGTTTAGAGCTACATGTCAAACAGTGCAGAGGAACATGAGGATCCTCTATTAGGGTCCTGAGTGATCATGTTACATTTGGTGACAGTTTAGGGTAGAGATACTCTGTGTCTATTACCCACATGCTACTGTGATAGAGCAGTAGTCCTTTTATCAATCTTTAGGAGGAATATTATTCTTAGCAACCCTGAACATGCCATCTGAAAAACAAACAGGACATCATGTTTTTGCCGATAGCTTTTATTCTCAGCTTCAGTGGTTAATCAAGTTGCGTTGTCAGCAACCAGGATAGAAGGAACCTCTTCATCTCTTGCAAGCAGCGTGTGTGTGTCAAACCACAGCATAATATTCACCCGTCCTAACTTTAGAACCCAGGGAAGGTACCATGTAATTTCAGTTAAAAACATAACAAGTCCTTATATTCTACAGGACAGGTTTTCTTTTCCTTCTTGCAAGTTATGTAAGTAATAAATAGTCTGTTAACTGGATATTAAGTTAAATTCAGATTAACCCAATCTATCCACCCAACAGATTCACCATGAGTCTCACATATCGTATACTCTGATCATTTTTAAAGAAATATTACACACTCCATATTAAGGAAACAGACACTCTCTGTTAGAAGTCAACTAATAGCAGGCCTATGTTCCTTCACAAGTTCTGTTTTTGTGGCTTTTATGGTTTCTAGGGAAATGCGGGTTTATATTTGAAATGAGTGTTACAAATATATTTTAAAGCAAAAAATATATATTTTTTGCTATTGGCATTAACTGTGTTTGCTAAGCGGCCCTGCATTAGTACAGAGATAGGCAACTTTCTGCACTCCAGATATTGAGGAATACGTCTCCTCTGATGCTTTGCCAGCATTTAGACTGAGGCTGTAAGAGCATTATAGGAGATGTAGTTTACAACATCTGGAGCGCCAAAGGTTGCCTACCCCTGCATTAGCAAACTGTGTATGGCATGTGTTCCAATTTTCCTGGTCTACTCCATCTCAGTATCATACCTCCTAAAGTTGAAAGGCATTATGTGGCAATGTAAGCCTTGTGGGGGAGATCGAGGTGGTCCTATACCAATGATTCGTGAAAACAGCACAAACAAGTAATGTCCAAGTGGGGTTGGTGTGATAACTTGCCATGTTTCTCTCAAAACCTCCTAGTTTGGGAGCTGGGCTGCCGGTGAAAAGCTATTTATTTGTATCCATTTAATGGGTTACCGCTTTAAATATGACAAAAAAAAACTATTCATAGTATTTTGTTGTTTGAAAGTTATCAAAAAATTTTACGCGGATGGTATCTGACACCAGAATGGTTAAGTAATGTTTCAACCCAACATTAGTGATCTTTGTTGGAGGCAGGTACATTCCCACCATATATGCCGTTACATTCCCACCATATATGCCGTATAGTTTCAGTTTACCTCTCGCATCTCCAACAAAGATCACTAATGTTGGGTTGAAACATTACTTAACCATTCTGGAGTCAGATACCATCCGTGTAAAATTTTGAGATAATTTTCAAACAACGAAATACTATGAAGGTCAAGTTAGAAAAATGAACTTACAAGTTTAACACATACCCATATTGAACTGACCCCCCAACTCTTTTTTGTTCCATTTGGATTTCCCATAATTGAAAGAAGAAATAAAAATGCTAATTGTGCATATATTAATGACCACCAAAGTCTGTTTGGCGAGAAAATGGAGATCTGAGGTGATCCCTAAATGGACTGAAATTGCCTCACAGATTAACTAGCAGAGATTCATGAAGAAGGCTGTATCTGTTAGTATTGAGAACTTGGGGCTATATAATAACATATGGAGACTCTGGCCTCTGGTTACAGACTTGCTTGAGACTCCTTCCAACTAACGCCTCCACTCTCACGCCGGGACAGGTATGAATGGTTGTGTGAATGGAGTTTGATTTTCTACGTCAGCGTATTTGTAATAGATACTTTTAATAGAATTACACTTCAACACTTTATTAGATTTAATTTCTTGCATTGGGCTGTCTGCTAAAATTGTGGGTTAAAATGTGCTTTCGTTAATTTCCTGCTATGAGTATTCATATTGCATGCAGCATTCATCTGATTGTTCGGTAAAATCACTCCGTTCATCATACAAATGAAACTACCGAACAATCAGACCACCCTAGGGATAAGTGTGCCTCTCGTTTACCCCCCTTGATTCATTTTAACAACCAGCTAATTGGCAATGGAATAACCCTCCGTGTTGGCTTGCGGGGTGGCCGCCGTTTGGCATACGAACATGTGGCGGCGGCCATCTTACATACGAACGCTCAGCGGTGTTTGGTCGTCGAGTGTCTAGAACCCAAATCGGACACTCGATTACCCGAACACCAATAAGACCTCCAGTGCTCCAGAACTACCGAAGGGAACCACGAATCAGGCAATTATTCATTTAAATTAATCTCCCGAACAAGGGGATTCATCCGAACCCCACCTCAGCTCTGGATCGCAGGGTTTTCGTGATTTTTATGTCCCGAACAAAGACCGGCCGCAAGGCCAAAACACATGGAAGTGTTTTCGGCTACTGCCTGGTGTGCAGTCGGTCAAATTTCTACTTCCACCTAACTCCCGAACCACTGGTCCGATCTGGGTTATTTTTGAATATGTTACTCACCCAGATCAGTGCTACCAGGGGATATATAATGTAACATTGTATCTAATATATTTGGGGTACATCTGAAAACTGGGTAAACCCATATACTGTATAAGTGGATTATGTGTCATACTGAGGGGAGGAGATGCGTGGGAGGTAACAAGTAAAGGATTGGCTACTGTACTAATTATTGTGGGTGTCTCCCTTGCATGGGAGAAATGCTTAAAAGGAAGGGTGTGTGGAATGATCTGGGTGCCAGGTCCCTCAGGTTTTAACCCTTCAGATGCAAACATAGCAGTTTCAGAGAAACTGCTATGTTTACATTTGGGGTTAAGCCAGCTTCTAGTGGCTGTCTTTTGGACAGCCACTAGAGGGGCATCTGCCACGCTGGAGGCATATTATGCCTCCATCACGCAAAGCATTCATAGGAAAGTATGCTGAGGGAGCTGACGTCGGCGGGGGAGGAGAGGTCACCAGCGCCGAGGGAGCCCGGCGCTGGAATAAGGTAAGTGGCTGAAGGGGTTTTAACCCCTTAAGCGTCACGGGAGGGGGACCCTGAGGGTGGGGGCACCCTCAGGGCACTATAGTGTCAGGAAAACCGCTTTGTTTTCCTGACACTATAGTGATCCTTTAAAAAGAAAAAAGAGGCCTTACTGGTGTTGTCTGAGAATCTCTTCAATCACCCCAGCCAAAATCTATGGTCTCGAGTGTCAACGTTAGGTTAGGGCAATATTTACATAGGTGAGTATGCTATTGGATGAAGTAGAGGGTTAAAGCTTAGGTTACATCCTTTGTTGTAATTTTAATATTCTCATCATTTAGCTGAGATAACAGCGTTACAGAATTACCAAAAAAGGGCTCATTATTTTTACTCGTTATTTTAACTTTAACATAATTTTAGTAATAAAACCCAACAAGCTTTATAAGGGACACAGGATAACAATTGATATTTATCCAGTATGGTTCCTAACTCCTGGAAGTGGGCCCAAATCTTGATCCACATGCCATTTTAGTGGGTCCACACTGGTTTTAATAGGCAGTTGGTATTTAGGCCACAGGCAAATACCCACACAATGCATTGCATATTTACTTTAGCACTGCTGACTACCATATTGCATTAGAAACTGCTCTGATGCTGAGGACTGTTTTAGTTAATATTATATTGCAAATCATTCATCGGTCTGTGAGATAATTTTGCATTTCATATATAGATTGTCAAGCTAATATTATTTACAGAATTTTACCCCTTGTCAAACAAAGGTATTACTGCGTTAGATGAAAGAAGTTTTGGTAACAATATATACAACACTTTAAAGCTGAATGGATTGCTATTTCGTTGGATGGAACAGAATATAATGTTAAGATTTTATGGGATGCATCTTTAAAATTGTGCAAATTAATCCAGAAAAGAGGCTGTTTTGGAGAAAGCGCAAACGGGACTTTTTTTTTTGTTTGAGCCTTGCCAACAATGTAACTGTAGCTATGTTGAGTTATATGCAGCAAGCATAGGGGGTCTAATGTACAGTACAATATGTATGGAAACTTAACATAGATTGAATGCCAGGAATGCTTAATTTGTCAGCAGGAGAAATACAGTAGGGAGAAAAGAAAAATAGCCCATTCAGCAGTGTGAAGTATGATGTAACGTGCTAAATATGTCACCACACACTAATTTTGTTTAATTTTAATTACACAGTCTATGCTGTGTTCATAACCTCTTATCGCTTATTAATAAATGTACAGGTTATATTACTGTATGCCTGTCCTACTCAAAGATTCTATTCAAACATCTTAGTCTCTATACCACAGGTACAAATGCCACAAGTAGACAGCAACATGAGATAGGGATGTCCAAAAACTGGGTGGGTCTCAAAAAAGAGAGCGTGTCATCCCAGAGTATTTGCATACCTCTCTCGCCAGGGCCATTCAGGGTAGTGTATGTAAAGAAGAACTTCGACATTGGTTCAGTTGCACTAAGTACCCGGAATGGAGACATTTCCTTTATGTGACACTTTAATTGCACATTCTATTTCACAGAGGACCCCATTTAACTAATTATGTGACTTCTGTAGGCAACTGGTGCTACTTAAGTAACCATCAATTTTTTGAATGAACTTTTTGTAACAATAAAATATATATTTTGACATTGATAATGTTATGATCTGAAAAGTAAAATGTAATTGTAACTAGTTTGAAAATGTGCAGTGGGATGAATACTTTGTATGGCATTGCATGAACATGGTGGTTGTATGTATATACCCTATGCAAAGGAGGGTGTGGGGGAGAGATCAAAGGAATAAGGAGGTGCTGTAATATAATAAAAGTAAAAACAGTCTCTGTTTAAAAATGTTACAACAAAAATGTAATCTGAGGTTTGTTGACTGTTTTTTCCCCTTTTTGATAATATAAATAGAATAGAAATGCAGGTGCAATAGAAAAATACATCCGTCTGGTTACATATTTGGATGAAACAAATATATAACATCAGATTAAAAAATAAAGCATATAAGTAGCAATCAGTGCTGAGTATTAAAAGTCTGTACCTAAATGGTGTATCCGTGGACTTTGGGAGGTCCATTCTACTTGTATATAAGTCTTGTATTATGCTTCAACAGAAACTGAGGTATCTGAGGTATATCATTGCCCTGTCGTTTCCCTTAGTGGTTGTCCGAGAGTGTATTCCTGAGCATTTATTTCTGGTTATTGACTTTGGCTTTGTTTGACTTCACTGTATTCTGGTATCCCTGACTTTTGGCTTTCCCTCATCTTGTGTCTCCTTCTGTGTCCCAGACCTTGGCAAGTATTCTGAGTATTCTCTGGTACGTTAAATCCGCCCATTCTAAGGCCCGGTAAGACGTTACCTTTAGTCCTAGGTGTGACATATTTCTATCTTCTGGATTAACTAGTAATCCTGACACTGGGTTAACGGGTATAGTGGAGATGGATGAGAGGAAATCGAACTGAGATGTCTTTCACCCATCCAGCTCCTCAGTGTAGGAATGATAGTCCGGTGGGTGACATGTTGTGGAAGTATGAATTCCCTGCCTGGTTTGTGCCATGGGACAGTATATATTGGTACTTGGAACATAAAGTCCTCCAGTTTCACCCATTGTTTAGTAGCGTTAGGATCTGACCTTCGTCTATCCTGGTTAGGTAAAACTGCTTTTTGGTAGATTTCCAGTTTAGGAAGACCCAGCCCACCCAGAGATTTTGGCCTGGTCAGAGTGAGGAATGGGATTCTGGAATGTTTGTAGGCCCAGATAAATGCCGTAAATAGTCGTTTAGCCTCTGTAAAAAATGACTTAGGAAGACTGATCGGAAGGACTTGTAGCAGATAGAGGAAGCAGGGGAGTACATTCATTTTTAGAATATTCACTCGGCATAGCCAACCAAAGTGTGGTTTATGCCATAATTTAAGATCACGTGTCTCCTCTAGCATAAGTTGTGGAAAGTTGAGCACAAATAATTTTAACAATGTATGGGGTAGGAAAACTCTCAGGTATTTAATTACCATGGGGGCCCATTTAAATGGGCACCTTCGTGAGATATCTGCCCTCTCGTTTGGGGTTATGTTCAATGCCAGAATTTTAGCGAAATTGTCTTGAAAGTTAGATAATTTGTTGTATTGTGAGATTTCTTGGAGAAGGTGTGGCATGGTAGTTGTTGGGTTGGTGACCATAAATAATAAGTTGTCTGCAAATGCTGCGACTTTATGGGCATCATTGTTTATTTGCTTCCCCTGGATACTGGGATTGTCCCTTGTGCCTTGTAAAAAAGGATCCATGACCAGAATGAATAAGAGAGGGGAGAGGGAGCACCCCTGTCCTGTGCCGTTCCTGATGTTTACTGGGCCAGATAGCTGTCCATTAATTTTAAGTCGAGCTGTGGGCTCAGAATAGATGGCTTGGAGCCACTTAATCCAATTAGGGCCAAATCCCATGGCCTCAGCGTGCTTAGCAGCAAGTACCAGTCCACCCTGCCAAACGCCTTGTCGGCATCTATAGAAAGAAGGAGAGATTGAGCAGAGGTTGTTTTGGAGAGATATATAAGATTGAGTAGTTTCGTGGTTTTGTTTTTAGCTTCCCTCCACGGCACAAAACTCGTCTGATCAGGGTAGACCAGTCCTCCCAGGAATGGCCGCAGACAAGTGGCTACGTGTAACGAGAATATACCCCTACACGCAGGATCCAGCTAAACAGAGGCAAATATAGAGGAGAGATACGTCTACCGGACCTTAGAATGGCCGGACTCGACGTATATGAGAGGAGACAGAGCCAGGAACAAACCGAGGTCAAGGGCACAGAGAGACAGCGTAAACTAGGACAAGCCGGGGTCTGGTACACGGAAAACAGCAAGCCGGCAAACAGTACAGATAAGGATAAAGCGAAAACGAAGTCAGAATACGAAGCCAAAGTCAATACGAGAAAACACAACTGAACACCACAAGCGCTAAAGGGAACTGAAACAGAAACCACGATAGGGCAACGAGCTAAGGGAAAAAGGTAAGTTTAAATAGCTTTTAAACGAAAGTGATTGGCTCCTGTCACTTCCACACCCCCTATAGGTAATTGTACAGGGAGTGTGGTATGACAGGAGCCAATGGAGCCTTTTGGCAATTAGGCTCCCACTGTCTCTTTAAGAGCGCGCCCGAGACTCGCGGCGCGCTCTTAGTTTCAGGCGGGACACGTGACCGCTTCACGCGGTCACTGCCCGCCCTCCATCTGAAGCAGTCGGATGAGCCGCGCGCGGCTCGTGCAGCCGCAGGACCGCGCGCGGCTTGAAGAGAGGACCGCGACCGGCCCCCGGTTAAGGTAAGTAACGCTACAGTACCCCCCCATGAGGACACGCCCCCCGGGCGGGTAGGACCAGGCCTGGCAGGAAAACGAGAAATGGAAAGAGCGCACAAGACGGGGAGCATGGACAGCATCAGCCGAAATCCAACTGTGCTCCTCAGGCCCATAACCCTTCCAATGTACCAAGTACTGAAGTCGACCCCTAAGGAAACGAGAGTCAAGAACAGCAGACACTTCAAACTCCTCATGACCCTCCACCGAGATAGGAGGGGGAGGAGGAGTATGCCGGGTATAGCGGTTGCGTACGAAAGGTTTCAACAATGAGGTGTGAAAAACATTAGGAATACGTAGATTCTTAGGCAGGCCTAAGGCATAAGAAACAGGATTAACCTTATGTATAATACGATAAGGTCCAATGAAGCGGGGAGCCAATTTCATAGAAGGCACCCGGAGACGAATATTCCGCGTGGAAAGCAAAACCCTGTCCCCCACAACATAGGACGGAGCTGCTCTGCGATGCTTGTCAGCCTGAGCCTTCTGGCGAGTAGCAGAGTCCACCAAAGAACGCTGAACCTGCTCCCAAGTATTACGCAAACCAGCCAAATGCTCATCCAGAACTGGCATGCCCTGTGAGGAGAATGCAGCCGGAAGAACAACGGGATGCTGGCCATAGACAACGTAAAAAGGGCTCTTGCCGGAAGAATCATGAGTGGCGTTATTCCGAGCAAATTCAGCCCAAGGAAGCAGGTCAGACCAATTGTCCTGATGGTGAGACACAAAACAACGGAGGTATTGCTCCAGAGACTGGTTGGCACGTTCAGCAGCCCCATTAGACTGGGGATGATAAGCGGAAGAAAATGAGAGAGAAATACCCATTTCTGAACAAAAGGCCCTCCAGAACCTGGAAATAAATTGGCTACCCCTATCGGATACAATAGATACGGGAATCCCATGTAATCGAAATACTTCTCTAGCGAAGATATGAGCCAGTTCCTTGGATGTGGGCAACTTGCGAAGAGACACGAAGTGAGCCATTTTGGAGAACCGATCCACTATCATCAGGATCACTGTGTTACCATTTGAAGGGGGTAATTCAACAATAAAATCCATGGACAGGTTAGACCAAGGTCTCTCTGGAACGGGTAACGGATGCAACAGCCCACAAGGAACTCTACGGGAGGATTTCATACAGGCACAAGTAGTACAAGCACTTATATAGTCAGTGACATCCTTTCGTAAGGAATCCCACCAAAAATACCGAGAAACAGCTGACACCGTTTTGGAAATACCAGGATGTCCAGCGGTCTTAGTATCATGATACAATATCCCGTCTCTCAGGAACATCAACGAACAGTTTATCATTAGGCCTCTCGCTAGGTGCCATGCTTTGTTTCGCTTGTATGGCCTGCAAGAGGGACGAGGAAATAGACAAAATAGTAGTAGCTATTATCCTGTCTGGGGAATGACAGGAGTAACATCAATCTCCTGTTTGTCAGTAGTTTCGAACTGTCTGGACAGAGCGTCTGCTTTAGTGTTGCGATCACCTGGCCTATAGGTGATAATAAAATTGAAACGGGACAAAAATAGTGACCACCTAGCCTGCCTGGAAGACAATCTTTTGGCTTCGCTAAGGTAGGATAGGTTCTTGTGATCCGTAAAATGAGGATAGGATCCTTAGTTCCTTCTAACAAATGTCTCCACTCTTTAAGTGCTAAAATAATAGCAAGGAGTTCGCGATTACCCACATCATAATTTTTCTCTGCTTTGGACATTTGTTTAGAAAAGAAGCCGCATGGATGCAATGGCTTTTCAGGCGACTCTCTTTGGGATAAGACAGCACCTACCCCAATATCCGAAGCATCAACTTCAAGAATATAGGGCAGTGAGGGGACAGGATGCTGTAAAATAGGTGCAGAGGCGAACGTAGTTTTAAGAAATTCAAAAGCCTGAAGTGCCTCGGTAGACCAAACACGAGTATTGCCATCCTTTTTAGTCATACGGGTAATAGGTGCTACAATGGACGAGAAACCTTTGATAAAACGTCTATAATAATTGGAGAACCCAAGAAAACGCTGAATAGCTTTCAGACCTTGCGGTAGAGGCCATTCTATTACAGCAGCTAGCTTCTGGGGATCCATACGAAAACCTTTAGCGGAAATCAAATAACCCAAGAACTGGACTTCGGTTTGGTCAAACAGACATTTTTCAAGCTTGCAATAAAGACCATTAGCAAGAAGGGTCTTCAAAACTGTCGTAACATGTCTGTGATGAGTGTGTATATCTGTAGAATATATTAAAATGTCGTCCAAGTATACGATAACAAATGTGTGAATAAAATCTCTCAAGACATCATTAATAAATTCTTGGAATACTGCTGGGGCATTGCAAAGCCCAAATGGCATAACAGTATATTCGTAATGACCGGATCTAGTGTTGAATGCAGTTTTCCATTCGTGATTTTCCTTTATACGTATCAAATTGTATGCACTCCTAAGGTCTAATTTAGTGAACACAGTGGCATGTTTCAGCCTGTCAAATAATTCTGTAATCAAAGGTATAGGGTATGCATTTTTGATAGTAATTTTGTTTAGACCTCTATAATCTATACACGGTCTTAAATCACCTTCTTTCTTCGATACAAAGAAGAACCCTGCTCCAGCTGGAGAAGAGGATCTCCTAATAAACCCTTTTTCTAGTGATTCCTTGATGTACTCCTCCATGACACGGTTTTCTTGAACCGATAAGGGGTACACCCTGCCCTTTGGAGGTATAGTGCCAGGCAACAAGTCAATAGCGCAATCATAGGGTCTGTGATTTCTCAGCCTCCCTTTTATCGAAAACAGTCTTTAGAGATAAGTACTGAGGGGGTATAACCGTAGACAAAGGAGGACTGGTAGGTACCTCAATAGAATTCAAAGGGGTGACTTCCAACGTACAAGACTCGTGGCAGGCCTCACTCCATGATTTTATTTGCCCTGTCTCCCAGTCAAAAATGGGATTGTGAGCACGTAACCATGGATACCCTAATACTAACTGTGAAGAGGGAGAGGTGATGACCTGGAATCGAATGATTTCATAGTGTAAAACCCCTGTGTACATGTGTAATGGTACAGTCTCATGAGTAACAACTGGAGAACTTAATGGTCTACCATCTATGGCCTCAACGGCCAAGGGTATCTCCTTCTCTCTGATGGGAATGTTGTTTCTCTTTATAAAGCCAGAGTCTATAAAATTTTCAGCTACCCCAGAGTCAACCAGAGCATATATGTTGTCAACTATACAAATCTCTCCCATATATAAAGAAACCGGAAGAAGCAAGCGGTTAGGAGGCAATTTAGGAGACTTAGATATCACACCCAAGGCCAGTCCCCTATAAGGTCTTAGGTGCGAGAGTTTTCCGGGAGTAAAGGACATTCCTTTACCATATGGTCTCTCCTACTACAGTATAGGCAGAGTCCCTCCCTTCTCCTATGTAATTTCTCAGTATCAGAGAGTTTGGCAACCCCTAATTGCATAGGTTCCTCCTCAGACACTTTAACACTCTCTGGTATATTAACTCTGGGGTTAATGGATGTAACAAAACGTCTATTCCTGTTCTTGGTATAGAGCCTGTCACGAATTCTATTATCAATATCAATGAGGTAATCGATAAGGTCCTCTAAGGCAATAGGAAGCTCCTTAGCTGCTACCTCATCCAATATCGTATCTGACAAACCTTCCATAAAGGCAGTAGTTAACCCATTGTTGGTCCAATCTACCTGCGAAGCAAGAGTGTGAAACTGAATAGCATAATCAGCCACAGACCTAGAACCCTGTTTAATTCTCATTAATGCTCTTGCGGCATTCTTTGACCTTTTCATTGTGTCAAAAGTTCTACGAAAAGCCGTAAGGAAACTGTTGAAATCATGTACCATAGGTCCATTAGCTTCCCAAATAGGATTTGCCCACTCAAGTGCCTTATCGGTAAGTTGGTGCATAAAGAACCCAACCTTAGACCTCTCTGTGGGAAATGAACGTGGATACATTTCAAAGTGAAATTCAATCTGATTAATAAACCCTCTGCAAGTCTTAGAGTCCCCTCCATACCTAGGAGGAGGTGTTAAATGGGCCGAAGTATTAGGCAAAGTAGATACTTCAGGGAGAAGGGGCGTAGGAGGGTTAGGTGTAGTTGCTGGAACGGTTCTAGCTAGGAGCGTCTGGAGAGCCTGAGCTATTTGATCCATACGGTGATCCTGCTCTACAAATCTTGCCTCATGGGGCGCCATCTGTTGAGCTAAATCTGCGGGGTCCATGGCCCTATCGTAATGTAACGAGAATATACCCCTACACGCAGGATCCAGCTAAACAGAGGCAAATACAGAGGAGAGATACGTCTACCGGACCTTAGAATGGCCGGACTCGGCGTATATGAGAGGAGACAGAGCCAGGAACAAACCGAGGTCAAGGGCACAGAGAGACAGCGTAAACTAGGACAAGCCGGGGTCTGGTACACGGAAAACAGCAAGCCGGCAAACAGTACAGATAGGGATAAAGCGAAAACGAAGTCAGAATACGAAGCCAAAGTCAATACGAGAAAACACAACTGAACACCACAAGCGCTAAAGGGAACTGAAACAGAAACCACGATAGGGCAACGAGCTAAGGGAAAAAGGTAAGTTTAAATAGCTTTAAACGAAAGTGATTGGCTCCTGTCACTTCCACACCCCCTATAGGTAATTGTACAGGGAGTGTGGTATGACAGGAGCCAATGGGAGCCTTTTGGCAATTAGGCTCCCACTGTCTCTTTAAGAGCGCGCCCGAGACTCGCGGCGCGCTATTAGTTTCAGGCGGGACACGTGACCGCCTCACGCGGTCACTGCCCGCCTTCCATCCAAAGCAGTTGGATGAGCCGCGCGCGGCTCGTGCAGCCGCAGGACCGCGCGCGGCTTGAAGAGAGGACCGCGACCGGCCCCCGGTTAAGGTAAGTAACGCTACACTATTACTTAGAGAAGTACGGAGACAGAACGCCGACATAGCCTGCATAAAGGAGAGCCACATCACAAGCACTTCTAAGATACAATTTACAGACCATGTATACACAAGAGCATACTACGCAAAACACTCCGCAAAACACAGGGTGGGGGGGGGGGGAAGAAGTCATCATACACAAACGATGCCCTATTACGGTGCAACCTATACAAAGAGACACAGACAGCAGATACATAGCACTCACAGGCACAATCAACACAACCACATATCACCTCATAAACGTATATGGCCCCAACGCCCTAGATGCCCAATTTTGG
>OW240912.1:122400534-122439758 GCA_933207985.1 Pelobates cultripes
TCATCTATATTAACAGAGATTTCCATCCTCAGATCTAGAATGCTCCCTCCACCCTACAATGTTTCTCAATTATTTCTCAATAACTATTTACTTGGTTTCCTTTCTGCAAGATTTGAATGTGATAAACTTCAAAACAAAATTTTTGTGTGCTTCCCATCGATATGTATAAGTGATATGTGGAAACGCCACCATTACCACCTCCCCCACAAAAAAAAAAACCTTGAAGGCAATTATTGTCATGTGATTAGAAGCAGTCATTACTTTACTAGTAATAAACCAATAATTATATTTTTGTGATTACTTTTGCCTCAGTTACACATATTATTAGTGAATATATATTTTAGCACATAGAACAGTTGTGAAAAAAAAATAAAAAATTGTTTAATAGCTTTATTAACAGTTACCTAAATATGGCAACACAAGGTAAACACAATATCTATATTTGGGCATAGAACCTACATACAGCTCACAGTATTCTATCCTACAAGTTGAGGGTTTCCAACCATTTCCTTTGCATTGCTGGAATGAATAATCTGAGACTTGAGTTTTATTTTTTAGTCATCTTTTTTTCTTAGGAAATCTTGACAGGATGTACTCATATCTTTACACACTGAGATCTGCATTGTGTGATATTGCTTAATTTCCTGTTTAAAAAATAAAGAGTTAAAAAATACAAACTACTTAATTAATCTGTCATTTACAACGGATTTGACAGTGTGTTATAGTAACTTGCGCTGACCTCTATTGCAATGAATGACAACAGAGCCCTCCCTATCTCTTTTCACGACCCTGAATGTTAGAATGCAGAAAGGATCAGGTAAGTTAATAAAGGGTTTTTAACCCTTTATTTACCGGGTCGGAGGGGGCGCGAGGGAGGGGGGAGGCAGAGGGATCGGTAGTGCCAGGAATACAGCTTTGTATTCCTGGAATTACAATATCCCTTTAACTGTCATTTGTTCATCTCCCAGCTAAAACAGGTTTTTTGGAGCATAAAGAATATTAAGTGGGGCTTGATTATTATTCACATTCATATAGCGCCAACTTGTTCCGCAGCACTTTACAATATTATAAAGGGGGAATTTAACAATAAATTAGACAATTACAACATGTTAGAGGAACAATAGGTTGATGAGGATGAAGTAGATTTAGTTTTGCTTTTCTCTACATTGCAAAATAAAGCTAAAAATATGTGTATACAATTGGGGATACCTTTATATCTTTGGTTGACAATGATATCGATTAGCCTTGCTTTATCAGGCTACATTGTCACCAATAATTGAATGGGTTAATGTAGAAGTCCCCTTATGCATTAGCCAAATGGTAAGTAAGCGGCCATTTTATATATATATTTTTTTTTTCAAACACTGGTTTTGGACCAGGTAGATCCCCAGATGTTTTAAAATTACAGCTTCCACGATGTTTTGTCATGCTAAATGTATTGTATTGGGTACCCCTGTTTTAGAACAACACAAAATAGTTATTCTTTAGAACAGTGGTTCCCAAACCAGAACTCAAGGCACCCCTACCAGCCCAGGGTGTAGGGATTCCTCAGTTGTGTCTAAGGTGTTGTTTGTTTTTTGTTTTTTTGTTTTCAAAAAACATCTTAGACACAACTGGGTAATCCCTAAATCCTGTGCATAGGGGTGCCTTGACGACTGGTTTGGGAAACACTGCTTTAGAAGATAATGCAGAAATCAGAAAGGATCAAACATTAGCACGGTAAGCACTGAATTCTACTCTTCTGTCAGGGCTGAATTTAATTTGAGCTGCCTCTATTTTCACACAGTGGAATGTTAAGAATGAGGAATGAATAAAATGCATAGAATTTATTGGCCACATGAAAGCCAGCTGGTTCTTAGGATCGAAGGAAGTGAAAGTTTTGGTGCCAATGCCGATAAATTGGGCTCACCCAAAAGGACAGCTGAGGTCATCAAGTATATTAGTCAACTTAATATGACCTCAGCTTGACCCTACAAAGTGATGCTACATGTGGTAATCTAAAACACACAGTTTGGTGCAGTGCAAGCAATGTATGGGTTATTTTCATCATGAATATTTCGAGATTAGTAGCTGTATCTTTATCGTGTGTTCAAATCATGCAGGAATTTACTCCTCATTATGTGGTCTATAAGTTCTCAGGATCATTTCCTGTCCTCCTCCCCCATTGGTATAATCACACATGTAGCTAGAATTAGACTAGTCTAGTATTTGTGTGTAAAATAATTTTATTGCAGTGTATGTTACATATTACATCTGACTGGGGCTACTTTCTTAAACAGTAATGGGTAACCTAGAAACCTTGACATTTTGCGAAGAGTACTGTATTTCTAGGCCAGTGCAAATAGCAATAACAAGTAATAGCAGCCATACTTGAGTAGCAATTGGATTTATGTGATTGTTTTGTTGTGTTTTAAAATTCAATAGATGACTAATAGTGCCACCCTAAATGTTTGTAGACTACTGTTCCAGGGCTGCCAAAGTTAGCCATCTCCCAAAGAGGAAGAAGTGTGTAGCAATAGGCAGGGGAAGGTGCAGAGTGTGGTAGATGTGCATGCATGAACTTTGTCAGGTCCAGAGCCCTTTATTGCATATTGTGTTTATATAAAACATAATTCACAGTTTTATGAACCAGGCTGCTTACAGAGCAAAACTGTGGATTGTATCTCACCAGAGGAGGAGACAGATGTTCATTCAAGGTGTGTGTATGTGAGCGCATGCTGTATGCAAAAGTTGGGTGGATTCAGGCGCAAAAGGAGCAAGTAAATATTCCCACTTTTATATGTGTGAACCAGATAAAATTTGGGCAGTTATAAGCCACTCAGAATGGAGACTAGCTGTAGGGTAATCTATGCACCATGATCATTGCAATGATGCAAAGTTGTTATGTTATTAAGTGTGACCCTTCAGTTCTGCGTTCAGCTAAAAAAGAAGACAATAAAGGAAGCTTCTCTGCTGATGTTTTCTTTGATTTACATTCTTGTCTTCTCTAGGGGGTGTAAAGAATCTCCACTCCCATTATTATCCCAATCTGGTTCTCATTAAGTTTTGGAGACCACACATGTATGCGTACTTATTTCTGGGCTGACCCTTACGTAGAAACCAAAATTTTGATTTAGGGCAAGGCCTGTTGACATAGAAACAGAGGTGTTCTGTGAACACTGAAGTTTATAAATGTCTGTGAAAATAATAAGCAAACTATTTATTACTCTATTGGGAAAACATAAAAAATGGTCACTGCAACCACATATCGTTATTCCTGTTTTAAAGGAATAAATATTTCTTGAAAAAAACTTAGTTTGTACCTGTCAAGGAACACAAAACGAAATTATAATGCTAGTACTTTAATAATTACTTATACATTTAAAAAAATAAAAATCTTTATTTTTGCAGTGCATGGAGTATAAAAAATGTAACATGTAGAACTTAGAAAAGAAAAATAACTTTTATGTCCGTGGAACTTGTAGGTGGGTCGCCCTGTTAGCATGGTGTCATCCGACAGGGACCCAGATGTGATGGGTCAAGAGAGTCACCTGTCCCAGTCATGACACTGGAGCACCGGTGGTGCATGGCTCCCGGATAAAAGAAGGGTCCTGCTGCAGGGCTGGCAACCCCAGTGTTTCCAGGAATGCTACTGATGTGAGCGTGTGGCATGTCTCGCTGTGGGTTACGTTCAATTTGCCCCCCATCTATAAGCCAATCCTGCTGCTTTCGCCATTGGAGGGTGGCTCTTGACAGGTCCTAGAACATTTTTTTTTTATTAATTGTATGTATGTTCCTAAAAATCTATTTACGATCTTCCTCTTCTCCTCACCTATCAAATAGTTGGATTTCAGGTGGTTCTGCTGCTCACCTTCACAACAAATGCATGTGCTGTAGCTGTTATAATATTCTTTTAGTTAGCAAAAATTGTGGCTGATACGTTTTGACGCAGATGCTTAGCAATAATACCAGTGTGTTGGTATCATAGAGGAGGATTGTCCTGCTCAGAGAGGTGACCCCAAGTGTGTATAGCAAATTGGGGAGGCGCGGGAGCAAGGTGTAATCGGGGTAGGGTGGTAAACACACATAGGTTTTGATCATGGATTTCTAGACAAAAGGTAAATAAGCTTGAATGTTTGCTTTAAAAATTATTTTAAAAACAGTAACTAATGCCCACAAAACAGTGCATTGCTCATGCCGTACGGGATCCAAGGGTTTATTCTTTATACTGGATATTGTAGAGAAATTGAGAAAGGAATTGTAACTTTTGGGACTCATGAAGCTATGGTGCATGTAGCATCACAGCTTCTGGACAGGTGCCTGAGTGTGTTTCAGAAACAGGCAACAAAATATGTTACAAATAAGAGGCAAACACTCCATTGAGAGAAAGTATATGTTGAGGAAACCTAACAGAGTGTATCTCAATGGAGTAATCTGCCGTGTAGTTTCAAGATTGAAAGGCAAAGTCTATGTAAAGGAAAGGACTGGCTAAGCAGAGCACTCCTTGCGGCCTCCAGGCTGCTTCCTCCTTCCTGCGCAGAGTAAGCTGGGAGGAAGTGACCAGCCGTCACTTCCTCCCATCAGCACTTGCGGTACAGCTGCAATTTTTGTTTAAAGGGACCTAAATGCTTGGGCTCCCCGCCGCTACATGTGGGGTCTGGGCGTCATGGTTGTTGGAAAAATAATAAGCAAACTATTTATTACTCTATTGGGAAAACATAAAAAATGGTCACTGCAACCACATATTGTTCTTCCTGTTTTATTGCCTCCCCAGGCCACCCTAAATCCAGGGACGTCCGATTCCAGCAAAAAAAAGAAAAAATCTGAATCCCCTGCCTATGGCTGGGGACTCGGATTTTCCAACTTATCTCTTTCCCTGCAGCCAGCGGAGTCGGCCGGCCTCTCCTGATGATGTCAGGAGGAGGGGGCGTGACTTCCACAGCTCTTCTCCCAGGACCGCTGGGGAGTTTGGGAGAAGAGCAGAGGAAGTAATGCCCCCTCCTCCTGACATCTTCAGGAGAGGCTGGACGAGTCCATTGGCTGCTGCTCCTTCCCACCCCTTTCTGGACTAAGGTAAGACTCAGGGAGGAGGGGGGAAAGATACACTTTAGTTTTTTTGGGGGGGTTTTTATCCCATTTCTCAGCCCATGTTTCCCCTCCTCAGCCCCTGTTGCCCTTGCTCAGCCCCTGTCGCCCTTGCTCAGCCCCTGTCCCCCCTTTCAGCTTCTGGCCACCTTCCACAGTTCCTCTCCCCCAATTGCAACCCATATCACCCACACCACAACCCCTTTCCCAAATTGTAGCCATCAACCTACTTCAGCCCCTATCCCCTCACTACATTTTCTAACCCCCCAATTACAGCTCATACCCCCCACTACAGACCCTAGCCCCCTGCCACAGCCCTGTCCCTTTACTCAGCCCCTGTCTACTGGCTTTAAAAGTGTAAAGTTTATGTCTGTGTGTATGAATATGTCTGTGTGAATGAGTATGTCTGTGTGTGTGTGTGTGTGTGTCACCCAGAATGCCTGTGTGTGTGTGTGTCAGTATGTCTGTCTGTGTGAGTCAGTATGCTTGTAATAGTGTGTCTGTCTGTCTGTGTGTGTGTGCGCCTGTCAGTGAGTGTGAGTGTGTGTGTGTGTGTTTGTTAGTGTGTGTCAAATCAGCAAGCATGTGTGCGTGTCAGTGAGTGTGTCTGATTAGGTGACTGCCCCCCCATTCAATCACAATGGAAATGTGTTTTTAGTCTTCTCTTGGTGCAATGGGCCAATCCTTGACTGGATTTGCCCCCAAGGCCAACAGCCCTCCCCTGCCTATATCCCCTCAGTATAAATTTAGTAGCCCCACCTTCCGACCACTGGTGGGGCCACAAGGGGATATGACGATGCTCCCTCATTTTCTTTTATGAAATAGCACCCACCCGATACCCACGTGTGAGGGGAGGGCATTGGACAGTGTTCACCCTCCATTATTCAGTTCATCCCTCCTAGCCGATGCGCGTGGATGGTGGCTCTGGGGGGCCATTATTTAATGGGGCAGGAACAGTTGCTAATTTTAAATATTTAGCAGATATGTCCCCTCAGGCCACGTTATTATTTACTTTTTTTTTCTTTTTAATGTGGTGGCTGGCTAGCAAGCACTGGACAGTCATAACATAATCAACACGTGCCTCAAAGGGTTATTTAACTATTTACCTGTTGACTGCTAATGCTGCCAGGGTGTAAACAGGATTTAAAAACAAAATCTGGGCCAAGATTTGAAGTATTTGGTCTGTATTTCAGCTGTCTGATAATATTCAGTCCAGCTGAAATCCAAACCAAATTGCAAAATTCTGTGAACAATGTCCAAATGCCCCCTTATGCAGTTGGATTGTTTTCCTGCATTTAATAAACAACCCCGTTAGTTCAGTAGCTCAATTTATTTTCTTGAACAGTGTCCTCTCCCATTTTGCTTAGATTGCTCCAACAAATCATGGCTTAGGTATTGTCCTGTTATGCAATTAAAGGACCACTATAGGCACCCAGACCACTTCAGCTCAATGAAGTGGTCTGGCTGCCGGGTCTATCTAGGGTTAACCCTGCCTGCTGTAAACATAACAGTTTCAGAGAAACTGCTATGTTTACATATGGGTTGATCCAGCCTCTAGTGGCTGTCTCATTGACAGCCGCTAGAGGCGCTTCCGCACTTCTCACTGTGATTTTCACAGTGAGAAGACGCCAGCGACCATAGGAAAGCATTGAGAAGTGCTTTCCTATGGACTGAATGAATGCGCGTGCGGCTCTTGACGCGCATGCGCATTCAGCCAATGACGTCGGAAGGAGGAGGAGAGTCTCCGGCGCTTGTGGTAGTCTTAAATTAGAGGGACAAAGGTTTAAAAATAATATCAGGAAGTATTACTTTACTGAGAGGGTAGTGGATGCATGGAATAGCCTTCCAGCTGAAGTGGTAGAGGTTAACACAGTAAAGGAGTTTAAGCATGCGTGGGATAGGCATAAGGCTATCCTAACTATAAGATAAGGCCAGGGACAAATGAAAGTATTTAGAAAATTGGGCAGACTAGATGGGCCGAATGGTTCTTATCTGCCGTCACATTCTATGTTTCTATGTAACCCAGGAATATTTGGAGGCAAAAATATGGATGCTATTCCAAAAAATTATCAAATTTAAATATTAGGGACACTGCATACACATAGGGCACTTTAGCTTGCATTTTGTTAGTTTACAAAAAGGGCAGATTTAAATATAAATTGTTACTTTTGTAAATTAACATTGATACACCACCATGACTGTTACTCCCACAACAAGTCCTGTTACTTCCTGGTTGTTTAGCTCAGTGTAGCTAAACTCAAGAGGCAGAAATTGCCCAGAGCACGTGCCTTGCTAAGACTTCTCATTGAGCTGCACTGGGAAGTCTGTGATTGGACAGCCATGGAAAGTCTGGGTGGGTTTAGAAGGGAGGGATTGCAAAGGCTGCAGACAAGAGATCTGCAGCTTCTGCAAGCTGTTTTTAAATATACCTTAAATTTAAAAAAAGTATAAATGCATGCATGTTTTAATTTGCTATACAGTGGGACCTCGGTTTACGAAATTAATGCGTTCTCCGAGAAATTTGTAAACCGAAACGTGGTTTCCCATAGGAATGCATTGAAAACCAATTAATCCGTTCTGGAGGTCAGAAAAAAGTCAAAATGAGCTGGCATGGAAACCAACCCACAATGCAGAACACACAACAAAAGGCATGCAAACGACGAAGCTCAGCTCCCTACCTTTCCATAGCTTGAGAAATGCACCAAAAAGCCCCAAAACAACTGCAAACAATTTCCAGAATGGCTCCAAAACTCGATGCAAAAGCCGCTCCAACACCTCCACACTCGACGCCACGTGCTGCCCACAGGCTCCAGCATGCAGGGGGCGGTGCTATAAACCACCCAGGTGCAATGCATCCTGGGGAAACTTGCTTGTATTGCGGAAAAAAATTGTAAACAGAGGCATTATTTTCAATGGATTTTCATTTGTAAACCGAAAATTCTATTAACCGAGGCGTTTGTAAACCAAGGTCCCACTGTATATTTATTATATAGTGATTTATATATGTTTATTTGGACAGTGGAGTGTCCCTTTAATGTCTACTGTATTGTAGCGTAATGGTAAAAAGCCATATCTAGATGGAAATCTGGTACTAAAAAAAATCAAAGGAAATAAAATTCATCAAAAAAAATTTACTGCCACTTTCTGTCTCCTAATGTCTATTATAGGGGTGCTCAATGGGTGTGCTGGGTCCTGCTTAGCCTGCATTGTGATAATTTCAAATAAAAAAAAAAGAGCTCTTCCTGTATATTATTATTAATATAGCGCCAGCAAATTCCGTAGCGCTGTACAGTGGGATATACATCTAGTTACAGGTGCAAAATTTTTATTTTGTACCCCATTTTTTAAAATTATATTTTCTCAGGGTGCACACCCTTAAGCAACATGCTGCGCACACCTATGATGTTTACAAGAACGTTTTAGCCAATCTGAGATCAGCAGAGCAGAAAATAACTGTAATTAGTACCGTTTTGATTACTAACTCTTGGATGAGCCTAAAAGATGAGTCCAATGCCCCCCAATAAATATACAAACTCTAATTATTAATGCATTTTTGCATCATTCTGGTTTGTCCACATAAGTTCTTCATAAATTACTGCAAGGACGAAATTCATTTGGACTGGAATGCCATATTTTTTCTGTCAAATCGATTTACACAAAAAATCTCTTTTTTTTTGCTGCTCCCAAGTCTACTATCCTATACTAAAATGTATATGACTTGCTCCTTATTTTGCAATATGAAATAGAATGGTTAACAGAGCCTGCATAACATCAAGTTCATCAGCTGAAAGACAAACAGTCCAATGTTTACATTAAAGAAGGAAGAATAACTCATAGCTTCCTGAGGCCAATAAATACATATTTCCCACTGAATTAATCACTTGTTACAATGCATTGTTTTTAGACTGTCAGGAATATCCTTGGACTTGCGTGTGTATCTGCTGTGAAGCCTGTGCTGTAGTGTTAATAGTTAATTTCACCACTATCAAAGCAACCCTCAACCTTTATAGATCTGTGGCAATCTGCAAACAGCTTTCATTATGGGGAGATGTCTATGTCACATTTATTATATCTCCCTTGGGAGACAGAATTCTGTGTATTAGCCGCTGTTTTATCTGCCTAAATAAACTTACACAAGCTTTGTGTGATCCCTTCTCTCTGCGGTTTAGCAGTAGCTGATAAGTGGAACATTACGTTTGTACAGATGCTAATGTTCCCATACAAGGACAGAGCAGCTCTGCATGTGTTTGCCTTGTGTGTACCCAACCGCCCGACAATGGGGTGGAGCCCTGCTGTTAGCATTTCAAGAATTCCTCGAGGATTGGTCGTCATGTTGATTTGATATTAAACAGATCCTTTTAATAAACCTTTACAGTTCAACAATGTATAAGGAACCACTAAGTTACAGTGCTCATTTTGAAGGATTTAAAAAATGGAAAAAAAAAATATGTAGTGGTTATGATGATCTGCTGGAGCTTAAATGCAGTATTACATGTTTTCTAGGAAAAATGCTAAGTTTTATCTTTATGTAACATGACCGCAACAAAGAAGCATCCGTTTCAGATGCATTTTATGTCGTTTTTTTTTTTTAGTTGAACACAGTTCATTATGTACTTGGATTCCTTAAAAGTTTCTGTGTATCGATTCACAGTAGGATTCAGAATCATGTGTTAAAGAGACTCTCCAGTGCCAGGAAAACATTTCATTTTCCTGGCACTGCAGGTCCCTTCTCCCTCCCACCTCCCAATGTAATGATTCTACTCACAAGAACAAATTCAATAAGCTGTAGTTGTTCTGGTGACTATAGTGTCCCTTTAATATATCACTTTATGTATAAATATACGTATGTGCACATTTCTGCTCTGCTTGCAATGTATTGAGTTTGAATCTGTGTATAGTGAGTGTAAGCAGATGTATATATGCACACAGGGCTAAAAATAATGTTAGACGTGGTTAGGTTAAAGGGGTTTAGGTTAAAAGGGGGTTAATGTCAGAGTTACATTACATAGGGTGTTTAATGTTAAGAAGACAAAAAGCTTGAGGTGGGTCAAAGTTGTAATAAAAAGACTATTTAGGATTATTGAGTCAAGGGTTAGAGAGGAGGTGCCTACTCTTCCTAATGGGGAATCTAACCTTAATTGCAGTAGTTTTGATTAAAGGTGTCTTGGCATATAGTTCCTACAGTTTTGTCAAACTTAGTTTTCAGTTTATTTTTATTTTTAATTCTTTAATTTAGTCGTTCATATAGTAGTACAACATAGATATGAAAAGATACAGTAGCGTCATTTGAACATGGGTGAATAGTTACAAAGCATAAAAGTGCCAAAACAAAACTGCACAATATATATGTGTTAAACCAGGAGTCAGTAATTAAATATGAACATACCATCACAAATACAAGAAATAAACTACTGTGACTTCCTAGTCTGAGTTTAAGTGACATATATGATGGACATAGCCCTCTAGGGATACTGTGGCCAAGTCCTGGCGCAGTCTGTTCAGGAGAAGTGGTCTGGGCCAATGGGAGAGAGGGAACAGGTGTAACTAGGCCTTCTGCAGCAGCGATCTTAGTGCATGCTTGTCATCGTAATAGTGTCCCAATATTCCTTCCGTCGGCTGGATTACCGTGCTGAGGTGTTTAGGAGCGGTGCCCCATGGCCGGTGCAGTGGTGGTGGAGATCGCAATGTGGTTGGTTGTGGCAGCAGGAGTCACAGCCTGGACAGGTTCTGTCAATAGATTGTGCTGGCAGTTCGGGAGCACTCAGATATCACATCTGTCCAGTGTCATCATCAAGCTCCGCCCACTTGTCAGACTAATTTTTAGCAGTCTAATATAAACCAGGACCCCCCAGGCATCCTAAATTTAGTAGCTCTGCTGCAACATAAATAGTGAGAATATTTCATATCTGCATTATTCATTCAAGTATTTTGACAGTAATAAAAGGATAAAGGGAATGGGGAGGTGCTAGCCTGTTAATTTCATTATCCAATGCACCAACCAAAGGGTAGAGGAAGTGGTTGAGGCCATATAGAAGGCCTTTCCAGAATTTTTTAATTCCCTTCACTCCCACCACACACAGTGTAGATGAATGGAGATATTTTTGCTCTTCCTTTGCTTCTTTTGCCCTTTGCACTGTCAAACCTAAGGGGAATAGGAGAGATCTGTCTATTCGAGTTGCGTGGCCCTTGGACGTCAGTGGAGAAAGTAAAATCCTTCTTTTGACATCACTTATACAGATGACAGTCTTGTATAACAGCATTGATTCTTGCAAAATGGTTAATGTAATCCTTTAAGTATATCTTTTAATCTATACAGTCGTTGGTCGTTTTGCTTGTGTAACCTCCCTGACCATAATACATATCCTGTAGATGACCGTTCCACTTTCAAGATCTTTTTTAAAAATAGCCAGAGCCTCACACCATCAGAGTATTTCCTTTCACCGAGGACCTCCATGCTTATCTGTATCTCTCTCATTAAAACTACTCAAAGCACCTTATTGATTTAAAGGACATTAGCATTGAGAAACGATTGCTGCTTTAACTTTGTCCTCAAATAAATTGTAGTAGCACCTAGGTGTGCACACCTATACTGGATGCACAGGACTCTCGTTTGTTTTTTGGTCATTAAAACTTTACTCAAAGCACTATGGCCACTTTCTTGATTTAAAGTGGTCATGGTGCCTGGAGGCTGTATGTGCATTGTTTCACTTTGAAGTACTGCACATAAAGAGTTTACCCATTCTGTTGCCAGAGATGTAGCGCCACCTACAGCAGAGTATTGTTGCGTCATTATCCAGTCCATCCCAGAACAAGAACTCTGTAGTGGTTATGAAGTCTGAAGTAACCTTTTAATTTAATTAGCATCTTACTTTCATTTTGCTTGAGTTACATATAGCGGCACTGTTACACTTACCACATAACCCTAACTGGACCAGTGGTCTGGACCACCGTTGTGCCTCAGGCCATTTCATAGTTTGTCATGAAGACATTACAGGGTATGTTGAACGCAGTCCTTTTTATAACTGGGATTGACATCTAGGATTTGATTAAAACGGACAAGTCAGTTTGTCTAGAAGTATTAATATTTCTCTTATAAGGATGTAACATTTATAAGCTGGTTGATGGATGGAGTTAAAAACAAAAAACAAACAGGTGTGGCTTAGAAATGTGATTCTGAAGTGTGCTGCGGCCCAAAAAACATTGGGAACCACTGTTCCAGGCTGCTGTTTATGTTCTCAGGTGGTGATTCATTTATATATTTTCATGACCATACAAACATGTTAGGTTACATGGATTGCACTATCTGGGGGTTTTACTGGCACACCAAAACTCTAATACAATAACAAGAAAAATTATTAACTAATAGTATTCATGAGGGGAAAAGGCTTACGTTTTTAACCCAAATAATTATTTAATGCACTTTTGCTGTAGTGCCCTGTGGAAAGAGATCAATCCTCAAAATGAAGATAGAAATCTATAAGCACCAAAAATAGCTATAGCAGTTATACTCTTAACAGTGGCGTACTAAGAGTGGGGCGGGGGGGCGATCTGCTCCAGGTGCCACCAGGTAGGAGGGTGCCATGACCCTGGTCTGGGTGCTGGAGGGGATGTGTGAGCTGTGCGGTGCACAGTACCCCATGGCAGCTGGGCTGCCAGGTGGCCGACACAGCTCACACACACAATTACCAGCTGAACTGGCCACACGGAAGGAAAGTGAGGGCGGAGCTAAGATAAGTCAGAGGTGGAGCTAAACTGGCAGCAGGGGCGGGGCTTAACACAGCCCTTATCCGCTGCTATTAAAGCTACACATGGAGGTGCAGCAAGAAGGAATCCCTGCTTCTCTAACGAAAAGGCTCCAGGAAGGACTTCAGTGAATCCACTTCTCCTCCAGCCCACACTGTGTGTGTGTGTGTGTTTGTGTGGGTGACTGCCTGTGACTGTGTGTGTGTGTGTGTGAGACTGTCTATCTGCCTGTAACTGTGTGTGTTTGTGTGTGTGTGTGTGTGTGTGAGACTGTCTGCCTGCCTGTAACACTTTGTGTGTGTGTGTGTGACTGCCTGTAACCGTGTGTGTGTGTCACGGCTGCTAGTGTGGTCCAACACGCAGAAACTATGTAAACATATACATAAAAAAAGGAAATAAAAGGACAGAGCGTAAACCTGACCTTAGAATGGCCGGACTAATACGCTAGAGATAGAGAATGGTCAAATGGAAAGCCGAGGTCAAGGAAGCCAGAAATACTCAGATACTGTTTAAACAAGCCAAGTCAGGGGAACCAGAATTCAGAATAACCAGGGAAAAGCCAAGATCAAGATACCAGGAAGTCAGATTCACAAAGATAAACACACTCTCGGGAACCAGGAACAGGAAACCACGACAGGGCAAGGAACTGGAGTGAATTAGGGATTTAAATATCCCTCTCTGGGCTCTGATTGGTCAGAGGGTGACCTCTGACCCCAGAACGTGCGTTGACGTTGTGACGTCACGCGCACGTCTGTATAAATTTGAGGGGCGGAGCTTGTGGTGTGCGCGCCATCTTTGATTTGGGCGCAACGCCCAGAAGACGTGGAGGAGTGGCTCGCAGGTAAGCTCGCAATGTCGACGAGGTCGTGCTGGTCGGGCATGGCTGTGCCATGCAGCGGGCCGGGAGCCGCAACAGTATCCCCACTCGAATACCGCTCACCGGGCAGGAAGGAGCCGGGTTATGAGGGTAGCGGTTGTGAAGCGACCGGATAAGATGGGGCGCATGAACCTGGTCAGCAGGAACCCAACAACGTTCCTCAGGACCATATCCTTTCCAGTCAATTAGATAAGACAAAACACCCCTGGAGATTTTGGAGTCCAATATAGAACAAACTTCGTACTCCTGCTGATCACCCACTACCAAGGGTGGAGGAGGGGCAGCCACTTTAGTGTATCGATTGCAAGTAAGAGGCTTAAGCAAGGACACATGAAATGAATTGGCAATTCTCATGCGAGCAGGAAGTGCCAATGAATAAGTCACAGGGTTGATACGACAGAGGACCCGAAAAGGACCTATGTACCGAGGGGCAAATTTCATGGAAGGAACCTTAAGTTTGACATGACGTGTGGATAACCACACCTTGTCTCCTGGTTGATAGACAGGATTTGCACCCTGTCTCGTGTCAGCTTGGATTTTAGCACATTTGGATGCCTTCTGTAGTGCTGTATGAACGGAATCCCAAGTGTCATGAATAGAATCCAAACGGGTGTTCAAGGCAGGAATATCAGTGTGTGAAAATTCAGAAGGTAAAACAGTGGGGTGATAACCCTGATTTACAAAAAATGGACTATGATTAGAGGATTCATGAGTCGCATTATTTCTGGCAAACTCAGCCATGGGTAAGAGTTCGTACCAGTTAGACTGATTGGCATCGATAAAACAACGTAAATAAGATTCTAAAGACTGATTGGCCCTCTCTGCTGCGCCATTAGTCTGAGGGTGATACGCTGAGGAAAATGAAAGTTCTATACCCAATTGTTTACAAAAGGCACGCCAGAACGTAGAAATAAATTGGGTACCTCTGTCAGATACTATGTTTTTTGGCACTCCATGTAACCGAAAGATCTCTTTCAAAAATATTACAAGAAATATTACAGAAATATTACAAAAAATGATCTTGAGCAGATGGTAAATTTTTAAGAGGTACAAAATTTGCCATTTTCGAGAATCTATCTATGACCATAAGGATTGTGTTAAATCGGTTTGAACTGGGCAAATCCACTATGAAATCCATGGCTAAATGGGTCCATGGAGCATTAGGTATAGGCAGTGGTTGTAGCAACCCAGGAGGAGATTTGTGAGAGGCTTTAGAAACAGCACATATTTGACATGCCCCTACATTACTTTGATGTCGTTCCTAAGTGTAGGCCACCAGAACCTCCTGGAGATAGCAGAGAGAGTTTTATGGACTCCAGGATGACCTGCTGTCAAATTAACATGGAATATACCTTTTTCCTTAATGGTGGTGAAATGTACAGTTTATCCAGAGGTCTCTCCACGGGTGCCTGAGTTTGATCTGCTATTATGGCACAGAAGAGTGGAGAAGACACTTTGGAAATTGTAGTGGCAATAAGGCATTCTGGAGGTATGATAGGGAATACCTCTTGTTCAGGAACCTCATCTGTCTCAAACTGCCTAGACAGCGCATCTGCCTTGGTGTTATTGGTCCCGGGACTATACGTAATTACAAAATTGAATCGGGAGAGGAACAATGACCACCTAGCCAAATTCTTATGATCGGTAAGAAGTGGCTCTTTGGAACTTTCTAAGAGATGCCTCCATTCTTTAAGGGCAAGTACAATGGCCAATAACTCCCTATTCCCAATGTCATGATTTTTCTCTGCAGATGTTAGTTTTCGAGAGAAAAACCCACAAGGATGTAAAGGCGCATCAGGACTTTCTCTTTGAGCGAGAATGGCTTCTACTCCTGTTTCTGACGCATCTACTTCTAGAATAAATGGTTTGGTTGGATCGGGATGTGTCAGGACAGGTGCTGAGGCAAATAAAGATTTTAATTGCTCAAATGCCTCCTTTGCTTCCTTGGGCCATGAATTGCAATGTGCTCCTTTTTTGGTTAGGTTGGTGATAGGAGAGATTACAGGAATAACCTTTAATGAACTTGCGGTAATAATTCCCAAAACCTATAAAGCGTTGTGTAGCTTTAAGACCTTTGGGTAATGGCCTTTGTAAGACTGCTTCCAATTTGCGTGTGTCCATTTTGAAACCAGACGGAGATATAACATACCCCAGAAACAGTATCTCAGTCTGGTCAAACTGGCATTTCTCCAGCTTACAGTAGAGGCCGTTCTTTAACATGGTTTTTAGTACTGTTCTCACATGTTCGTGATGTGTATCTTAGTCTGGGGAATAGATGAGAATGTCGTCTAGATACACTAAAACGAACATGTGGAAATATTCTCAAAGGACATCATTAATAAAATCCTGAAACACCGCTGGGGCATTGCACAGTCCAAACGGCATAACTAGGTATTCGTAATGTCCCATTCTCGTATTAAACGCGGTCATCCACTCATGCCCTTCCTTAATTCTGACTAGGTTGTAAGCACTTCTGAGGTCGAGCTTAGTGAAGACTCGGGTCCCTTTAAACCTATTGAATAACTCAGAAATAAGGGGAATGGGATAGGCACTTTTTATTGTTATTCTAGTCAAACCCCTATAGTCTGTACAAGGGCATAGGTCTCACTTTTTAGAAACGAAGAAGAACCCAGCCCCAGGAGGTGAAGAGGATCTATGTATGTGACCCTTTCTGAGAGCATCCTTTATGTACTCTTCTAAACAAAGATTTTCTTGGGGAGTGCATATACTCCTCCTTTAGGGGGCATAGTGCCTGGTAACAAATTTATGACACAGTCATAGGGTCTATGTGGTGGTAATACCTCCGACTGAACCTTGTTGAATACCTCTTTTAAGTCCAAATACTGCGGTGGGATTTCTGTGGTCATGTATATTGCGCTATATGTATATTGATGGTACCAATTCGTTGTTGCACCTTTTTTAAACAAAGACCTCTGCATCTCTTACCCCAGCTCACAATTTCTCCTTCAACCCAATCTAATTATGGATTGTGTTTCTGCAGCCAAGGGAAACCCAGTATTATCGGACATGTAGGTGAAGATATAATTTGGAAAACCATTTCTTCAGAATGTAAGCTCCCCACTGCGACAGTGATTGGCAGGGTTTCGTGCGTGATGAGAGGCAGGGTTTCGTGCGTGTAGAGATAGCCTCTACTGCTATGGGTCTATCTTTCTGCCTTAAGGGCAGGAGATATTTGGCAGAGAATTCCTTGTCTAGAAAATTCTCCGCTGCCCCAGAGTCAATAATAGCCTCACACTGTACAGTGGTTTTCTTACAAGACAAAGGAAACGGTTCTTAGTCAATTTAGGGGACATATACATCACACCTAAGGTCGGTCCCCGAATGTGCCTTAGGTGCGCAAGTTTTCCGGCCGAACCGGACATGAAAACCTTTGATGTCCCCTTTTGCCCCACAATACAAACACATCCCCTCATTACGTCTGTGTTGTCTCTCTGCCTCAGTGAGTTTAGCAGTGCCCAGTTGCATGGGTTCAGGTTCTGGAGGTGGAGCATGGCTAATTACCACTGGGTTAGAGAAACGAGGGGCTGTGGATAAGTTAGAACGTCTAGTATGCTGTTTGTTTTTCTCTCTCTCTCTGAGCCTGTTATCAATGTCTATCATGTATGCAATAAAGTCATTAAGTTTAACTGGAAGATCTCTGGCTGCGGTCTCGTCTTGTATGTTTTACGCTAAACCTTCGGAAAAGGCAGCCACCAAACCGCTATTGGTCCAGTCAACCTCAGATGCCAATGTCCTGAAGTCTATGGTGTAATCAGCTACAGAGCGGTTGCCTTGTTTTATTCTCATTAGGGCTCTGGCAGTGTTCTTTTCTCTCCCTTTTAGCTCAAAAGTAGCTTTAAATGCTGATAGGAATACATTGTAATCACGGGCAACTGAATTTCCACTCTCCCATAAGGGATTGGCCCAGGTTAAAGCCTTACCCGTTAATTGGTTCATTAGATAGCCAATCTTCGATCTATCTGTAGGGGAAGCTTCAAAAGTGATATTCAATTTGGTTTAAAAAACCTCTAAATTCCTTAGAATCACCTCCAAAACGAGGGGGAGGTGAAAGGGTTATGGACGGTGGTTGGTGGGCCACAGGTGCTACTACAGGTGGCGGAGCCACTGGCGGTACCGGAGGTGCCTCCAGATAGGTAGTTCTCTAGAGCAAGGTCTGGAATGCTTGGGTAAACTGATCTAACCTGTGGTCCATATCCTCCACCCTAATCTCACAGGCAATCATATGTTGGCATAGTTCCGCAGGATCCATGGCCCTGTCGTAATGTTACGGCTGCTAGTGTGGTCCAACACACAGAAACTATGTAAACATATACATAAAGGAAATAAAAGGACAGAGCGTAAACCGGACCTTAGAATGGCTGGACTAATACGCTAGAGATAGAGAATGGTCAAAGGGAAAGCCAAGGTCAAGGAAGCCAGAAATACTCAGATACCGTTTAAACAAGCCAAGTCAGGGGAACCAGAATTCGGAATAACCAGGGAAAAGCCAAGATCAGGATACCAGGAAGTCAGATTCACAAAGATAAACGCACTCTCAGGAACCAGGAACAGGAAACCACGACAGGGCAAGGAACTGGAGTGAATTAGGGATTTAAATATCCCTCTCTGGTCTCTGATTGGTCAGATGGTGACCTCTGACCCCAGAACTTGCACGTGCGCGTGCGTTGACGCACGTCCGTATAAATTTGAGGGGCGGAGCTTGTGGTGTGCGCGACCACGTGGTCAGCGCCATCTTTGATTTGGGCGCAACGCCCAGAAGACGCGGAGGAGCGGTTCCCGGCTCACAGGTAAGCTCGCCATGCGGCGGGCCAGGAGCCGCAACAGTGTGTGACTACCTGTGACTGTACCTGTCTGCCTGTGACTGTGTGATGCTGCCTGTAACTGTGTGTGTGAGACTGTCTGCCTGTGACTGTGTGTGTGCGTAACTGTATATGTGGGGTTGGAGGGTGCCAAACACCGGATTGGCCTCGGGGTGCCAAATGCTCTAGGTACAGCCCTAATAATAATCTCATCATCTCTTATCAGAATCTCAGCATTGTGTTAAAGATGGCAAAATGCAAGAAAGGATTCAAAATGGTCTCTACATTAAAAAAAAACACCACAAGACACTCCCCACACACGAAAGCCTTGATCTAGCAGCAAATTATATTGCTGAACCTACTATGGACTCCAACACTTAAATGGTAATGCAGAAACACAGATGGTTTGGGGAGTGGTGAGCGCATTTTCTCCCTCCTGGATCCCCTTCCTCCTCCCCCTTCTCTTTCCCCTCCCCCAGCTCTAGTTTCATCCTATCTTTCATCTTTATTTCTCTTTTTATTATTAGAAATGAAAAATTGGTTCATTTTTCAACTGTGTAGCTATGACAAAAGACTTTAATGCACATTTTACTGTATGTATAAATGGAAGAAACTGGATACCATCACCCATAAACGTGTACCAAGCATTTGTCTATACATGGCTGTGATGAACTAATAAAAATTGTCAAATTAAAAAAAAAAAATGTTCTCTCCAGTTTACTGTTGAAAATTTAGAGCTTCAAAAATGTTAATAAAAATGTTGTCTGTGTAGTAAAGATGCAAAAAAATGCAGACCACTTATATAAAAAAAAAATATTGTGAAAATGTATACTATGATGTAGCGTCAACTCAATCTAATATCCTGCATTATATATACTTCTAAAACTAAGTCAAACAGTATCCCTATCCTATCCTACCAAGAATCCTATTCCTAACCCTCACTCGATCCTTACCCTAACCCTAAATTTGTCCCTAATCCTAATCAGTACCCTATCCCTAAACCAAAGTATGTCCACAGGTGTCCTTCCTAATCGACACAGTAGCAACATCACTTTGATTAGAGCGTAACATTGCAGTGAGAACTGGGGACAACATCACTGTAACATTTTAATGCACTGCAACATATTCTGACTCAAGATCATGTTGTAATTGGCAATTCACAAATTAGGGAACAAATAATTCCAGTATATGAATTAAAGTCCCACTTTTTTTTTTTATTCTTTTTTTTTCTCACAGTACAAAAGTGTAACGCAGTACACCAAAATACGTGGTAACAACATGGTAAAAGAAAAAGAACACGTACAATGGCTAAGACATGGATGTAAGTGCAGTATAAGATGTGGGCCGAGTGTCTTGATCTGAGATTAAGAATGGCCCTTGGTAGCCCCCATCGGTAGGGAATGTCCTTCGCTCTTAGTATTGACAGCAGGGGTCGCAGAGTCTGACGCCAGTCGAGGGTACTTCTTGTGAGTTCTGGGAAGAACTGCAGCACCATGCCTTCAAACTTGATGGGTGACGTGCCTCTGATAGCTGCCTGAAATACTGCAGGGATTGAAATTGGATGATTATATCCAGAGTAGCTGCAGGTGCTTTGGGTAAGCGGAACATCCCATCCAGCTTTGTAGCTTTGGCCTGTTTAGGTGGAAGGTAGGCGGCAAGAAGCCTCCGCATGAAATGGGGCAAGTCTGCTACCCCCAGGGTCTCCTGTATACCCCTGATCTTAAGATTGTACTTGCATCTGTGGTTCTCCAGGGCATCCATTCATTGCTCAGTAAGTAGCTGTTGCTGCTGGAGCTCTTCCAGCTTGCGTTCTACAGCGGTGAGCTTTGTGTCATGGACTCCATGTGAGGCCTCCAGCTGGGTGATTTTCACAGATGCCCCCCCTCCCCCACTTTTCTTAAAGTGGGCATATCTGCTGCAATATTCGAATGGAGCTTGTCCAGCATGGTCTTTAGCACTGATGCTGTGACCGGGTTTCAGGCCTCTTGTACAGGAGATTTCTAAACCAACTGTGGGGTGTAGGTTGCTCCGTCTCCTGGATCTCACGGGATATCATCAGAGGAGTATGAGGCGCCATCTCCCATAAGCACCATGTTGTCCCTGACCGCTTTCTGGGAGCTGAGGAATAGTTCTCCGTTATCCCAGCCCGGGGGGCCTTTGTCCACTCTGGGTTTTTTGTTTTTCCGAGCCATAGTCTGTCAGCTGGCTAGAGGAGCGTTTGTTAGTTAGGTAAGTGCCGATTTGTACCATAAAACAGTACATTTTGGGCTAGTTTACATGGAGCGCCTGAGGAGTGTGTCTGCTTCGGCAGCGTGCCAGCTCCGCCCCCCTAAAATCCCACTTTTATTGCAACCGTAGACACAGGGTGGTTAAACCCCTTGCAAAAGAAAGTAAAGGATTCGACCACTGCTGCTGGAAAGTGCAAGGTGAACCTTTGACAAAGGCCTCGTGTGGCGAGATGTTGAGTGGTTGTGGTTCCCCAGGTTACTAATTAGATAAAGTACCTTAGTTCAGCAATTTATATTACTCTGCTTTATTTTCTTTTTACTTTTTTGTACTATACATATTTGAAATACTGTATTCAAATTGATATTACTATGTATCCAAATGCATTACATGTATGGTATTTTTGACCTATGAACTGTGTAATTACTGGTGTATATGGATTATTTCTGATTATTCTTATATTTTGATTATGTAATAAAGCTTATTTTTTTATATATATTTATAATAGAAGTGCAGGTTATTTATATTATTATTCTCACTGTACCACTTAAGGGAGTGGTCTGTTACCTGCCACATTTTTTTTTCTACATACATGCAGCACAATTTTGGTTACTTTTGCATACATTAAGCTTTATAAAGATGTTAAAGACAGCTAAATCCCTATACATCCTATTGAAATAAAAAGTTTTACCAGTCACTACTTTACATTCGCTACTGGTCACTCAGGGTGAATGGGCATGTTTCTGTGTGTCTTTTACCATCAAGTTGTTAATATGTGAGTGGTTGATATCTGCAGCAGCAATTATTAGTAATATGCTACAACTGCATGAGAATATTCCCACGCAAGTTTTAAGAGAAGTGAGACTAGCCTGTCAAAGCTTTCTGATTGGTTGGTTTACAGAGCACTCAGAGTAAACATTCAAATAGTGGGATGCCTTTATAAAGCCTTTTCAATGACAATTCATTTTGCATTGAGCCCTTGGTTGGTGAAGATGCATCACAGTGAGCTGGTTGCTCACTGTTTAACAGACAAGTCCCTACCCGGCGCAGATGGTGGATGTGGGCATAATCGAAGTATTAAACCTCTATTACATTAATATATGGGCCATTAGCTCTTTTTATTTTAACTATTTGCCTGCGGACTGCTAGTGTGAATAGTTTCAGTATGGTATATGTATTTCTTTTGATATTTGAACCTATAATTACTGGTTTCCAATAAGCCTTTAAAGGTGTCTACTTGATCTGAACTGATGAGGATCATTGGCTCTAATTAAATCAAGGTCAATCTTGGAAACCTGGTGGTAGTTTATAGTAAATACGAGCTATTGGTAGCTCCTGCCCTTGACCTGTACCTGGCCAGCCCACTCCCCACTGGACCACAGGGAAGCCACCCACACTCCTAGATATACACAGAGCTGCAGAAGAAGCCTCCCACTCAAACAAATAATACATATAGCCCACACACAATCCACATAAATGCAAACTACCCCACAAGCAGCCTCTCACATGCTGTCATACACAAAAACCACAAACATCTCATTAACATATATGGTATAACAGCCCACATACACACAAAACGATAAAAAAACAACTGCAGCAGCCCTAAATAACACAAGCGGAATACGGCAGCATACATATCTCAATCTAAAAAAAAAAAAATAGGACCGGCACACCAAGATACTTCAAAATTTTGTTTTTGCACAGTACTACTAAAAGGTTCAGAATATATGTGAGTTTGGTCTCTAGCGCGTATGTATTTTTGAACAGGTAGGCAGCCACAACACCCAAACCAGAGTCTCTCAATCCGGTCCAATAAAACGTGCAAACAATTAAGAAGAGGGGGCAGCAACTTTATGTATTTCTTGGGATAGAGGTGTTTCCAAAGAAGTAGAATTTGTGGAGACAAAAAATTATCGCAAAATACAGTTTCTACACCTAGAATAGCTCTATCTAGTTGCTCCTGGGCGGTATAATCCCCGCTTACGGATATCTGGTGTCTTCTTATCTTACCGGGCTGTAGTGCAAAGAATCTTCACCTGGATGCAGGAAGTCAGGATGATATCAGCCCTGCCTTATGGGCTCACTGCTTGTTGGTAAGTAGGTCATATATGCAAAACACAGAATAGAACATATAGTGCTCATATATAGTGCTTACTGATGTGAATAAATGTATAAAAATATGAAAAGTACTCACAAGTATGGAGCAAATTAGGGTATTGCTCATTACACAGCGCTCAGGAGGTATTTTCCTCTCCAAAGGAATATATGTGTGAGAAACGCTCTTTTCTACAGATGTTTGCCACGAACTCCTGGCGGAGTGTGGAACTTGGCCTCCTGCCCACTGACTATGGTCCATGTCTGAGATCCTGTTCTGGAGTTACCCTGCGCAGCTTTCCCTCGATGTCCCTGGTTTGGCACTTTCCCTTCATTCGAATGGAGCCGAATGCTAGCTCCCTGGCGGCCATTCGCATTAACAAATCCACGAACGGTCCTCAGCGGTACTTAGCTGCGACCGCTATGTAACTAATTTCAGCATAAGGACTTTGTGGTTTCTGGTCAAAAGCACTAAACACCCTGGAACTATTATATTATATGTTTTTATGATGTTTTGGGGGTACTTTTATGTTTTGTGTTTGGCTCTCTGTTCCTGGGAGATAATTAGCTTACCAGTCTTTAACTCAATTATCTCCCAGGCCCAGAGATTTCTGGGAGGAGCTTGTATTGTATTGCTGGGGTCTGTGCATAAAATGCACATTAAAATCAGTTGTTGTACTCCCTATCTAGTTACTGGGAGGGGAAAGGGCTATTCACTGCTCAGCATCTTGTTCCAGCTCATGGAGGATTCAGCGGGGAAAGTCTTTGTAAGTACTATAGCTCCCAGTACTGTGTGTCGTCAAGTCCCTGGGAGGGAATAGGGCTAGTCCCCTAAACTGTTCCAGGACGGAGAGGCTAGAAGAGGACCCCAGTCAAGCCACTGCGACTGGGGCCGAAGCTCTGTGGTTTTCCCCGGTTTCAGCTAGGAAGCGATCCTCGGCAGATGTACCCAGCCCGGGTACAGTGAGCTCCGCTGCAATGTGGTCCCAGGCTCCGCAAACAATCAGGGTGAAGTCCAATAAAGTTTCAAATATTAACTACTTTATTAGATTTGCTAGTTCATAAAACAATATAAAACAGTAAGATACACTTAACGCATTTCACTTATCCAATGGCTTTTTCAGAAGTGTTCTATAATTTTTTTTGTTTTATAATAGTCGGCTGGCTGAGGATGTTGGAAGTTAGAAGCTTTCCAAGTTTGTTCTTCCATCCTCTCTGTCTTTTGGCTCCTGCGTGGCTCTGTGTTATCTGAGAGGAACTGGCCGGCCGAAGGCACATTGCCATCTGGTGGCCCTACGTACACGTGCCACTCAACGGGTCCCCTCAGTAGTTCCACCGCTGGACGGGACAAGTAACAACTATAAAAAAAATATGAAAAATAAATTTTTCTCAAATTTGTATACATCTTTTACTGACAATTTCTTGTATTAAAAAACGAATCAGGTAAATTCACACAATTCTTGTTTTATTTTATATTTTAGAAGAAGAAATGCCACTTTGCCACATACAGTATGTGTGACAAGACAAATTTTAAATAAATGTAAAAAATGGTCAAATATATTTCTTATGGACGTTAGTAAGACATCTGTTGGCATTTATAGAAATTCAGCTTTCTAATAATGCCACAAGGTGTAAGTAAAATGTTGTATGTAGACACTAATAAACATAGTATATAACATTAAAGACTTAAAACAGTTGTCTCCTACCTCCTACAGTGGCTTATTATATGCTGTGATGCGTGGGTTTCACTATCAAACTACAAAGATACAGAGGGACATAACAAAGTTCTTCAATTATTAATAATACTTTCTTAGATGTCTCCGTCACTTATTACACTTTGGAATAATATAAATTTAAGATATATAAGGATTTATTTATTAACTCCTTAAGGACACTGCTTCAAAAGTAAAAAGCCAGCATGACGGAAAATTTCCGTCATGTGTCCTTAAGGGGTTAAAGGCCACAGAGCTGTGTTGATTTCTTAAACAAACATGTACTATGGCGTGACGTCCTTGTAAGAATTTGCTAAAACGAGTTTGCTTTAATATTTTCATAATCTTATAGAAATACCATATGAGTATGTGTGAAATTTAGCCTGTTGTACCATTGTCTAAGGTTTGCATGCCCAAACATGGCCTGCCCCAGACTCATCCTGTGCTCATACCTTCCAACATTGAAAGGTATCATTTTATATCCGGGCTTTTTAGCAAGTTCTACATTTTTATTTCTTTAATTTCCTTTTATTTTTACACGTCAAAGCCACTTTAATACTTAATATGTTCTGCATAAGTGTTTTTTTTTTTTTTTTTTACCACAACCACGATGAATCATATATCAGCCTACTCAAACTGCTAATAGGAACCCAGTGATGGCTTCTAATGGGACTTCCCCTTTACCTGAAACTGTTAATGGTGTCTGTAACTAAAGATAACCAATTAAGCAAATCATTATGAAAACTCACACTCTCTACACAAGTAACAAAACAAAAATGACCTGGAAATGGGAAATAGTATTAGTTCTTTACGATTTAAATATTTTTGATGTTTAGGTGGTCGATAATATCTTTGTAGAAATGTCATGCTTTGTAAAAAACTTTAAAAGGTTTTATTTTAAGATAAGTAATACATAAAGCCAATCCATTTTTTGACCCAGGGCTGCAAAAATCTTTGTAAAAGTAGGCAAGCAGTACTGAAGCCATTAATAAGTCTGTGTCTCCTGGCACATACAGGTATCTACAGAACTTAATAAAACTATTATTTATCAAGAGGCAGTAGGCAAACTAACTGTTATTTCATAGTAAAACAATATAAATTAACAGGAGTCTGAGTAATATAATAAAATGATGAAGGAAAAAAAATCGTATTTAGAAACATATGAATATATAGTCCATAATATCAATCAAGAAATTGATTATTCAAGTATGTCATGGCAGCAAAATCATTTTTTTGGTCTGTATGGTAGCAACATTGCTGAGAAAAGTTTGTTCCAGGTGTGACCCCAACCCCCTTTTTCTCTTTACTGTTTAACTTTGGAGTCCAGAGCACATTATTTTTGGGTTTGAGCACCCCACCCCACCACCCAGCTTCAGAGGCCCCTTTACAGGTGACCACAGGAAAGTATACATTTAAGGAGGGTTTGGATAGTAATATCACTTTAATTTTAATTTTCATATATCCACTGTGAGGATATATATATCAAAGCACTATCACTTTAATAGTTTCGTTTTGACACTGCATTTTTTTTTGTATTGTGCTTTTTAGCACATTAATTTAGCATTTTCTATATTTATATTCATAACGGTCTTACAACAGATTATTTAACCCCTTAGTGACAGACCGTTTTTCAATTTTCTTACCGTTAAGGACCAGGGCTCTTTTTATATTTCTGCGTTGTTTGTGTTTAGCTGTAATTTTCCTCTTACTCGTTTACTGTACCCACACATATTATATACTGTTTTTCTCGTCATTAAATGGTCTTTCTAAAGATACCATTATTTTCATCACATCATATAATTTACTATAAAACAAATTATAAAATATGATGAAAAAAATGTAAAAAAAAACCCCTTTTCTAACTTTGACCACCAAAATCTGTTACGCATCTACAACCACCAAAAAACACCCATGATAAATAGATTCTAAATTTTGTCCTGAGTTAGTTTAGAAATACCCAATGTTAACATGTTCTTGGCTTTTTTTTGCAAGTCATAGGTCAATAAGTAGAAGTAGCACTTTGCTATTTCCAAACCATTTTTTTCACAATTAATTTCACATTGTAACACTGATATCTGTCAAGAATCCATGAATAACCCTCCATATGTGTATATTTTGTAAAAGAAGACAACCTAAGGTATTCTTGAGGTATTTTGACTCTTTTCATGCAACCATTTTACCACCAATCTATGCCAAATGTAAAACAAAATTAAAAAAAAAAAATTGGTGATTTTTTTTTGACACACATAGCAATTTAAGAATACATGTACAGAGAACTTTAAGGGTTACTGCCAAAGAACACCCCTAATATGTGTTCGGCAACATCTCCTGAGTACAGTGATACCACCCATGTACAGGTGTGTCGGGTTCTCTGGGGGCTAAAAGACCTTATTTGGAGGGTGCACATTCCAGTTTTCCATCTTGGAATTTTCACAGCTGGTCATCATGCACCCTATTTGGGACATTTTTTAAGCCGGCCAATGTAATTTACCCCCATCAAACCATATATTTTTTAAATGTATTTTAACACTTTCCACGCACCAATTCTACCACCAGTCTGTCCAACTTTTGGCTAGTTATTTTTTGTATTATTTTTCTCTCACATTGTACTTTAGGCATGGATTCTCAGTTTCTGTTATGTGTTACTGACAAAGAACACCCCAATATGTGTTCAGAAACATCTCCTGAGTACAACAGTACCCCCAATGTACCCCCAGGGGTCAAATGTAGGGCTTTGTCCTTTTTCATGTTTGCACATTGAAATTTGCCAGATTGGTTTTGCTGGGCCTATGTTGCCTTTGAGACCGTATGGCAACCCAGGAATTAAAATTAACCCCATCATGGCATACCATTTGTAAAAGTAGACAACCCACAGAATTCAAAACGGGGTATGTCCAGTCTTTTTTAGTTGCCACTTAGTCACAAACCCTGGCCAAAATGAGCATTTATTTTAGTGCATTTTTCACACTTTAACTGCCATTTCACCGATGATATTATCAGTATAATACATTTCACTGCTCTAAAACACTCATTTTTGTGTAGAGTTATGTCTCACGAATAAAACAGTACCCCTCAAGTACAGGTTTTATGGTTATTTGGAAAGTTAAACATAAGATTTGCCATTTTCTGTTTTTGTAAATTGCTATTTGCCAGATTGGCTATGTTGCCTTTGAGACGGTATGGCAGCCCAGAAATGAAAATTAACCCCACCATGACATAACATTTGAAAAAGTAGACAGCCCAGAGTATTCAAAATGGGATCTGTCCAATCTTTTGTAGTAGCCCCTTAGCCACAAACGCTTGCCAAAGTTACGTTCATATTTGTTTTTTGCATTTTTTACACAAAAACTGCATTTTTACTGGTGATTTCGTCGTTGCGATAAATCTAACTTTTTAAACACTCATATTTGTGTTCAGCAAAGTCTCTCGAGTACAACAAACCCCCCCAACCTCCCACCCATGTACAGGTTTTATGGTGTTTTGGAAATTTACAGGGTTAATACAGGGCTTGCCCAATTCAGTTTGCCAGATTGGTTTGCTGGGTCTATGTTGCCTTTTGAGACCATATGGTAGCCCAGGAATGTGAATTAACCCCATCATGGCATGCCATTTTCAAATGTAGACAACCCAGGGTATTCAAAATTATTAAAAGTATTTTAAGTCTTTTGTAGTAGCCACTTAGTCACAAACGCTGGCCAAATTTAGCATTTTTATTTATTTTTGCATTTTTTTAAAACAAAAACAGCACTTTTACTGGTGGTGATATCGTCGTGATAAGTTTTACTTTTTAAAACACTCATATTTGTGTTCAGTGAAGTCTCCCGAGTATAACAATACCCCCCATGTACAGGTTTTATGGTGTTTTGTAAAGTTAAATGGTTAAATATAGGGATTCTGTGGACTGTCTGCCTGGGTTGTCAGGCAGGCCCCTCCAATTATAATGAAAAAAATCTTAAAATTAAGTAGTTAATAGTTAACTATATATGTAGAATGTGTGTGTGTGTGTGTGTGTGTGTGTATGTATATATATATATATATATATAAATACAATTTTTTTAATATATATATATATACACACACACACATACACACTTTTATTTCCTATGTTTCATATATTATAAAATAATTAAAGAAATTAATAATATAGTATACATATATAATGCATATATATGATTACATTATAAGTGTATTTTGAGATATATGTGTATATATCTCAAAGTACACTTATAATGAAATCATATATATGCATTATATGTATAATATTTTATAAAATACTTTAATTATTCTATAATATATGAAACATATATAATATATGTATAATATATTTATTTTATTATTTTTTACACATTTTAGGAGTCTGGGGGACTCCCGGACAGCTCATGCAGTCCCCCTGCCGGCAGCTCCATAGACTCCTATTGCGGCCATGTGATCTGGAGTGCCAGAGAGGTGGATGCTGCTGCAGGGGGACTGCTGGGGTCTCGGGCAGTCCCCCCTGACCAGGATCGCTGAGGATCGCCGGTCCAGGTAAGTACATGGGTCATTTTTGCTGTGGACGTACAAGGAACGTCTGAGGTCGGGAATGGGTTGAATACACTTTAACTGAACAAGACATACATACAGTATTCCTGTCACAGTAGCTGTGAAAGTATTATTTTGGTGATCGGACTCCCTGTGAGCAATGTAAAAGGTGAGTTTACTCACCTTTATTCCAGTGCTAAGCAGTTCTGTCGCGGCTAGCCACATCCCCTAGGCTGAGGTATTCAGAATTGAATATCTCAACCAATCTAATGCTTTACCATAGAGAAGCATTGGGAGGCTATTGCGTATGCGCTGCAAAATGGCGGAACTGCGTCAATCATCAACTCCTCATAGAGATGCATTGAATCAGTTCCATGCAGAACGTGGAGACACTGAATGTCAATGCCCAGGAAGCAGCTCTAGTGGCCATCTGAGTGAATGCGACAGGCAACTACATTAAGCTGTAGTTGTTCTGGTGACTAGAGCGTCTTAAATTTATTTAGAACTAGCACCATCTGTGGAATTATTTATTTATAAATTATTTTACCAGGGAGGATATATTGAGATTTATCTCATTTTCAAACATGTCCTGGGTATGAGACCTGTGAAGTGGTGGACTTAACACGATATTGCCTCATTTTGGAACTGAACCTCCATATGTTTGTCAAGATAGGGGATTTTAAGTAGCTTTATAAACTTTAAAACTGTGTTTTTATGTGTGCGCTGTTCCTTAATCTGTATAAATGTAGGTCTCTACAGCAGCACCATTTCTGAGAGATGCATGTTCCTGGTGTGACCCCAATTTCCTTTTTCTCTTTATTATGGCAGCAGAAAGAGGCAGCCATATTTAATCATGTATAGACTAAAAAGGCTCAATTTACTTTGATTAAATTAATATTTCATTCAGGTCACCTCTCTCTGCCCTGCTCTCCTATGCAATATCTTACATGTTGGTAGACTTGTCCTTTATGAGAATTGTATTTTCTTTGTAATTCAGTTTTGAATTCAAAATATTGCTGTATCTTACCTCTCAATTATCCAAATTTAGGAGGGACAGCCCCTCTGCCAGGTACCCAGCACAGGTCTGTGTGTGAAAAGCTCCATATGAGAGTAAGCTCTCAGCCTCATGCTGCAATCACACTGTAGAGAGGACTCACAGAGCATTATGTACTGTGTGAGCTGGGAAATACCTCTACTGACGTAGTACCTCTGCAGGCGGGAAGTTGGATTAGTGGTGCAATTAGGACTTGGATTATAGGTAGTATTATTGGTTAGGTTAGGGATGGATTATGGGTAGGATTAGAGGTTGGATTATTGGTAGAAAAAGGGGTTAGATTATGGGCTAGATTATGACTTGGATTAGGGGAAGTGGTATACATGTAGCGTATCATTGTCCTCAAGAACAAAAGCACAATACAAATATGTGGTGTTAGCAGTAGTGGGACATCCATGTTGAATTTCCCCAAAATAAAACATGTGGGGAAAATACCCACAAAGAAAAATTACGACCTAGGTTTGTGATAAAACGGTTAAATAAAAAGTGTCAAACTGCTCTTAATTACACAGTCTGTAGGATGTATTTTTTTTTTTACATATTTATACTTTTGTTTAGCAGTTTTGGATTCTGTACCTACTGAAGTTGTAATCTATTCATGGACAATTTCATAATTTCATTTTCATAATTCACCAATTGCCGTATTGGTTTTATAACTTCTAAAAATTAATTAAAATCCTAGATATATATTGGGTATTTTTACAATTAGGACTAATTAATGAATCTATTTTGAGTAGTCTTCTGTACTTGTACTTGGTGTGTAGAAAATATTGCATGCAAAACTGACAACAAAAAAAAAAGGTTTTTCTGCCTATTTAATATTGCATTACACAAATATATAGGGTATCAAAAGAAAGCCCCATTTCTCCATTAAAAATCATATATAATAATATGTATGGGTGCACTTAAACTGAAAGGAGGAAGTTGTGGAATGAATGCATGGCAGAAACGCCAAAAAGGCCTCGGTCGCAAACGCATACCATGTCAAAAAAGCCTTGCTCCTTAAACTACAATAAATGTGTTTAGAAATCAGTCTGTGTAAATAAGAGACCTTGTTCTTGTTTTAAAATACATTTTAGTTAAATAAACGATTAGTAAGTAACCTTAAAGTTATCAAAACAGCCCCACCCTTCATCATACCTCCACAATTAAAGGGTCCTCCTTTGACCGTTTGAGATTTTGGGAGGCATGCAATATTGCCCTTTCATGTTTAGGCATAAGGCACACATACATACTCCAACACACCATAGAATTTTTGTATAATTTTATTTATTCCAGTAACATTTCCTTATACACCACAGTAATGTATTAAATGATAAAAAGTTGTGAAGGCTCTGCAGTTGAGACCTCGGTCAAAAGTTCGCCTTGTCCATTCTTTAGCTGGTTTTGTCTTCATCATACATATTGTTTTGTTGGGCACAAACAATCCAGTGAACTAATTTATGCAGTGAAATAATCCTTTTCAATGACACACCTGTGTGCAAGCAGGGATGATATCCTGACAATTTAATATTTCCTTCATGTCTGGAATTAAAATTATTGTGCTAGAGTTTGAAATATAAATAGACAAGTTGACTGAACCGTAACCTCTAGATAACCCTCTTGCCCACTTAACCAATAAGGATCTGAATATTTCTACAGTCAAGAGGCAGCTGTATAGTCATTTTGGAGCATGAGAGAAGAGGAAGGAAACTGGGTGCTCCATGAGGTCTTGCAGACCAGCAGTCGGAGACAGATCTGTGCTGAATATGTTGTGTGAGCAGCAGGAGACAGGGTGCATCACAGACAGCTATCATAATGAGAAACTAAAGCCCTCCTCTCGTTATGAGAAATTTCTCTATCTGAAAGGCCCATGTAGGGAAACTTTGACTGTTTTCTCAGTAGTGGAGGACTTACTAGTGACAGGAAGTGAAGATATGACTGTGATAACACAGCTGCCTTTCTGTCTGGCTCATTGCGAAATAAATTGTAAAATAAAACCTCTAACAGCAAACGTATGCATTTATTAGACCTTTCACATTGATCCCTGGCTTATAAATACTGTATATTGCCAATATGAGCTGGATTTATTTCAGTGTAAAAATAGCACATTTATATTTCTTGGAGTCTTAGAAACTAACATTTTTCTAAATTTAGACAGTAAAAAGGAACAAGGAATGTTGCATTAAGGAGAATAGCTATTAGAATGTGCAGGTTTCCAAAAGCACAATGATCTTGTGAAGCAAGGATTTAAAGGAGTCATTCCTCTTTAAACTAAACAGTACACATTTTATTTTCCATATAATATGAATCACCGATAAAAAGCTTTCATTCATGCCAGCATGAACATAACATGTTGTTAAGTATATATTTTGTGGAGAAAAAGAATCAAACATCAGTTGATATATTGTCTGAAATGGAAGCATTCAATAAATTGTCCCTGTTTTCAACTTAATTGGTAAAGATGAACCTTTAGTTAATGTCAGGAGATAGATGACGCCTTGTATCAGACTTTTATACAAAATGCAGAATAAATACAAAGGAACAGAGCACACACAAAAATACAGTTTTAGATGTTTTAAGGATACTTAAAATCCCCTCTCAGCAAACATATATGGGGATTCAGCCCACCACTACGACACAGTACCCCAATATCCGTTGGTCCTACACTAATTCCAACATGGAAGACAACTTAAATACTGCTAGTGCTAAATGAGCTAAAGTGTATTTCATAAATCTGTTTTAAGAGCATTGAGGCCCTGGGGAGATAGCGCAGCTAAGCGGACAAGGGCACATGTAGGAGTGTGGGGATAGATGCATGGGATTGGTTGGGAAGAGTGTGTGGGTGGGATTATGTTCTGTGTAAGTTAGTGTGGGGGAGGTCTTACCTCAGTGCCACTTGGGATTTGGGCCAGCGAACAGCTTCCCTCCCGCCCGCCCTATTGGTATATTTCATCACAGCTAGCCGGGGGTATGTCCTTGCCAATTGAGTTTGAGTGGTTACGCTTAAGTATATGGAATGAGATGAACAAGTTTTTTAGGTCTCAACCTCCCCTGCTTCAAAAGGTTAAACATTAGGTTGCCTGAGGTGTCGTGCCCATCGAGCGTGGATAAAGTCGGCTGATGGTGGGCATTGGAAATATATGATTTTTATGACGAGGGGGGAGGTGAGACGAAGTGGTGATTAGGAACCACTGTATGTTTATTGGCCAGGACGGTTGGGTCACTGTATAACACTATGGGTGGAGTTATATATGTATATATATTACTTTATGATTATTTATGTCTAACGTTTTGGTTACAGAAAGAAGAGATTTAATAAATAATGTTATGGATGTGTTATGCAGTAATTTAGTTTGTGATAATAAATGCTGTGGCCTGTTCATCCATACTAAGTGGTCTGTCGTTATTGGGGGGGTAAATGGGTTTAGATTTGTGCTAGGCTGCATCACGATTCCCCACTACGTACATACATGAAAAATATTATGCAAAATTAGACTTTGACTTAATGTGCCTAAACACACTTTAAATCTCAATGTGAGTGGTCAGCTATAAATAGTGGTAAAGATATGATACTTTAACTCCATAAAATAGTATAGCTTGAGGTACTTGAATTGAGTACAGTTTGATACAGAGGGTGTTTGTGATTCTGAATCTGCCTATAAGGAAAAAAGGTAAAAAAAAACAACAATTCAAACACAACAACCACTGCAGGAGTGTCCTGCAATCCTCGAAGAGTCATTTGAAAAATCATTTTAGAACTGTTTGAAAATTCACATGGGTCTTGCCAGACGTCCATAGTCATATACATAACTTCCCTGCAGGATAGTATGCTTAGCGGGGCATGCAGAGCCACACTCATTGGCTAAGAGCATCAGCTGAGTGCTCTCATCCAATGAGGGTCATCGTGGATCAGCCTGGCTTAGCACAATAAAGACATTTGGAGTTTCCTGCAGGATAGGGCCTGCGTACCCAGGTAGATTGACAAACCTTTCTAAAACAGTTTGACAGATTACGCTAAGAGAGTCCATAACCACTACAGTGGGCTGTAGTGGTTATGGTCCATGGAATGTTCATTTAAGTCTAACACAGGGACCTATTAAGGTTGCTAATTAAATCCAAAATATAGATGATCGGGAAAAATTCTCCAACAGAGCCATAGTCACAACTTGGCTGTGTTTGTCTCAGTTTTGTGGTTTGCATTCAATTCACAAAAAAATGGTGTTTAGTAAATAACTGTTATAACTCTGGGGTATTCCATCCCCAGTGCAACATGGCAAAGAGAGAACCATGGTACATCTGTCTGTTACTGAGCAGTTTGAGATTTTCTTTGGCCTAGTTTATGGTACAGCCACAAAAAAAGATACAAAAAATGGACTGACAAAGAGGATTATCTGGATAGAAAGGGGACCAGCACACAATGCAATAATGGAGATATAAAGTGTTGGAAGGACATGGGATGATGGGTGAGGGATATAGAATGAGAAAATTGACATTTAGTCATGGAATGAGGAGAGCGTAAATAAATTATGATGAAGGGGTACAGGGTGAAAGGATTGCCATCTAGTGAGTAGAGCCCATAGATAGAAAAAGAACACACACTATGGAATGATGGGGTGTAGAGTGATGGTGTAATGGGGGAAACACTGAACTAGTGGAATGACACTTAGTAAGGGAAATTGAATCTATTAAATGAAGAGTCAGATAAATGTGAAAAATGCAATTAGCAGAAGTAGATGGGTTGATAAATATGCACGAAAGGAGGGAGTCATGGAATGAGGTGAAGTACGATGAAGAAGATCTTTAGAATGAGAGGAGAGACATTGAATGAGGGTGGTGAGAAGTGCTGAGGTGTGTGATAAACAAAATGATTCTCTTTGTCCCCAGTGACCTCAGTGTCCAAGGTATCTTTAACTGTGGGCAATCACACAATCGACCTGTCAACAAGACCCTTAGCATGCTGTGCAGTGAAGCAGCTGTGTATTTGCTCTTTAGGAGTGGAGTAGAGGATTTGACGAGATATTTTGAGTAGCATTGCCCAGAATATTTAATTATGGTGCCGCCGAAATTACCAAATGTATACAATATACACAAATAATGATCAATGTGCATTTAAAGTGTACTGATTTAAATCTATCAAAGCAAGTTAAAATCACCTGTCTTAGGTACAAATATAATTCTATAGACTGTAAGCTCATTTGAGTAGGGTCCTCTTCAACCTATTGTTTCTGTAAGTTTTCATGTAATTGTCCTATTTATAGTTAAATCCCCCCTCTCATAATATTGTAAAGCGCTACGGAATCTGTTGGCGTATATATAAATGGAGATAATAATAATAATAATGATGCGGTTACACCATATGGCTATACTGTGAACTAAGCATTACATCAATGAAACCATAAACATTAATATTTAGATAAATATTAGATAAATATCTAGGTAAATATTCCACAGGCTGCCTTCTTATGCATTATTCTTAAAGAATTTGAATGCTTTTTCTGGGCACTTGTTATGGTGTACCTCTTTTCTGATTTATACCATTATAAGCGCTGACCAGGTTCTTTTGGTTAAATGGATACTCTGTATGTATGCAAGAGTGTGGTATGTTGGTATGAGTGAGTGTGAGCTTGCCTATTATGTGTGTGGGATTCAGAGGTATGTAGATTTAAAGGTAGTTATTTTTAACAAGCACAAGTAATCCTAGTCATCAAATGTTGGCCACTCCTGTAATAATGTTATTTAACCAAAATGTATTTTATGTTGTGGGCTGGGCATGAAAGAATCTCTTAGCTTGGCTTCTTAATGTAAGCAATTGTTGTGAAATAGCACAGTTAAGTTTTTAGGAAACTCAATGACTTTAAACTAGGAAACAGATGTTTTATGAGAGAGGAAGCTAAGGGTGAGAAACTATTGCATGCACCATGACTTGCTGGTGGCTTATTTTGGATGTCAGCAAAGGCAGGTTAAAATGCAACAAAAAAAATTACCAACAGTAAAACAGGCACAACAGTCATGAGCGACATTTTATTACAGGGATATCCGCCAGGAAGTTCACATTTCACCTAACTCTAGTACTCTAGTACATATTAAAAACATACAACTTCTGTCACTCAGATAAGTAGAGCATGGAATTACTAGAGTGATGATAAGGGTTTATATCTCCTCCTGGGTTTTAGGATTGGCTCTGGCTGCTAATGGTTAAACCAAGACAAGGACACAGTGTGACCTCTTTTCCTCTGCTTGCTTACCAGTTGTCATTTTGATGAATGTAGGTTTTGAACATGACATTGTATCTGATAGACACTCATTACAACCTGGAAAACTGTGAAAGAACATTCCATGTCCACTCCAATTCTAAGCCTGTTACCTTCTAGACAGGTAAATGACACGGGGACAAGAGCCAATAGGAGCACCTCTGACACATTCAGCATTATGAACAGCTAAGTAACATAAGTAAATTTTGGGCCTAAAGTGGTTTCTCACTCACTGTGCCCAAAGACAGGCCTGTCACCAATACACGAGCATGGTGTTTTACATCTTAAGTAAATAATATGAGGATTTTGTGTCGCGGCCCCCGGCTGCACGTGGTCACACCCAATCGGTGCAACTACACAGACAGGTTTAAGAGCTTACCTGTGCAGCAGTGAGTCGGGAGCCGACCTGCTGGGGCATCCGTCCCCTTCACACGCGGGATCCAAATTGGCACCAACCACGAGGTCATTTGTAGCTCCACCTCCAATCGTCACACGGACATGCTTGTGATGTCATGATGTCGACGCACAAGTACGTTCTGGGGTCAGAGGCCAAGCCTCTGACTTTCGCAATTGCTGACTATGATGATTTCTGGTTTCCCTGACTTGGCTTTGTTATCGATCTTGTGTACTTCTGGCTTTCTTGACCTTGGCTTTCCCTTGACCATTCTCTGTCTTTCAACATATTAATCTGGCCATTCTAAGGACTGGTTTACGTTCTGTCTATTTTTGTATTCTATGTAGATATTACATAATTTTGCGTGTTGGATCACATTAGTAGTCGTGACATTTGGTCATATCATAAAGATATACAGTATTATGCTCAGGGGTGGACTGACCACTCGGGCAAATCGGTCATGGACAGAGGGCCCGAGACAGCCAGGGGCCCGGCCTCACAGCCATGCTCCAGCTGGAGAGATCAGAGATCTCTCCAACTGGAATGGCAAAAAAATAAATAAATAATGCTTCCTTTAACAGGCTCCACAACCTACCGCCCAGCACATTACCTCTTCCCATCATCCTCAGCTTCACCTGCGCTCTCTCTCTCTGCCAGGTCTCCTTCCTGTCCCACGTGGCGCTCTGTGTGATGGGGAGAGGCGGGACTAGGAAGTGAAATCACTTCCTGTACTCTCCTCTCACACAGAGCCCTCTCACAGCCAGCAGGGTAAAGGAGCATCAGCCTTGGAGAGACCAGAGGGAGCAGAGAGAGAGGTAGAAATGAAAAGGGGAAGATGGGGAGTCACTGTCACTAGTCACCCCCTCCCTCACGCTGTCACTGTGTCACCCCCTCACTGTCACTAATCACCCTCTTCCTCACACTACCACTGTGTCCAGGGTCGGACTGGGGATACGAAGCAGCCCTGGAAAAAAAATCTATGCCAGCGGCATAAGTCATTGTGCTATGTAGGGTGTTTTTATATTTATATATCTATATATATATATAAATATATATAGGCAATTGAAATAGTTGGCTGCACTCTCGGATTTCCTGAAAATGTAACTTTTATTGAAATATTTAAGAGAAGATCAATGTTTCAGTCCCTCTTGTGGACTTTCGTCATGATCCTGATGCAAGTCCACAAGAGGGACTGAAACGTTGATCTTCTCTTAAATATTTCAATAAAAGTTACATTTTAAGGGAATCCAAGCGTGCAGCCAACTATTTCAATTGCCTATATATATATATATACTGGATACTGGAGCCCTGGTGATGCAACAGTATATATATATATATATATATATATATATATATAATTTTTAAAAAAAAAAATTTATTGATACATTTCTTCTTCTAATTCAAAATATTAGTTCTTTTAGGGTAATTAAATTATACAGTAAAGCATACTCACACACAGACAGACAATCTTACTGATGCACACAAATAGGCTCATTGACAGACAATGACACACACAGACAAGGTTACTGGCACACACACAACTTTAGTACAGACAAACTCTGATACACACACACAAACTTACTATAGACAAGCTCACTGTCACACACACATGCTCACTACAGACAAGCTCACTGATGCGCACACTCTCTCTCTACCGACAAGCCCATTGACACACATGCTCCCTACAGAAGAGCTCACTAACACACACACACATATGATCCCTACAGACAAGCTCACTGACACACATACAAGCTCACTCACTAGCAGACACACACACACACACATTACAAGCTCACTGACACACATATGGTCACTACAGACAAGCTCACGATCACACTCATGCTTACTACAGACAATCTCACTGTACACACATGCTCACCACCGACAGGCTCTGACACACCCATGCTCCTTACAGACAAGCCCACTAACACACACACATATGATCCCTACAGACAAGCTCACTGACACACATAAAAGCTCACTCACTAGCAGGCACACACACACACACAAACTCACTAGCAGGCACACACACACACAGAGGCTCCCTCACTAGCAGATGCGCGCACACACACACACAGAGGCAGGCAGTCACTGACACCCAGGCAGACAGCCACACACACACACAGGCAGACAGTCATTGACACCCAGGCAGACAGCCACACACACACACACACACTGGCAGACAGTCACTGACACCGAGGCAAACACTCACACATACAAAGACAGGCAGACAGCCAAACACTCACACACACAGGCAGACAGTCACACACACACATACACAGGCAGACAGTCACACACAGGCAGACAGTCACGAACACACAGGCAGACAGTCACACACACACACAGACAGTCACACACTCACAGACAGTCACACACACACACCCACACTGGCAGACAGTCACTGACACCGAGGCAAACACCCACACATACAAAGACAGGCTGACAGCCACCGGCAGACAGTCACTGACACCGAGGCAAACACACACACA
>OW240912.1:122450683-122471869 GCA_933207985.1 Pelobates cultripes
TCAGGACCCTATTTACCCTTGTACTGCAGAGAACTCGAGATGGAAGGATTTCCCCAAGTGAGTAGCTCATTTAGCAGACAGAGTAGGACCTGCCAAAGATGGGGTACAACTGACGTTGTGGCAGGCTTATGCAATGTATGATCATATAATGTAACTAAACCCCATTATTTTTTTGCCTAGATTAGGTGTTTTTAATAAAACTAACAAAATTGTTCAGCACCAAAAAAGCTGTTTAGTAGATAAGGGAGTGCGCTGGATTTAAATTTTTACTATATATATATATATATATCCCCTTAATGACCGTGGATGTACTATGTACGAGTCACGTATTCATCCGCACATACAAATTTGCTTAATGGCATTTACTGTCCTGACAGGAAAAGTTGTACCAAGCAACATTACCGTCTTGACAGGAAAAGTTGTGCCGAGCAGCAATCATGCACATGGAAACCTGGTAATTACTTTTGGGGTCAAAGGCTGGTCATGGTCAATCAAATCCACAGGAGGGTTTGTGCTGAGCAGCAATCATGCACATGGAAACCTGATAATTGCCTTTGGGGTCAAAGGCCGGTTACAGCCAATCGGATCCACAGAAGGGGCAGGGCCGCCATCAGGGGGTGACAACCATAACGGCTGTCACGGGCCCGGCGGTCCTGGGGGGCCTGGACTGCTTTGGCAGTTCAGGGCCCCACAATTACTCTCTGCACCTATTTATAGCGATGATCTGCATTCATTACACTAACACACACTCGGCATTCACTACACTGACACACACTCTGCATTCACTACATTGACACACACACTGCATTCATTACACCAACACACACTGCAGGGTGGGCGGTGGGCATGCTTTGTCAGGGGCCCCAAAATTTCTGGTGGGGGCCCTGAGGAGGGGTGTTTAAAACCAATTCTCCTCTTGCTCATTGCCCTGTCGTGGTTTCATGCCTATGGTTATCTGAGAATGTGTTCCTGATCTTGATTTTCTGGTATTTGACTTTGGCTTTGTTTTGACTTCCCTGATATCTGGTATCCTTGACTTTTGGCTTTCCCTCATCTTTATGTGTGATTCTGTGTCCCTGACCTCGGCGAGTATTTTTTTTTTTTTATCCAATCAATTTTTATTGAGATAATAAAGTACGTGGGAAACAGAGGGAAAGAAGGATAACAATCAAGGTTTTACATTCCTCCCATATCAATGCTCTCGTCAATTACCTTGGGTAGAAAACAATAGTAACAAGCAACTTTTAGTGAACTGTGTCAAGCCCTCCATGAGCGCCTTCGTGAGATGAGGCATTTAGTTTTGGGCTGTCAACCTGGTAGAACGCTCTTCTTGTCTCTTGGTTTCTCATGTGTGTGCAAGAGTGTATGCTATGTACATAGTTGGAGTGTGTTGATCAGCGCAAGTCAGGGTTCAGTTCGGTGTCTTGGTGGGGATTCTCTCTGGTTCGTCCGGTTAGGGGGGGTGACCTCTAGTTAAGGGGCCGAGCTGGTGGACAGTCATGGGAAGCCGCTGGTGTACTGGTGCTGGGTGGGGTGTGTCAACACCCTATCCGTCGCGTCCAGTTTGCTATGGTTGCATGCTCGTCGGGTTGGTCAGGGTACTCAGTGTGGGATGTCCGCCTGTCCCCCCCGTTGGACCTGACTGTATTCCCCACCCAGGCTTTGGCTCCAGGAGCTGTCCACCTCCAAAGTGTCCCCCCCCTCCCAGGCCCCACCCCCGACCACCTGTCCGGGCCATGGGTTCCCCCTATCCCCTGACCATCAAAGTCCTGCCAATGACCTCCTGACTGGGGGGAAAGAAAAAGGTGTGCAGTGGGAAAGGAAGAGAGAAGAGAGGAGGAGGGGGGGGGGAGGGGAGGCTGGTAGGCGGACTCCTGTATCTCATATGATCACTGGAGGGGCGGATCTAGAGCTTCCCTGGTTCTCCGCTACCCAGTGGCAGCCGTTCCTGCAGTTCCTCTCTGGGCTATGTAGGTGCACCAAGGGAGCCAGGTGATAGCACATTTGTCTCCCGTGCCGTGTAGTGATGCCGAGAGGGATTCCATACTGTAGATGTCCTCCACACGTTCCATCCATTGCTCCATCGACGGTGACTCCGTCGCGCGCCATTTGGTGGGGATGAGGGATTTTGCCGCATTTAGTAGGTGTTTGGTCAGGGAGCGTTTGTATGTAGCTATAGGGCGTGTGGTGTGGTGGAGTAGCATCGGCAAGGGCTGGAACGGTAGGTCCGGGTCCGCGATGCTTTGAATTTTAGAATGAATTTGCTTCCAGTACTGCTGAATTGTAGGGCACGACCACCATATATGGTAGTCTGACCCACCCTCGGCTCCGCACCTCCAGCAAACGTCAGGGGTTTCTCGGTTCATGCAATGTAGTTTCGCTGGGGTTCTATACCAGTTGACCATAATCTTGTAGTTAAGTTCCTGCAGTTTTGAACTGAGCGTGCCTTGGTGTGTTAGCACGTGGATCTTCTCCCATTGTTGGTCCGTCAGTGTTTGGTCTGTCGCTTGTTCCCAGCGGGACATATATCGTGGTGGTGCGCGTGGTGTGGCGGTAAGCAATAGGGTGTAGAGTCGTGTGATTCCTTTCAGTGGTCGATCCCTGGCCGCACACATGTGCTCAAAAGTGGTTAGGTCTCTATGAAATAAATGTTTGCCCACCGTGGTTCGGTAGAAATGCTGAATCTGATGATGGCGGAACCTGGTCATTAGAGAGATGGTGCCGTCTGGGATCAGTTCCCTCAGTGTTTTCAGTCCCGTTGCGGCGCATAGCTGTTTCATGTACGTCCAGTCCGGGTCCCCGAGTCCCAACACATCCCCCGGTCGTAGTCCGTCAGCGATATCTGGGTTATGGGTAATAGAGGTCAGAGGACCCGGCGTTGTAGTGAGGCCGTCCTTCAGGCGAGTGGCAGTCCAAACCTGCGTCGTGGCCCTGATAAACGGGTTGTGGGTCATTCTAGGGTCCTTTAGGGGGTGCGCTGTCCATATCGCGGCTGGCAGCCTTCGATCCACTTGTACGTTCTCTAGTTCCCTCCATAGCTTGTCTGAGTTTAGTGTGTGCCAGTCCACCAGCCGAAGCAGGTGGGTGGCCCTGTAGTAATGGACTAGTGAAGGGAGGGCTAAGCCCCCCATCCTCTTGGGCAGCGACAGGAGCGCCCCGTTAACCCTAGGTCGCCCCGTCTTCCACACAAATTTTATCATCGCCGTATTCAGCGTCTGAAAGAAGGTCCTGGGTATCATAATTGGAACGGTCTGGAAGAGGTAAAGAAGCCGCGGAAGAAGGTTTAGTTTTAAGGCATTGATTCTCCCGAACCATGAAATGCACAGGCCGCCCCAAGTCGTCATGTCGTGCTGTAGTGTGCGGAGAATGGGGACAAAATTCTCCTGGAATAGGCGCTTCGTGTCTCCGTTGAGCCATATGCCAAGGTATTTGAGCTTATCCGCACACCACTTAAATGGGTACTGTGTCCGTAGGTGAGTCGTGTCTGCGGTAGTTAGGTTTAAAGGGCAGGCTTCCGACTTCTCAGCATTGAGTTTAAGGTTGGAGAGCAGGCCGTACTCCCGGAACCTTGCTAGTAGGTTCGGGAGAGAGATGAGTGGGTTGGCCAGAAAGAAAAGGAGATCATCCGCGTATGCCGCGACTCTCTGCTCCAGACCTTTATAGGCGAAGCCCGCGATTCCCCCATCCCGTCTGACCGCCCCCAGGAATGGTTCCAGGGAGAGGGCAAACAGGAGGGGGGACAGCGGGCACCCCTGTCTTGTGCCGTTACGGATGTTGAGTGGCTGTGTTAGGGCCCCATTGATGCGCATCCGGGCTGTTGGTGTCGTATAAAGGGCAGCTATCCAGGTCATCATATGGGGCCCGAATCCCATCGTACGGAGCGTTGCCAGCATGAACCCCCAGTCCACCCGATCGAACGCCTTCTCGGCGTCGGTCGAGAGGAGGAGGACCCCCCTCCGGCTGCTCCCCGCCAGGTGGATCACGTTGAGGGCCCTGATGGTGTTGTCGCGTGCCTCCCTGCCTGGGATGAATCCCACTTGATCCGGGTGCACCAGGTCCGGCAGTACGCGCCCCACCCGTAGGGCCAGTATTTTAGTGAACAGTTTCAAGTCAGAGTTGAGTAAGGAGATCGGCCTATAACTAGAACAGTTCGTCAGATCCTTTCCGTCTTTTGGGATAAGAGAGATAGTGGCAGCCAGTGTATCTCTCGGGAGGTGGCCGCCTTCTAGTAGGTGATTCAGGGTTCCCAGGAGGTGTGGCAGCAGGATGTCTTGAAACTTTTTATAATATGCCGCGGGGAGGCCGTCAGGGCCTGGCGCCCTGTGGGCTCTGGCGATCTTAAGAGCATATTTGAGTTCCTCCAGGGAAATGGGTTCCTCCATGTCAGCCCTTTGGTCGTCCGTGAGAGTCCGTGAGATATGTTGTTCCAGGTAGTGCGCGATATCGGTTTCACGCCTCTTCCGGGCTGCTGCTCCTCGCGTTTCTGGGATGTTATATAAGTCCGTGTAGAAGTGGTGGAAGGCCGTCGCTATTCCGTCTGGGCGTTGAGTGAGCACGCCAGTCTGGTCCCGGATCTTGGTTATGTGTGTGAGTCTCCGTTCCCTTTGCAGGCGCCTGGCCAGGAGCCTCCCGCATTTGTCCGAGTATTCATAGAAGTGTCGTCGAGATCTGCGAATGGTTCGGAGAAGGCCCTGCGAGAGCAATTGCTTGAGGTTTCTCCGCGCCTCCAGGAGTTCTCTGTAGGTATCCTCTGAGAGGGTAGATTTATGTAAAGTTTCGAGGGTTGCCACTTGTTGTGCCAGGTCCGTGACTGCTTGCCTTTGGGCCGTCTTCCGTTGGGTACAATAACGTATGAGATGGCCGCGGATCATACATTTATGAGCCTCCCATATCATCGGTGGTTCCACGTCTGGGGTGGTGTTCTCCTCAAAGTACTTCTGCAGTGCGTCACCCATCTCCACTGTCGCCTCCAATTCCTCCAAGACCTGCTCGTTGAGCCGCCACTGCCTCTCCCGTGGCCTGTACAGCGGGGAGGCGATCTTAGTCCAGACCGGAGCATGGTCCGACCATGTTGCCGTGTGGATCCCACTTGAGTGCAAGAGCGAGAGGTATTCAATGGGGAGGAAGATATAGTCCAACCGACTGTAGCGACTGTGGACCGTCGAGTAGTAGGAGTAGTCCCTCCTCTGTGGGTGAACCACTCGCCACGAATCCGCCAACCCCGCGTTCTTGAGGGCCACCAGTGCCTTGCGTTGGTAGGAAGCCGGTAGTGAGCTAGTTCCTAAGGAGGTGTCTAGCCGTGGGTCCAGGGCTAGGTTAAGATCCCCCGCCAGGATCAGCAGGCCCTCTCTGAAGCGGTCCAGGGCACGTAAGGTGCGTGTCAGGAAGTGGTGCTGTGCCGTATTGGGTGCATAGACACATGCCAGGGTATACTGATGTCCGGCAATCGTGCCTTTCACGAATATATAGCGGCCTTCTGGGTCCGCCAGCTCAGCTTGGCTTTGGAAAGGCACTGTGCGGGCGATGAGAATTGCCACCCCCGACTTTTTGGCATGTGGGTGGTTGGCAAAGTATCCCGTCGGGAAGCGGGTGTCTCGCAGCGTCGGTGCATTTCGCCCCTGGAAGTGAGTTTCCTGGACGAATGCCAGAGACGCGCGTGCCGCCCACAGGGTGCGGAGAAGGTGTGAGCGCCGTTCCGGGGCATTAAGGCCCCTAACGTTGTTCGACCACAAGCAGAGATCCGCCTGCTGAAAGTGACCTGCCATCGTCCTTGGATATGGGGCGTGGGGGGGAGGTTAAACCGGTAGCTGTAAGGAGGAGCGTAGAGGGAAAGGGTGAAGAACGTAGTAGAGAAAGAGAGGGAGTAAAAAGAAAGAGAGAGGGGTGGGGTCTGAGAGGGAGGGCCAGTCAGGAGTCAGGTCCCGGTGTAGGTCAGGTCCCGCAACCAGGAGTCAGCCCCAGGTCCCCTGTCTCACCCACCCCCGTCCCCGCACCTCGTCCTAGGTGTGTGGTGCCGGTCTTGGCTCGACGCACTTGGTGTGTACCTGGGGGGTCGGTCCAACTGTCGACAGTCGTCCCCAGGTCGCACCGTAGGAGTCTGTACAGGTGTGCGTCTGCCCGTGGGGCGTGTCTGTAGTCAAGGGTTCGTTATCTTGTCGTGTGTGTTACTGTGGTATCCTCAGCCGTCCATGGCCGTCACCGCCCTACCAGGAAGTGTAATCCCCGTAACCGAATACTGTGAAGGTGCGGGCAATATGTCAGACTAATTGTGTGAGAGCCTTGTGGATAGGTCTATGACCCAGGAGGGACCCAATATCTGCATCGTAAGCACACCCCGTGCCCCCTCCAACTCTTATATGATCCCCTTCCGGGCTTACCATGCGGGCCAGTGCCCCCCACCCACCCCCCAAGACCCACAGGCCCCCCCCAACCCCCACCCCCCCAGCGGCACCGGACACTCTCCCAAGGTCACAGTCCTCAGCTCCAGTCCAAAGCATAGTGTCCCATGCAGCAAGCCGCTCCCACCCCACCCCCCCCGCCCCCACCAAGAGCGAGTCCCACGGTCCACCCCCCCCCCCAAACCCCCAACATCTCAGTCCGATGGTGCCTCCAGGCCGGTGCCCCCCGGTGGAGCCAGAGAGGGGGGGAAGACACGAGGGAGGGGGAAGGGCGAGGGAGAGGGGGGGGAGGAGAGGGAAGACGGGGAAGGGCGAGGGAAGGGGGGGAAGAGAGGGAAGAGGGGGGAGGGGGGGGGGAAGGCCCACCAACCGCTACAGTTCATGCAGAGGGGCCACGGGGCGCCCGCCCCAACGCAGGGTCAAGGTTCCACATCACTCCTCTGCCCCCGCTGGTCCTCCCCAGCGGCGCGGCGGGGACATCCGGCCCAAGTGGGTTGCAGAGGGCTGCAGGCCCGTGTCCTCTCCCCTTCAAGGGCCCAGCGGTTCATCCAGCAGCCAGTTGCGAATCCGGATAGGGGGAAGGTGAAGTGCCCGAGCGAATCTCGGGGCATCATCTGGCATCCTGAGTGTGTGCCAGGAGGATCCCTGTCGGGCTTGGAGGCTGAAGGGGAACCCCCACTTGTAGGGGATCCCCTTGTCACGCAGGGCTGCTGTGATAGGCCGCAGCGCCCTCCTGGCGTCCAGTGTGAGGCCGGAGAGATTCTGGAAGAGCGCCAGATCAGCTCCCCTGAAGGTGACTGTCGGTAGGTTCCTGGCTGCCGCCATGATCTGCTCCTTCTGCGGGAAGGAGTGAAGACAGCACACCACATCTCTGGGTCTGCCGTCCGGCCTAGCTTGTCCCAAGGCGCGGTGGGCCCGGTCAATGCGGATGATGGGCGGCGCGTCAGGACCTAAGAGCTGGCAGAAGAGCTGTTGCAGGGTGGTCGCCAGGGGTTCTGTGTCAGGCTCCGGCAGGCCCCTGATCCGGACATTGTGCCTCCGGCTGCGGTTCTCCAGGTCCTCCACCTGGCGTCTGAGGCTCAGCAGCATATTACCCTGTCTGGTGGCCGCTGTCTCTGCTGCTCGGTGTTGCTGGCAGCAGATCCGTGCTTCTGCCTCCACTGTGTCCACCCGCTCCGTGAGGGCCATGAGGTCTGTGCGGAGGCCCCGCAGATCCTCCCGGACTGTTTTTCTATTTTTTTAATAGAAAATATGCTTTGGAGTTCACGGTTGAAAATAGATGTAGTATTGTATGTCAATATTCTCTGACAAATTAAAATAATTAAACAGACTAATTACTGGAATTGCTATTGCTTTATATGTATATAGTTTACACAATTTATGATATTCTTTGTTCACTGACATCACCCGTGAGTATAGTTTTGGTTTCCATTCATTTTATTCAAAAGTTTATTATATTTTTGGAACATTTAGTCCATAAATAGTTTTCCTGATAAATTAAGCTTGTTACATCAGTCTGTCTTAAGTCATTCTGTTTAAATAATTTTTGTTGTGTTGTCTGTTTATTCAAGTTTTGCTTGAGTATTTCCAAAAATGTTTATGGCTTTTTCGCATCATTAACCAGTGTTTGTTTTTTATTTTATTTTTTTTCCCTCTGTTTTTTTTATCTACACTCAGAACACTTTGGATAATTTGCAGGTATTGTTAAAAAGAAATATATTGATTCTAATTAAAATAGTTTTTTATTCATTCTTGCCCCAAAAAGTAAGTTTGCTAAGAACAGACCCGAATTTAAATAATGTTTTATAAAACGATTTATGAGCGGTTTGTTTCTACACAAATGATTTTCTTTAGCAGTATATAGAGATGTTTTGTTTTTTTTCTTTTTAATTGAGCTAAAACCAATATTTTGTTGGATGATATCAGTGACACCAAACATTAAAGGGACACTATAGTCACCATAACAACTACAGCTTATTTTATTTGTTCTGGTAAGTATAATCAATCCCTTCAGGCTTTTTGCAGTGAACACTATCTTTTCAGAGAAAATACAGTGTTTACATAACAATCTAGGGACACCTCCAGTAGCCACTCCTTAGGTGGCTGCTAGAGGTGCTTCCACTGCCATTCAGTCTCCACCCTCTGCATGGAGACACTGAACTTTCCTCTTAGAGATGCATCTCTATGAGGAGATAATGATTGGCCAGAGATGTGTTTGGCTTGCGCTGCCTCTGACCCTGGTCTGCCTCTTTGATACTCTCAGCCAATCACAATGCTTTCCTATTGGAAAGCATTGTGATTGGCTGAGAACACCACTTCTGATGTCAGCCAAGGAGGCATATCAGGGGCAGAGACAGCAGCAGGCAGGAAGTAAGATTTTACTATGTTAAGGGTCAGTGGGGGCTAGATAGTGTTTTTAACACTATAAGGTCAGGAATACATGTTTGTGTTTCTGACCCTATAGTGTTTCTTTAAGGTTAGTCTTGGCAAAATATTTTGTTATAACTTATGTAACATGATTTAATTCAGCCCATATTTTATACTTATGTTAATTTATGCAAGGACAAACACAACAGGCTTTAGATACACATTTACTATTTTCTTCTCATTGGCAATCCCTTATGTTGTGATGGTTGGCCTTGTCGCCTTCAGAAAGTCATGAAACACGTTTCATGAACATCTGAAGAGCCAATGTAATTTTCCCTGCCTTAAAGCGAAGATTTGTTTGCCTTTTTCTGTAGTCATATGAATAATAATATTTCAGTAGAGTTCAGCTGAATAGGCTTCTATAGGTTAAAGTTAGGTGGGGGGGGGAGCAGGGGGAGATATATTGTAAAGATTTAGCTTTGTAATAGTTCTATATATCATGATTGAGCTAATGTCCTATTATAGTAATGGCACTAGATTCATGTAAAGTACGTGAATCTTTCAATAAGTGTTTGTCCCAGAGCACATTTTGGCTATCTTTGTGAAGATATGGGACCGTTCATTGATTTATTTATTTTTATTTTCTTTCCAGGTGCAAGTAAAGATTTTAGAAGAGAAATGTCGCAGTCAGACCGAGCAATTCAGTCTCTTGTCTCAAGAGCTAGAGAGGTTCCGTCTGCAAACTGGGAACATTGATCTTCTTACCTCCACGTTGGTGACTTCAGAGCTGCCTCCACCACAGTGCTGTTCTACACCCGGACTGTCTCCAGTACATGATGAGAGACAGGCTGATTGTGTGGGTGAGTGTTACTTGGCAAAGCAATCACCAATTTTTAAAAAACTATTTTTTTAAATCAATGAGTTATTGGTTATGAACCTCCAAAGATATGCATGTATACAAAGTGCAAAGATACTTATCATGCGTGTAATATAAAGACATGTCATTGTAATTGTTTACTGACATTAGTTTGATGTTCTTTGCAATTTGTTTTTTAAATATGAATTCATGAATGCTGGGAAAGTTAATCCGTGATAGTCCATAATTATCTGAATTGGTCAGCATGTTGGTGTTTGGGGATTACAATTTACTCACAAGGTTAGAATGTTTACAAAGTCGGTGTACAGAGGAATTATGATAGATTGTTATGCTATTAACTCACCGTTTTTGCTTTCTCATTGAACTGAATTAAATTGGTCTAAAACCACAGTGTGTGTTACTGCAATACTATGTTTTTGTAAATAAAATCACTGGATAGATCATATCTTGTTAAATTCGTGACAATATCTCCTCTATTACGAAACCAAAGCAATGCTCTCTTTTTTATAGTGAGTAAATACTGTTAAAGGATCAAATGTCATTGCCATTTCTAGTCTATCTATCCATAAAACCTTCACCTTTTTTCTAGATGAATACTCGTCCTGGGATGTGATCAGTTGGGTAGACATTAACTTGGATGACATCAGCAGTTTTATATACCTCTCAATGGAGGGTACTGAAATCCAGGACATGTTTATTTCTGTAAATACCACCTGGTGTTTGAATCTGGGGTTGTCTGACTGAGGGATAAAGTAACACAAGTGGTGTGTTCTTGTTTTGTGCTCTGCTGTGTACAATGGGCACGTAAATATACTGTGTGATGCAAGGCACTGTGCTAGGTGTGTTGCCAAAGGCATTCTCTTCTAATTTTTGTGCTCTTAGGGGTTTTTATAAAATAGTCATAAGGTGAATTTCTGTTAATCAAACAAAAACTTAACTAAACTTTTTTTTCTTTATGTCCACGAACCATGTAAAAAAGCACAACCCACAAATCTGCTTTAGTGATTGACTGACACATAGATAAATTGCCATGTTAATTATGCCATCTTCAGCTAGATAACTTGCTGACTATAAGTGCAGGTGGGGATATAAATTGGGAAGAAAATAAATGGCCTAGGACTTTGAATTGGACTGGATGTGGATGGGACTCCTGGCACAAACCTTGCGCATGCCTTTGCATGTTACTATGCACAATACAAAAATTTCCACAGATGTAATGGATTTAATGCATGAATAGCACTTTGACCCTTGTTTTATTGTAATTGCTTAATTATGCAAGATAAAGTTTAATGTAATCATTGTATGAATAATGAAAACGGGCTAAAAGAAAAAAACAGGCGTCACAACGTATGCTGAAGGCAAACAAAAATATATTTATTGGAGTCAAATAAGGACCAAAAAAAAACATGTATATAGATGTATATACCAAAACATGTATATAGATGTATAGACCAAAAAAACATGTATATAGATGTATATACATGTATGTAGATAGATATAGATAATTAATACATCCAGACTGCTGGCCTATGATGTTCCCTACCCAGTGTCACGCATGAATTTGTCTACATTTGTTGAGGCAGCCAGCATTAGGACATGTTAATGAGCTCGCAGTGGTTAGTGTTTGGTCACACAGGGGACCTCTCAAACAACATTTAAAGAACAGGCAGTCAAACTACCTCAAAGCTGCTATCTTCTTTTTCTTGTCATAGTCTCACTGGGGTAGTCATGTGAATATAAAGACACAAATCACAGGCTGTATCACTGAAACTGTATTTCAGATCTATAAGAGCACATTCTCTACAGTACATCCGGTCAGTCATGTACACACCCTCCTAATCAGATATGTTTTAAAGGCCATAAACATTTAAAGTTATCGATTAATACCCACATTTGTGTTTGTTGTAGAATATAACCCAATAACTGAGATGCAGATCTACATTTATAGATCTGCTGCATGCACTATACCTTGAATCAAGGTAGTTCTGCTGCCTTTGGATCTATTTGTGTAGCAGCTAGTAGGTGCTCCTTCCTTTGTGATTTTTTTTTTTAAATTCCATTTATATGCATGTAATCAGCACTTGTATCTTCTACTTTTGACATTACAATTTTTATGCTAATAATTCTAAAAAAAATTTAAAGTAGCTTTCTGACAATTTTAAAATGAAATTCGAAAAGTATTCTCTTGAGCTTCTAATTTAATTTTTGTACAGTGCATATTTAGGAAACACGGCTATTTTCTTACTGCAGTTACTATATTTCTTTTTTAAGCTTGGGTGGAGTTTGTGACACACCTATTAATAAAATAATTGTGTATATTGTAAGTTTCACACTGTGTCAGGTTTGCATGGACTACAAGTCACCAGTAATTTCTGTGCTGAAACAGTCCAATGTAAATTTCACTCATTTCATATGTGATAGGCCCTGATCTCTCGGAGATCAACACAAAGATCAACGAGGAAGAATCTAAAAAAGAAGAAACATTACCTCCGCTGCCAGATCCCCATTGTGAATCCCAAACCGCTGAGGCCCATGATGTACTTGCCAAAGAGAAAGAGAAGCTTGAGGCACCACAGACATTATCAAAATCTGAATCGATGCATGAAAGTTCAAAGTCCTGCCCCACACCAGAGGTTAGTAATTCCTAAACACTTCCATAAAACTGCTCCTAGCTGCCAATGAAATCTAAACGCTTAACTAGCTGATAACCTATAGCTGTAATTAGATGACTGGAGAAGTAGTTAGTCTGTTAGGTAGTTGTTTGATGCCAAGCTCGAGTACTTCTCTCTGATTATAGGTGCCATGTCAAATATCAAGATGATACTGAAACAATCTTTGATATCAAATGAAAAGGTGCATTTAATGATGATTGAGACTGGATATTTGCCAATTCTCCACTAACAGAAATATCTGCAAGAGAAACAAAATCTAAAAGTTACAAAGCAACCTAACTTAAAGACACTATGGTCACCAACACAACTTTTAGCTCAATTAAGCAGTTTTTGTGTATAGATCATGCTTGAGCAGTCTCAATTGTCTGCCATTTAGGAGTTAAATTGGGTGGGTCCACCTAATGGGCATTTCTAAACAGGGGGCCTGATTGGGCGCCATGACACGTTAACAGCGCGACCAGTCCCCTGTATAATCGGCAATGCTGGGAGGAAGTGAAAGCCTGTCCCTTCCTCACAGCTTCATGGAGAGCTGCTCCAGCCACACTCCCATTAGCCTCAGCCAGCAGCAGGACCCAAAGGAAGCCACCCCCCTGCACACAAAAGGTATGTTAGTGGGAGGGTGGCTTAAAAAATATACACACATAAATGGGTTTTTTATATGTGTCTGTATGTGTATCTGTGTGTGTGTTTCCGTGTGGGTGTCAGGGTATATGTGAGTAAGTATGCATGTATGTGGTAATATATGTGCGTACATCCCAGCAATCAAATGCAAACACTCCTTCATTCAAACACTAACACTACACGCAAAAGCACATCTGCATTTAAAAGGCAGCACTCCATACAAACACACTCCTGCATTCAAGCACAAATACTACACACAAGTACACCACTGTATTTAAATGGCAGCAGTACATACAAATACACCCCTTCATGCATACACACATACTCTACACCAGTGGTTCCCAAACGTTTTAGGTTCAAGGCGCCCTTAATATTTAAATATTTTATTCAAGGTGCCCCAAGTCAGAACAAATTTCTAGGTTTTATATATGTACAATGCTGCAGCATATACTGGGCCCTTGTTCAGCAGAAATGTTTCCCAGTCTGGGCGGAATTTGCTGGCGCTGTAGAAATAATAAAATAATAATACAGCACTACGTAGTGGTTATGGTGCCAGTAGTGCCGTGGTGCCATCCCAGGGTAAGTAGTCAAACTGTTTAAGAACGGGGGTGCATTGTGTTTTACTGTAGAGCCGGCAGGGGAGAGCGAGGCATAGCACTGAGGAAACATTTTGCGGTGCTGCTGTGTGCAACAACAGATGGGGATCAACCTTTTGGCCATTCTTGAGCTAGGGTTTTGCCCCCCCCAAAAAATAAATGTTTGCACAAGGGCTCTTTACTTCAGCCACTGAGCACAGCCAAGGAAAAAAAGTGTGAACTGAACTCGATTCACAACCAATCACTGTTAAACAAATGCAGGTGGATTGACAGACATACGTCAGAAATAAAAGTAAAATAAATATTTATTTAAAAAGCTCCCATAGGTTAAAATGTCAGTTTATTAATCCGAAAACTCCTGCTATATTCATTGATCTATACACACCTCCCAAAAATATAGCATATGACTGCTTAGACAGCCTTCAGTCCTTGTAGCTTTGTACGTTCCAAAATGTAATCAATGTGAAGTACCATTGTAAGTTAGGATCCTAAGCTACCATGCTTTTAAGATTTGTTAAGCCGCAGTTTAACTTTTGTTTGTATTGCTTTAGTGCATAAGTCATGCTGAATTTTATCAACCTATGTGTTTTTAGGTGGACACTGCCAGTGAAATGGAAGAGCTGGAAGCTGATAGCATTTCATTAAATCCAGACCCTGAAGCTCGCACTACTGCTAAGTTACAAGTTTTTATTGCACGATACAGGTGAAATAGACAAGCTAAAAATGATACAGATAAGATATGCACAGTGTATTGCCATGATACTACACAAACTGCATTGTAATTTTAACATGAATTTTAGTATTAATCATTTCTTGAGTCATCCTGGCACATAAACTAACCAAATTGTTTTCGCAGAGCAACACAATTTCACTTCGTCACAGCTTCCTTTACAATTACTTTTAGGTTCTATGTGAATAATCACAATCTCAAGACCATTATTGTAATGCATTTTATGACTGGTTTAACTAGGCACCAGCCATCATGTTGGTGTTATTCTTAATCAGAAGAATTGTTTATATGTAACTTTATATGCTGTTCTTGTGTAATGTTTCCAGTTACAATCCTTTTGATGGACCGAATGAAAACCCCGAAGCAGAACTGCCTCTTACAGCTGGAGAATATATTTATGTATATGGAGACATGGATGACGATGGGTTTTATGAAGGTGGGAAAACTCTTCAAGGCATGTGTAGTGGCAATGCAATTACCCTGTGTTACTGCTGCACACGCAAATACCACAATAGATTGTATAGCTTAGATCGGGGTGGGTTTTTATCTCAAATTCAGATTAGTGTACTAAATCATTTGTTAATGACTCTGCATTGTTAATTAGAATGTACAAAGCAGGGTTCCCTTAATGCCTCTTTGTATTTACATGAAAATGAACATTGGTATATTTTGTTCAAACGTCTGTATGAGGTTGTAACTGCTTAGTGGGACTGTTAAATCTATTGAGTCTCTTGTATTTAATAGGAGAGTTGATGGATGGAAGAAGAGGTTTAGTCCCTTCTAATTTTGTTGAACGCGTATCAGATGATGGTCTCATGGCGTTTCAACCTCCAGAGAGTAATGAGCTTTCACAGAGCTCTGGACAGGACATTAGCTTTCTAAGTGGGAGCAGTATTGAGAGAAGTGAAGAAGATGATGATGGGAGCAGTCTCAGCCCTTTGCCATGTATAATGCAAGGAAATAATGAGGGGAATGCCGATGTCTCAACCGTGCCTTATCCTCGCAAGTTAGCATTGATAAAACAGCTGGCGCGTAGTGTCGTGGTTGGTTGGGAGCCTCCTTTGGTTAAAGCAGGTAGTGCAAATATTCTAAGTTATAACATATATGTGGACAATGAACTTCGACAAAATGTGAGGTGCGGAGGACAGACTAAAGCCTTGATTGAGAAGCTGGAACTGAAAACGCAGAATTACCGCATCTCCGTGCAGAGCATGACTGAAAGGGGCTGCTCAGACAGAATGCGCTGCACAATGCTGGTTGGACATGGATTTTCTCTGGCTCCAACACAACTGCGTGTTCGCAGCCTTTCTGCCACGTATGCTGAGGTCACATGGCAGCCATGCAATAGTAACTACTCCCATGCCTTGTATTTGAATGAGGAAATCTGTGGTCGAGCCAAGACAGGGACTTACTGGTACAGCTTTAGTAGCTTGCGGCCCTGTACCACATATAATGTAAAAGTGGAAGCTCAACCTCAGAGAATTCCTTGGGAGATGCCACTTGAGAGGCGAGAACAAAAAACAACAGTTTTACAGCTGACAACACCTCCTGCAGGTAGGTGATTACTTTTTTTCTCATCTGATCATCTTTGCTGTTTACCTTAAGTGTAAACTTTTTTTAATCTTATGCTAACTTTTTATTAGTGTTTACTTTCTGACATCTGCTACTTTCTTTTCTATACAGTTCTTCACTGTGTATATTTTATTGTCTCATGATCTGCTCACTGAGCATGAAAACCATCTCAAAGTGAGCTGGTTCAGAAAGTTTTTATGAGTCTTGATCTATATTTATTGAAACATTTGTTTTTTTTGCTCTAGATGTGAAGAAACCATGGCAAAGTATATAATTTAAAATAGATGGCATCAATTTAATATTTCATGTGACATTCAGTATGTGCTTTATAGATAAAAAAAAAAATGCCAGTTCTGTAGCTTATTCAGAATTAAAAAATTCTAATGTTTAGGATTCTAAAGCATTCTAAAACGTCTATACAATTTGAATATTACTACAGAACAGTTTTAATTTGGACAGCGGTATAATATATGTATATATAAACATAGTTTTCCAGTTAATTTTCAAACCCATATTGCAGACAAGATTTTCTGTTTACTACAGGCAGTAAAATTTCTTAGTCTAATTGTTTATTTTCTGCACAGGTCCTCCAGATGCTCCACTAGATGTTCAAGTTGAATTGGGTCCCACAGCTGGAGTTCTGCTTATAAGTTGGCTGCCAGTGACAATTGATGCAGCAGGAACTTCAAATGGGACGCGGGTTACTGGATATGCAGTATATGCTGACGGACAGAAGGTAAATGCATATGTAATAGCCATTAAAATATTACTTTTTCTATAGTTAATACCCAATCTAAAAAAAAAAAAAAAGTATTTCCTCACTCCAATAAACCCTATTGAAATGTTTACTGGAGTGAGTACTACAGAGGAATCAAACCGACAAGTATATACCTCCACTGCACTTGCCAGTGTTCGGCGTGGCCATCTTCCCAAAGTGAGTCTTGTGTGACTGCACACGGAGTACCTTTTTTCCATTATTTGGTGAAAGTACAGTGTAATGGAGACACCATGCGTGTCTAGACAGCCTTTCATCTTCATATCCGATTGAAAGAGGGTTTTGTTGTTTGTTTGGCAAAAGGCAGACTAATCACTAACTTAGTTAGCAGTTAGAATGTTCTATGACCTCTGTAGCAAACCTTAGTAGAATGTTATTCTCTATGTAACTCTTAAAACTTGAAGGGGGCTGCATGTAATAAAACCTTAAACTCCGCTGATTAAACAAAAATAATGAAAAAAGGAGTCTTTCAAAAATAGTCTGCTGAAGATTAACCCCTTAAGGACCAAACTTCTGGAATAAAAGGGAATCATGACATGTCACATGTCATGTGTCCTTAAGGGGTTAAAGAAGTCTTCTCAGAAGTAAAAAGATAGCAAATAGTGAAATGACTGGAAACAAAACATCTAAATTAATGTTTTAATTAATCAGCAGGTTATGAGATCCATGTGATTTACTAAGGTGACATATGAAAGCAGTCTCTCTTCACAGAGTAAGCTTCATATTCTCCACATTTAGTCACAGACAAATTACTCTCCTGTTCTTATTTTCATGATATTCTACTGATTTGATCTAATATCATCAACACAAGGTGTTCTGTTATAGTCCAAAAAGAGAATATATTTTTCTCTAATTTTATGGATCAGTATATATTTATACAATGTACTTAATTTATAAAAAGCAGCATATTCAGCCATGCTGTACAATGAAATATGTAGGGAGAGAAATAATTTTGTGCAATATTGTTTTTCTTCTTCTAGGTACTAGAGGTAACGTCTCCTACAGCAGGCAGCGTGTTGGTAGGCATGTCACATCTACAACTGCTACAGGTGTCCCGGGAGATATCAGTTAGAACTATGTTTCCTGGTGGAGAATCTATGGACTCTGTGCCAGCTCAAATACCCTCTGCCTTGTTGATGGTTTCTGACCGTTCTTTATCATTACATACCCTTTCTAACACCAGCCTTATCTGCCAGCCATCATCAGGATCATCCATGAACACTAGTTCTGAGACATTTCCTTCCATTCCACTATCTATGTCTTCCCCCTGCTCCCTTACTTATCCACATACCACTAGTTCCAAAGCAAATTTTTCCATTCATGCAAGCTGCAGGAGTGGTGAAGCCATAGATCCGTTGCCTGTTCAAATATCTCCACATCTCCTGCTGTCACCACATAGTGCTTCCTTGAGCTTCTGTCAAGGTTCTTCCAGACCTGAGCCTTCTAAAACACTAGTTCCACAACAAGGTTCACAGGGAAAAAAATCTTCGATTCAACCACAATTAACGACTAACTATGTTCCTCCAAGCCTACCAATTCCAGCATGGACTTCTGAAAATGTAGAAATGGGCAACATCACATTACAAGAGGAAAAAAGCAGACTTCAAACAGAGAGTCCTGTAAGTGAAACATTTCTCAAATTATATGATGTTTGAAATAATTAACTATGCATGACTTTGAGTACTAGATTATGCTTGAAATTTAGTGGCTTGCATAACTTGTGCTTGTATATAAATAATTATTTAGAAAATTGAGGAATGAAGCAATAAAAGAATAGGAAAGTTTTATTTTAAAGGGACACTACAGGCACCCAAACCACTACAGCTTTGGGTGCATATTCCCAGGTCCCTTAACCCAGCAACGGTAATTATTGCAGTTATTAACTGCAATATTTATTTTTTTATGGGCTAACTCCACCTCTAGTGAGTCTTTAGGCGACTTTTGGTTGCTGCACATCCTCATGAGGATGAGGACATCCAGCGTCACCCGAATACACATAGGAAAGCATTCTATAATGCTTTCCTATGGAGGGAAAACCTAATGTAAATGCTGATGTCGGTGGGGGAGGAACAAAGACAGAGCCTGAACCAGTGCCAAGGGAATGAGGTGGGCTCTATAGAAACCAGCACCAAGGGGAGTGAGGGAGGCACTATATATCTTCCCTTTAAGATATTCTAGTCTGGCAAAGTATGCAAATTTAATTGGCTATATATAACATGCACATGTCAGGCATCGCTGGATTAAAAGCATATGAATGTTAATCTTCCATTAGATGCCCGAATGATCGTCATGGAATTGCAAAGTTGCAATAACATGGAAATGCAGGAAAATTAAATTACCTTTTTACTTAACTCTCTGGGGTTATTCACCTCAGCATTAACTGTGTTGAAAGAATAAGGAACTGTCAGTTCTCAGGAAAAAGTGGGAGGGGTGCACCCGTATAGACCCATGTCTTTATGAAACCAAAGAGAGTCCGATAAAGAGGAGCAATTGCAGTGTTGTCAGTCAAGGTGCTTTAAAATGTATGGCGCATAAACGGGAATTAGTCAGAATCCTTTGTGTTTTGAATATCATTTTATGAGTAAGCAAGGGGAGTTAGAAGTATGAATAAACTAGGAGTATTGGATATTGGGTGTAAGAAAAAGGGGAGGCGAGAAATGACTAGGCTGGCAACATTTCCTCTTTAATTCTCCTGAATACTAGAATTAGAGGGACTATCTGGTCCACATATCTGTGTATGTTAATTTCCTTGTCATTACTCACATTGTCAGTTCCCTTCTTTGAACATGTTTTTCTGTTAACCTTTAGTTACATTCTTCATAATATTATTTTTCTAACTCCTCCCCTTAGCAGTGTAGCTCTAGTATGTACTGAGCTTGGCCACTGTTTGATCAGCTGTTATAAGTTGAAGATTGATGATCTTTATAAGTTTTTAACAACGTGCTTTTTCATTTTTGACTTTGTATAATCTTTGACCCCTTAATTTGTCTTTGTTTTCGTTTGGGTCCTCCTTTCTCACTCATGTCATCTTTGTCCAAATAATTCTTTATAAGAATTCGCTTATAAGTTGTTGTTGTTGTTGTTGTTGTTTATTTATATAGTGCCAACAAATTCCGCAGTGCTTTACAGTTAGCTTTGTCTCATTTATTTATTTACGATATTGTAGGTGTTATTGTGAGCAGTGGTTGATTCTACCTCACTATTACATTTTATCCAATCCTTATTTATTCCCCTATGTCTCCCATTTGATAGGTCTGTGTTTTGTTTTTTTAAAGCTTTTTTTTATTCATTATAACAATCAATACAGCTTGTTTGGAACAGTTGGATTTGATGAAACCTAAATTTAACTCATGTAACGTAAATCCAACTGTAGAAAAAGGATCACTAATTTTATAAACTGGAACTAGACACCTACTACATGATCTAAGATAAATATGCATCTGCATAGTCAAAGCGTCATAGGCTTTCTCATCGCACACCAGTTTTGTTTTGTATGTGTGTTTTATTTTTGCTGTTGCACACTGGGTGTCAGCATACAGTACTTAGTACAGTGGCATGTTGATAAAAATGTTAAACTTTGACCATGTTATATATATTTTAGCTCAAAGACACCAAAGAACCTGAGCTGAATGATCCGTCACTGCCCAGTGGCCTTCCACTAGAACCAGGTAAAGCATGGAACACAGAAAGCATGGTTGAAAAGAGTACAGTAACTGCCAAAGAGGAATGCTCAAGCCCAGAAACGGTATTGTCAGAAGAAGCAGAGGACACCAGCTGCCGTGTGGGTTACCGGGATGTCTCCATTGAAGACTTCCTGAAGGAAGAGAAGCTCAAAGAATCAGAAGCAACTGATTTTAATAGTGAAGCTAAGGTTAGTATTGTGACAAAAGTCTGATCTTTTTTCTTATGTAATACAGTGAGTTAGTTACAGAATATCAGAACTATAGTGGTCCATAGATTTCAAGAAAAAGCTAAATTATTCCTCCATGGTCATTCAGGTTGCAGATCACACCAAAAAGCGCCTTTCCAAGCCAAGTTCTCTTTTTTTTTTTTTTTTTTAAGCAAATAGTAGGTTACTGAAGCCAGTCTTTTATATGCAAATCAAGAGGTGCTTCAGTTTTGTTTTTGCTATGAAAGTTGTTGGCCATTCATTTATTCTTTTTTTTTTTTTCTTTTCTTTTTTTTGCAATGCCTATACACCCTGTTCCAAATTATTATGCAAATTATATTTTTCTCCTTTACCTAAATAATTGATGTAAATAACAGTCAGCATAATTCTCATGTTATCAACTTTTAAGAGTACAATTCAAATTTTATTGAACAAACCTAATGATAACAGTATTTTTTTTAAACATATACTTACAATGCACTGTTCGAAATTATTACGCACAGTAAGTTTCAAAACACTTTATAGGTTGTAAAGAACTGAAACTTTTAATTTGTTGTGTGCAGCATATTTACTGAAATCAAAAGCTATTTAATTCAAGCTTATAACAAGATTTTAACTTTTTAAACATACAACAGGTCACGTTATATTTTAAAAGGACACTATAGTCACCTGAACAACTTTAGCTTAAT
>OW240912.1:122471969-122526536 GCA_933207985.1 Pelobates cultripes
CTGCGCCCGGGCGGTGCGGTCCGCCCTCATGGACGCACCGCCCGGGCAAAGCTGCAGCCGCCTGAGGCTCAATACAGAGCGCTCGGGCGGCTGCAGCATGGGGGGGGGGGCGGTGGGGCTGGTCATGGCACCCCCCACCCGGCTGGCACCCGGGGCGGACCGCCCCCTCCGCCCCCACCTTAGTACGCCACTGGAAGTCATACAACAAGGCTTTTCAGGTGTATAACAAATTCTTGTTGAACTTTCAAGTTGTAAATAAACACTCAATGGAAACTATTGTAGCCTTCACTTCTTTTTGCCACCTTAAATTAAAATTATCATACAACACTATCAAATTATATCTGACAGGGATACGCCATATGCTCACACTTTGGCCAAACAACCATAGTTTTCTATCTTCTTAACAAATCCAAACCATAACTTAAAGGCATTAAAAAAAAAATCAAAACCCATGCCAACATCTTCTAGATCACCTATCCATAGTCAACTCTTCAAATCATTATCAGACCTCATGGATACAACCCTTTCGAAGTACACACCATCATGTCACCGCTATCTACTTAGCTTTTTATGGTTTCCATAGACCCGGAGAGTTTACCACCACGAATATCACTTCCCAAGACAGCCTTAAGAGATCCCAAATTGTTAAAATACAGGACCACTACATACTGACCCTCAAACACACCAAAACCACTCCAAGGGACCAGCTATTACCCTACCGGCAAACCAACTCCTGCTCACATTACACAGTAAGGTTCTCACTACCAGTAAATCCATGCTTTATATAAGAGTATTGCTGACTAAATTAGGTCTTAATCCATCCCACTACTCAGGACAATCCTTCCGCATTGGAGCAGCCACCACTGCTTCCAGAAGAAACATACCGGTACATAATATCAAAACATTGGGATGATGGAATTCATCAGCATGTACCAGATACATACCTCATCAAATACAGGAAATATTTGAAGAATTTTTGTAACCTGAATATGTGATGTATCTTATATGACTGTCCTTGTAGGCTGAATACAATCTTGCATGGTATACTCTTTTTGCCCTCTTTTTTACAAGCCTACTGCACCGTCGGTTTCGGTACAATACAACCGACTGTTCACATTTTTCTATGTTATCATAAGGTATAAATTACATGAATTACATACTGAACACAAATGGAAGCCTGGGCCTTTAGTTGTGGGAGGGGCATGATTTCCCTATTTAAGGACCGCCAGAGTCTGGCGATTTATCCCTCCCACCACTCCACTTAATAACAATACCCAGGGTGGGCCCTCTTTATTACAGGCCTACCGCATCGTCAGTTTTGGCACACCACAGTTGACTGTTCACATTTTTCTATGTTATCATAAGGTATAAGTTACATACTGTCATTACGGCTTTCTATGCCCTGAACACACACGAATGAAACGGGGGGGAGGCTGCACTCACCTGAACATGCATAAATGGGGTGCTGCTGGGGGCCAAATTATACAATACACAAGATCCAGCGCACTCACCTATCCACTAAACAGCAACTTCAATGTTGACAGATTTTATTTTTATTTTTTTTAAAACACCTAATCTAGGCAAAAATAATCTATTTTTGCCTAGATTACGTGCTTTAAAAAAAACAACTGTGGTAAAAAAAAAAAACGAATAAAATCTGTCAACATTGAAGTTGCTGTTTAGTGGATAGGTGAGTGCACTGGATCTTGTATATTTGTAATATATATATATATATATATAAATATATATATATATAAATATATATATATATATATATATATATATATATATATATATATATGTGTGTGTGTGTTCGGGGCATTCTCATATGATATAGAATAAGATGGGTTGTAGAGATGTAGCTTTAGGAATAATCGGTTGAGGTGTGCCGAAACCGACGTATGCTGTAGGCCGGTAAAAAGTGGGCAAAAAGAGACATATTAATGCAAAACATTATACAGGATCATAGTGCATTTGTTAACCATCAGTTAGACATTTTAATGAAAGCTTCCTAATTCCTGAATCGGCTGTGGTATGTAAGTCGCATAAGCCTATGATTCCCAGCGGCCCCGTGTCTTAACGTGTGCGGGGATGTCTTGGCTATAGGCTGTGTAAGCTGCTCCTATCCTAAAGGAGTGCCCTGAGTAGTCGCTAGGGTTTAGTTCGAGCCCGGTGAATGAGTAGGTGGACATAGTGCATGAACTGTGGTAAGGACAGTATCGTACAGCGACAGTAATGGTTCAGTGGTGCGTATGGTGGCGTGCCCAAGAACGTAATCAGTACCTTAACCGGGCACCCAGCATTGCTTGTAAGGTAGTAGGTTATATGCACTGGCTCGCCCCTCTGACTCGTCTTAGTTTTAGGAAGGGACCGGACATAGTGGTCTGTGTGTTTTAGAATATAAGAGGTCAACAGGCACTCTTGTTTATGATGTTGGCCGCTGATAGTGAGTTATTGTTTTGGCCTGAGAAAGCCGTTAAAGGCTAGATAGGTAGCAGTTTTGATAACTGCATTGGTGCGTGGCTCGGAAGTGCATGGTCGAGTGGTTCTGACATGGTTTGAACATTGTATGTCTATGGCCAGTATTTAGTGTTAGCAGGAACATCCGCTTGGCCATGTTTCTAAGTAAGGTATGGATGGGGTAAGGATAGGAACCCTTGTTGTTTGGAATGGAGAAATACTTATAGTGTTGAATGCCCGTGAGATAACGTTTAACCGTGTTGTGCGAGAATTATTAATTTAAGGTGGCAAAAATAGGCGAAGGCCATCCGTGGTGAAACCTCAAACCAGCTATCTAAGTGATAGTCCGACATGAAACATATTGTATAAGTGGAAAACCCTGTAGCAAGCGTGTTGAGTGCTGGTGGACAAGGCCAGTTTAGTCAGAGCCCGGCTATGTTGGCGAGGTTCATGTAATCCATGACCTTAACCATAAATGACCCCCCTGCCATGGCAGCTGTCACGGCAGCTGCCACAATAGTTTAACATTACGTGTGGTTAAGAAAGTCCACCATATGTGTAGGTCTGCCATGGCTTGGTTGTCTAGGGACAGCCCCTGGTCATCATTCGGGAGGGAGGAAAAAACAAAGTGGTCTGAGATGAAAGCGTGGCCTGCGGTATGATGCGCATGGCAAAATTAAAGGAACCTGGTAGGGATTGTAGTTCCATGTGGTTGCAAGTACCAAGCAGGAGGTGGTAATTGGTGTTGTTGCGACTGTTCCTATTTCTCGCGTGGTAACTTGTTGGCATGGATGCCGAGTCAAGTTGTATGCCCAGGAATGTAACGGTAGTGTCTGGGTCTTCTGTGACCTTATGGAATACTGGGACACCCAAGTGTTCAGACATACTAATGGCTTCCTTGAAGCTTCTAGAGGGAAAGGCATTCCCTTTGACCAACAAGAAATCATCTCAGGAGTGTATGACTGTGGGGCATCTGGATATTTTTAACCACAACCAGTAAAGAGTTCAACGAATATATTGAAGATTGTGGGCTGCTCTTGACCCGAAAGTTAAGCGGGAGAAAAAATATATAACTGCTGCCCATAAATGCCCTGTAAGTGCCAGTGCAGGGTGGATGGTAGCAGTCTGAAATGCGTTTGTGATATCAGTTTTACTTAACCAGGCTTCCCCTCCCTGTTGAGTGATAGTTGTAATGGTATGAACAATGGTTGCATACTGTAATGAAAACTCCTCGGAGGGTATGAGGGACTATGGGGGTAGCTGAGGCGTGAGGTGCAGATAAGTCTATGATCAGTTACAGTGTGAGGGAAGATTCGCTGTGACAATCCCAATGGGATTGCGCCACACTGTAAATGGTGTAGATCGGAGAGGCCCAGGTAGAAATCTTTCTGCCATTTCTTGGGCCATGAGTGTAATGCCAGCTGTTGGATGCTGCTGTGATGACTGCAAGTTAGGGCATTCTAGATTCCCCCAAAAGTATATGTCAATACCTGAACAGAAGGCCTTTAAAATCAGAGATTAGGAAATAAACTAAATGTCTGGAAGGGTGACGAGTTATAAAGTACTGGAAATGCATAATGTTTACAGACGTGAAGTAAGGTTCAGGGTATATTTATTGGGACACATGGTTTTTGCATGCGCCCTGACATATTGGGAACATATCTGCAAAAGTCTGCATGCACTGAAACTACATGTGCCAACATGGAAATTGTTGCAAATCTGGGATTTGCCAAAGAGAATGAGACGACCCAATTTGTCTCTGGTAGTTCTCTATGTACTACCAGAGGTGCTAGAGCCTGGAGCCTGAAACGTGATCGTCCGCTGTGTTGGGACAAAGTTGTCCTGTGGGACTAGCAACATCTCCAAGTGAAAGTGTGTTGACTCTAGCTGGAGTGTTAGGTAGAGATAAATCCTTAAAGCGGGGTGTTGACCACTATACGACAGGCGTAGATGCCAAGAAAGGAAAATACTTATTGAAACATAGAAACATAGAAACATAGAATGTGACGGCAGATAAGAACCATTCGGCCCATCTAGTCTGCCCAATTTTCTAAATACTTTCATTAGTCCCTAGCCTTATCTTATAGTTAGGATAGCCTTATGCCTATCCCACGCATGCTTAAACTCCTTTACTGTGTTAACCTCTACCACTTCAGCTGGAAGGCTATTCCATGCATCCACTACCCTCTCAGTAAAGTAATACTTCCTGATATTATTTTTAAACCTTTGTCCCTCTAAGTTAAGACTATGTCCTCTTGTTGTGGTAGTTTTTCTTCTTTTAAATATAGTCTCCTCCTTTACTGTGTTGATTCCCTTTATATATTTAAATGTTTCTATCATATCCCCCCTGTCTCGTCTTTCCTCCAAGCTATACATGTTAAGATCCTTTAACCTTTCCTGGTAAGTTTTATCCCGCAATCCATGAACCAGTTTAGTAGCCCTTCTCTGAACCCTCTCTAAGGTATCAATATCCTTCTGAAGATACGGTCTCCAGTACTGTGTACAATACTCCAAGTGAGGTCTCACCAGTGTTCTGTACAATGGCATGAGCACTTCCCTCTTTCTACTGCTAATACCTCTCCCTATACAACCAAGCATTCTGCTAGCATTTCCTGCTGCTCTATTACATTGTCTGCCTACCTTTAAGTCATCAGAAATAATCACCCCTAAATCCCTTTCCTCATATGTTGAGGTTAGAACTCTATCAAATATTCTGTACTCTGCCCTTGGGTTTTTACGTCCAAGATGCATTATCTTGCACTTATCCACATTAAATGTCAGTTGCCACAATTCTGACCATTTTTCTAGTTTACCTAAATCATTTGTCATTTGGCTTATCCCTCCTGGAACATCAACCCTGTTACATATCTTAGTATCATCAGCAAAAAGACATACCTTACCATCAAGACCTTCTGCAATATCACTAATAAAAATATTAAAGAGAATGGGTCCAAGTACAGATCCCTGAGGTACCCCACTGGTGACAAGTCCAAGCTTCGAATATATTCCATTAACTACAACCCTCTGTTGCCTGTCACTCAGCCACTGCCTTACCCATTCAACAATATTTGAATCCAAACTTAAAGATTGCAGTTTATTGATAAGCCTTCTATGTGCAACAGTGTCAAAAGCCTTACTGAAATCTAGGTAAGCAATGTCTACTGCACCACCATGATCTATAATTTTAGTTACCCAATCAAAAAAATCAATAAGATTAGTTTGGCATGATCTCCCTGAAGTAAACCCATGTTGTCTCTGATCTTGAAATCCATGTGTTTTTAGATGTTCAACAATCCTATCCTTTAACATGGTTTCCATCACTTTCCCCACTACTGAAGTAAGGCTTACTGGCCTATAGTTGCCCGACTCCTCCCTATTACCTTTCTTGTAAATGGGCACAACATTCGCTAACTTCCAATCTTCTGGGACTACTCCTGTTAACAATGATTGGTTAAATAAATCTGTTAATGGTTTTGCTAGTACACCACTAAGCTCTTTTAATAGCTTTGGGTGTATTCCATCAGGTCCCATTGACTTATTTGTCTTTACTTTTGACAGTTGAAATAGAACCTCTTCCTCTGTAAACTCACGTGTAATAAATGACTCATTTATCCTTTTTCTCAACTGAGGTCCCTTTCCTTCATTTTCTACTGTAAATACAGAACAAAAATATTCATTGAGGCAGTCAGCCTGACCTTTATCTTCTTCTACATACCTTCCTTCTTTTGTTTTTAATCTAACTAATCCTTGTTTTACTTTTCTTTTCTCATTTATGTATCTAAAAAATGTTTTATCCCCCTTTTTTACTGACTGTGCTATTTTCTCTTCTGTGTGTGATTTGGAAGCTCTTATAACTTGCTTAGCCTCTTTCTGCCTAATCTTATAGATCATTTTGTCTCCCTCACTCTGGTTTTTTTTATAATTCCTAAATGCTAACTTTTTGTTTTTAACTATTTTGGCCACATCTGCGGAGTACCACAGTGGTTTCTTGAATTTTTTGCTCTTACTGACAAGCCTAATGCAATTTTCTGTTGCCTTCAATAGTGCAACTTTTAAATAATCCCATTTTTCTTGGACTCCATTTAAATTGCTCCATTCTGATAATGACTCCTCTACCCATATTCTAATTTTAGAAAAGTCTGTTTTTCTAAAGTCTAAAACTTTTGTTTTTGTGTGGTGTGACTCAGTCACTGTTCTTATTGGAAACCTATAGTCCCTAATTGCCAGTACGCTAAGGATATACCCAGGGGGAAACAGAAAATGTATGCATATACCACATGAGCAGGTGTATGTACCTGGTAGTATGATTAGATACTCTTACTGGTCGAAAGGGTTATTAATACCTGTATCCCGGATGGGTAAAACAATGTATGAAAATTGAATATATAGACATTTAAAAGCATATACCCATATGTGTGTTATGCAAGTTTAATAGAGCAAAGTGCTCCATCCCAATGTTTATTGTATGCTTGTAATGCCCCTGTTTGAAGGAAATTAACTTGTCGGGAGTGTTATATCATGTGTGATATGGAATACAACTGTACCCCGAAACATGAGTGCAGGGAACCATGACTGGCAGCTGAATAACCTAATATGTGAAAATACGTAATTGGAAGGACTTATATTTTAAGCGTGCAAACATGCAAATATTCCATATTAGACTCTGGAATCCTGCATAGTGCTTTAAATAGTATGTGCATTCTTGGGTAAATGTATGCGTATTGTCAGTGAATGTAACTAAATGCCTATGTAGGCAGGTATGCAGGAATGATTATATCACAGCAAGCATGATTTGTAAGGAAGTGTTATTGTGTAATTATAATGGGAATGTTATGAGGGGAATAACCATATGTCTGAAAAGCCTGTAGTATACCGTTTGACAAATAGGAGTCAGTATAAAAGCGAAAATGCTGTAGTTAGTTTGTTTGCTTATGAAGTGAAATACAGTCTAAGAAGCTTGTAGTATACCGATTGACCGGTAAGGGTCAGCATGTAGGCGAAAATGCCGTGGTTCGTTGGTTTGTACATGAAATGCAATAATGTCTGAGAAGGCTGTAGTACACCGAATGACCGGTAGGGGTCAGTGTGTAGGCGCAAATGCAGTGGTTCGTTTGTTTGTACATGAAATGCAATAATGTCTGAGATGCCTGTAGTACACTGAATGACCGGTAGTGGTCAGTGTCTTTGTGAAAATGCAGTGGTTTGTACATGAAATGCAAAATCGTCTAAGAAACCTGTAGTACACTGAATGACCGATAGGGGTCAGTGTGTAGGCGCAAATGCAGTGGTTCTTTGGTTTGTACATGAAATGTAATAATGTCTGAGATGCCTGTAGTACACCGAATGACCGGTAGGGGGTCAATGTCTAGGTGAAAATGCAGTGGTTCGTTGGTTTGTACATGAAATGCAATAATATCTGAGAAGCCTGTAGTACACCGAATGACCGGTAGGGGGTCAATGTCTAGGTGAAAATGCAGTGGTTCGTTGGTTTGTACATGTGATATCAGTTTTACTTAACCAGGCTTTCCCCCCTGCTTGAGTGATAGCTGTAATGGTATGAACAATGGTGGCATACTGTAATGAAAACTCCTCGGAGGGTATGAGGGAGTTGAGACTTGGGGTAGCCGAGGCGTGAGGTGCAGATAAGTCTATGATCAGTTACAGTGTGAGGGAAGATTCCCTGTGACAATCCCAATGGGATTGCGCCACACTGTAAATGGTGTAGATCGGGGAGGCCCAGGTAGAAATCTTTCTGCCATTTCTTGGGCCATGAGTGTAATGCCAGCTGTTGGATGCTGCTGTGATGACTGCAAGTTAGGGCATTCTAGATTCCCCCAAAAGTATATGTCAATACCTGAACAGAAGGCCTTTAAAATCAGAGATTAGGAAATAAACTAAATGTCTGGAAGGGTGACGAGTTATAAAGTACTGGAAATGCATAATGTTTACAGACGTGAAGTAAGGTTCAGGGTATATTTATTGGGACACATGGTTTTTGCATGCGCCCTGACATATTGGGAACATATCTGCAAAAGTCTGCATGCACTGAAACTACATGTGCCAACATGGAAATTGTTGCAAATCTGGGATTTGCCAAAGAGAATGAGACGACCCAATTTGTCTCTGGTAGTTCTCTATGTACTACCAGAGGTGCTAGAGCCTGGAGCCTGAAACGTGATCGTCCGCTGTGTTGGGACAAAGTTGTCCTGTGGGACTAGCAACATCTCCAAGTGAAAGTGTGTTGACTCTAGCTGGAGTGTTAGGTAGAGATAAATCCTTAAAGCGGGGTGTTGACCACTATACGACAGGCGTAGATGCCAAGAAAGGAAAATACTTATTGAAACATAGAAACATAGAAACATAGAATGTGACGGCAGATAAGAACCATTCGGCCCATCTAGTCTGCCCAATTTTCTAAATACTTTCATTAGTCCCTAGCCTTATCTTATAGTTAGGATAGCCTTATGCCTATCCCACGCATGCTTAAACTCCTTTACTGTGTTAACCTCTACCACTTCAGCTGGAAGGCTATTCCATGCATCCACCACCCTCTCAGTAAAGTAATACTTCCTGATATTATTTTTAAACCTTTGTCCCTCTAAGTTAAGACTATGTCCTCTTGTTGTGGTAGTTTTTCTTCTTTTAAATATAGTCTCCTCCTTTACTGTGTTGATTCCCTTTATATATTTAAATGTTTCTATCATATCCCCCCTGTCTCGTCTTTCCTCCAAGCTATACATGTTAAGATCCTTTTAACCTTTCCTGGTAAGTTTTATCCCGCAATCCATGAACCAGTTTAGTAGCCCTTCTCTGAACCCTCTAAGGTATCAATATCCTTCTGAAGATACGGTCTCCAGTACTGTGTACAATACTCCAAGTGAGGTCTCACCAGTGTTCTGTACAATGGCATGAGCACTTCCCTCTTTCTACTGCTAATACCTCTCCCTATACAACCAAGCATTCTGCTAGCATTTCCTGCTGCTCTATTACATTGTCTGCCTACCTTTAAGCCATCAGAAATAATCACCCCTAAATCCCTTTCCTCATATGTTGAGGTTAGGACTCTATCAAATATTCTGTACTCTGCCCTTGGTTTTTTACGTCCAAGATGCATTATCTTGCACTTATCCACATTAAATGTCAGTGCCACAATTCTGACCATTTTTCTAGTTTACCTAAATCATTTGTCATTTGGCTTATCCCTCCTGGAACATCAACCCTGTTACATATCTTATTATCATCAGCAAAAAGACATACCTTACCATCAAGACCTTCTGCAATATCACTAATAAAAATATTAAAGAGAATGGGTCCAAGTACAGATCCCTGAGGTACCCCACTGGTGACAAGTCCAAGCTTCGAATATATTCCATCAACTACAACCCTCTGTTGCCTGTCACTCAGCCACTGCCTTACCCATTCAACAATATTGGAATCCAAACTTAAAGATTGCAGTTTATTGATAAGCCTTATATGTGCAACAGTGTCAAAAGCCTTACTGAAATCTAGGTAAGCAATGTCTACTGCACCACCCTGATCTATAATTTTAGTTACCTAATCAAAAAAATCAATAAGATTAGTTTGGCATGATCTCCCTGAAGTAAATCCATGTTGTCTCTGATCTTGAAATCCATGTGTTTTTAGATGTTCAACAATCCTATCCTTTAACATGGTTTCCATCACTTTCCCCACTACTGAAGTAAGGCTTACTGGCCTATAGCTGCCCGACTCCTCCCTATTACCTTTCTTGTAAATGGGCACAACATTTGCTAACTTCCAATCTTCTGGGACTACTCCTGTTAACAATGATTGGTTAAATAAATCTGTTAATGGTTTTGCTAGTACACCACTAAGCTCTTTTAATAGCTTTGGGTGTATTCCATCAGGTCCCATTGACTTATTTGTCTTTACTTTTGACAGTTGAAATAGAACCTCTTCCTCTGTAAACTCACGTGTAATAAATGACTCATTTATCCTTTTTTTCAACTGAGGTCCCTTTCCTTCATTTTCTACTGTAAATACAGAACAAAAATATTCATTGAGGCAGTCAGCCTGACCTTTATCCTCTTCTACATACCTTCCTTCTTTTGTTTTTAATCTAACTAATCCTTGTTTTACTTTTCTTTTCTCATTTATGTATCTAAAAAATGTTTTATCCCCCTTTTTTACTGACTGTGCTATTTTCTCTTCTGTGTGTGATTTGGAAGCTCTTATAACTTGCTTAGCCTCTTTCTGCCTAATCTTATAGATCATTTTGTCTCCCTCACTCTGGTTTTTTTTATAATTCCTAAATGCTAACTTTTTGTTTTTAACTATTTTGGCCACATCTGCGGAGTACCACAGTGGTTTCTTGAATTTTTTGCTCTTACTGACAAGCCTAATGCAATTTTCTGTTGCCTTCAATAGTGCAACTTTTAAATAATCCCATTTTTCTTGGACTCCATTTAAATTGCTCCATTCTGATAATGACTCCTCTACCCATATTCTAATTTTAGAAAAGTCTGTTTTTCTAAAGTCTAAAACTTTTGTTTTTGTGTGGTGTGACTCAGTCACTGTTCTTATTGGAAACCTATAGTCCCTAATTGCCAGTACGCTAAGGATATACCCAGGGGGAAACAGAAAATGTATGCATATACCACATGAGCAGGTGTATGTACCTGGTAGTATGATTAGATACTCTTACTGGTCGAAAGGGTTATTAATACCTGTATCCCGGATGGGTAAAACAATGTATGAAAATTGAATATATAGACATTTAAAAGCATATACCCATATGTGTGTTATGCAAGTTTAATAGAGCAAAGTGCTCCATCCCAATGTTTATTGTATGCTTGTAATGCCCCTGTTTGAAGGAAATTAACTTGTCGGGAGTGTTATATCATGTGTGATATGGAATACAACTGTACCCCGAAACATGAGTGCAGGGAACCATGACTGGCAGCTGAATAACCTAATATGTGAAAATACGTAATTGGAAGGACTTATATTTTAAGCGTGCAAACATGCAAATATTCCATATTAGACTCTGGAATCCTGCATAGTGCTTTAAATAGTATGTGCATTCTTGGGTAAATGTATGCGTATTGTCAGTGAATGTAACTAAATGCCTATGTAGGCAGGTATGCAGGAATGATTATATCACAGCAAGCATGATTTGTAAGGAAGTGTTATTGTGTAATTATAATGGGAATGTTATGAGGGGAATAACCATATGTCTGAAAAGCCTGTAGTATACCGTTTGACAAATAGGAGTCAGTATAAAAGCGAAAATGCTGTAGTTAGTTTGTTTGCTTATGAAGTGAAATACAGTCTAAGAAGCTTGTAGTATACCGATTGACCGGTAAGGGTCAGCATGTAGGCGAAAATGCCGTGGTTCGTTGGTTTGTACATGAAATGCAATAATGTCTGAGAAGGCTGTAGTACACCGAATGACCGGTAGGGGTCAGTGTGTAGGCGCAAATGCAGTGGTTCGTTTGTTTGTACATGAAATGCAATAATGTCTGAGATGCCTGTAGTACACTGAATGACCGGTAGTGGTCAGTGTCTTTGTGAAAATGCAGTGGTTTGTACATGAAATGCAAAATCGTCTAAGAAACCTGTAGTACACTGAATGACCGATAGGGGTCAGTGTGTAGGCGCAAATGCAGTGGTTCTTTGGTTTGTACATGAAATGTAATAATGTCTGAGATGCCTGTAGTACACCGAATGACCGGTAGGGGGTCAATGTCTAGGTGAAAATGCAGTGGTTCGTTGGTTTGTACATGAAATGCAATAATATCTGAGAAGCCTGTAGTACACCGAATGACCGGTAGGGGGTCAATGTCTAGGTGAAAATGCAGTGGTTCGTTGGTTTGTACATGTGATATCAGTTTTACTTAACCAGGCTTTCCCCCCTGCTTGAGTGATAGCTGTAATGGTATGAACAATGGTGGCATACTGTAATGAAAACTCCTCGGAGGGTATGAGGGAGTTGAGACTTGGGGTAGCCGAGGCGTGAGGTGCAGATAAGTCTATGATCAGTTACAGTGTGAGGGAAGATTCCCTGTGACAATCCCAATGGGATTGCGCCACGCTGTAAATGGTGTAGATCGGAGAGGCCCAGGTAGAAATCTTTCTGCCATTTCTTGGGCCATGAGTGTAATGCCAGCTGTTGGATGCTGTTGTGATGACTGCAAGTTAGAGTATTCTAGATTCCCCCAAAAGTATATGGCAATACCTGTACAGAAGGCCTTTAAAATTCGGAGATTAGCAAATAAACTAAATGTCTGGAAGGGTGATGAGTAGGAAAGTACTGGAAATGCATAATGTTTACAGACGTGAAGCAAGGTTCAGGGTATATTTATTGGGACACATGGTTTTTGCATGTGCCCTGACATATTGAGAACATATCTGCAACAGTCTGCATGCACTGAAACTACATGTGCAAACATGGAAATTGTTGCCAATCTGGGATTTGCCAAAGAGAATGAGACGACCCAATTTGTCTCTGGTAGTTCTCTACGTACTACCAGAGGTGCTAGAGTCTGGAGCCTGAAGCGTGATCGTCCGCTGTGTTGGGACAAAATTGTCGTGTGGGACTAGCAACATCTTCTCCAAGTGAAAGTGTGTTGACTCTAGCTGGAGTGTTAGGTACAGAGAAATCCTTACCACCTGCTTGATACATACTAAAAACCATGAAGATAGCCATGATTATATGAACCCACAGTGTGCTAGTACTGGCTTGCTAGCTAAAGCCGCATTGCGAAACAATTAATCCTTTGTTTGGTGACAGGTGAGGCCCTGCTAGTTGCCAAGTGGCTTGAGAGGCTCTATCTATGCAATGGCACAAGGGGATTTTTGTGGCCACCAAATGTAGTGGCAGTATGTTGGCCTCTCGGTGACTGTAACCAGAAAAAAGGGGAAGGGAGTGACAGGTGAGGCCCTCTCTATATACCATGCGAGACGGCTAGCTCATGAGTGGCCCGATGGGTGTTTGCCTCCGAGAGTTGAGGCGGGGTGTTTGCCTCGCGGGACCACTACACGACAGGCGTAGATGCCAAGAAAGGAGAATACCTATTGGAAACCTATAGTCCCTAATTGCCAGTACGCTAAGGATATACCCAGGGGGAAACAGAAAATGTGTGTATATACCACATGAGCAGGTGTATGTACCTGGTAGTATGATTATTATTAATACCTGTATCCCGGACAGGTAGAACAATGTATGAAAATTGAATATAGACATTTAAAAGCGTATACCCATATGTGTGTTATGCAAGTTTAATAGAGCAAAGTGCTCCGTCCCAATGTTTATTGTATGCTTGTAATGCCCCTGTTTGAAGGAAATTAACTTGTCGGGTGTGTTATATCATGTGTGATATGGAATACAACTGTACCCCGAAACAAGAGTGTAGTGAACCATGACTGGCAGCTGAATACCTTATATGTAGTATACCGTTTGACAGATAGGAGTCAATATAAAAGTGAAAATGCTGTAGTTAGTTTGTTTGCTTATGAAGTGAAATAAAGTCTGAAAAGCCTGTAGTATACGAAAATGCAGTGGTTCATTGGTTTGTACATGAAATGCAATAATGTCTGAGATGCCTGTAGTACACCGAATGACCGGGAGGGGTCAGTGTGTAGGTGAAAAATGCAGTGGTTTGTTGGTTTGTACATGAAATGCAATAATGTCTGAGAAGCCTGTAGTACACCGAATGACCGGTAGAGGTCAGTGTCTAGGTGAAAATGCAGTGGTTCGTTGGTTTGTACATGAAATGCAATAATATATGAAAATCCTGTAGTACACCGAATGACCGATAGGGGTCAGTGTGTAGGTGAAAATGCAGTGGTTCGTTGGTTTCTACATGAAATGCAATAATATCTGAGAAGCCTGTAGTACACCGAATGACCGATAGGGGTCAGCGTGTAGGTGAAGATGCAGTGGTTCGTTGGTTTGTACATGAAATGCGACCCCGCTAGGGGTCAGTGTGTAGGAGAAAAATTGTATTTCGTTTGTAGTTTTAACCGAACAGATTTTAACCCAAAAGATTTGAACAGATTTTAAACAACAGATTTTACATGAACAGCTAGGTGAGTATAAGGTAACAAAATAACTGTGCAAAACGAAAGGAAACCGTAAAGTGAGGACTCGTGCTGTGCTGAACGCCGTGGGAACTAATCCTGGCGTGACAGCTGGGTCAATTTACGGTTTGAGAGTCCCTGAGACACCAAATGCGATGCTGACCGGAGAGAAAGCCACTGGATTAACGGAAAACCCTGCTGCAGGATTCCTGGATACAACTTGGAGTAGGAGACCTCATAGAGCAAAGGTGAAACCAAAATGGCGTCTTGTATGACCTGTAAGTGGATCTCATGCAAATGCTGACGTCAAACAGTCTATTCGTCTGACCAACAAAGGTAAGTAGGGAAAGGGGGGAGTCCCTTTTATAGGTCTATAGCCCCTCCCACAACTTCAAGCCATGCCTTCCAATATATATATATATTTATACACACACACACGTGTGTTTATTTCCTATATATGTATAATATATTATAAAATAATTAAAGCATTTTATGATATATTATACATATATTATACATATATATGGTTACAGTATAAGTGTATTTTGAGAAATATGTGTATATCAGGGCAAAGAAGCTTCAGGGATTTAAATATCCCTCTTTAGACTGTAATTGGCCAGAGGGTGACCTCTGACCCCAGAACGTGCATGTGCGTCGTTCGTGTAATCCTGGGGGGTGGAGTTATCAATGGTCGCAACCGCATGGTCGGCGCCATCTTTGATTCGGGCAGGTTGCCAGGAGGACCCAGTGGAGCGGCTCCCAACTCGCCGCTTTGCAGGTAAGCTCAGTCTGTCTGCCGGTCGTACGCAATCGCGGCGAGCCGGGGGCCGTGACAGGTTTGTAACCAACTCTCTGACAGAAATAGTCCCAAATTATGGTGTATCCACACTCCCAAGTAAGAAAATCCACCAACAGTTACACATGCTTACATTTAAGTTGCCCAGCTCCATGGCGACTACACAGAATTTGCCTTTAGTTGAGCATAAGTTCACATACCCCAAATGATAACCAGTGTTTGCACATCCCCCAGCAGCTGTGTTAAAGAGGCATTCTCAAAGCATTCTCTGTGCTATTTATAGGAACATGACTCAATCTAACTAGTTTATTATAGAAATTTAAACCAACTCATGTCTAAGAAGGTTATTCACTCTTTTTCAACAATTTCAACATTTAGGCAAAAATAATCAAACTGCTAAAATTCTCTATGCCTATTCCAGGCTTGACAAAGATCATGTTGGGTTGAAACGTTGCACAGTCCACTCTGGTGAAATAAAAATCCTACTTTTTGCTACCTGGTGTTGCAATTACAATTATTTTCTACTGCCTTAACCCCTTAAGGACCAAACTTCTGGAATAAAACGGAATCATGACATGTCACACATCATGTGTCCTTAAGGGGTTAAAGGGACTCTCCAGGCAGCCCTTTTTACTCACCTGGTTCCAGCGCCAGGAGCCTCGTGAAGCCGCGCACCCTATTTCGTCAAAATAACGAAATAAGTGGGCGCGAGCAGGGAGCAGTCAGACGCTTCCATGCGCACATAGCCGCCCTATGAATTCCTGAGCGCATTACCGCGCATGCGTGCGGCCGCGAGCTGACTGACAGCTCAGCTCGCAGTCTTTGCCCGCCCCCTCTCCTCTGCTGACAGGCAGGAGAGAGAAGGCGCGCACACAGTGCCTTCTCTCTCCTGCACATGTTAGACGTATTTTAATACGTCTGACGTGTACATGGCCTTTTTAGGGCCATACATGATAGGAAGTCCCTCTGGTGGCCGTCTGAGTGACGGCCACTGGAGGTATCCCTATCAATTAATGTAAACACTGTATTTTCTCTAAAAAATACAGTGTTTACATTAGATTGCCTGCAGGGAGCTATGCCTTGCATGAAAGTAATAGCTGGGCTGGGGAGTTGAACACCTCCCCAGCTAGCCTGCAGTCTGGCAGGGGCCCTTGTTACAAAGTTAATTTCCTCCTTGTTCGGCCAGGCACAGTGAGAGGCAGCTAATGGGCCCTCCCAAAGACCCACTAGGCCAGGGGTAGGCAACATTTTAGCAGCACTGTGCCAATATAGGATTGTGATGTCCCGTAGCGTGCCGGTCCTATTTTTTTTAAATCGAGGTTTGTATGCTTCTGTATTCTGCTTGTGTTATTTATACTGTAATTGCTTTGTATCATTGTATTTGTGCGTATATGAGCTATTATATTCTATATGTTAAGGAGTAGTTTGTGGTATTGTGTATGATACATATGAATGTGAGCTGTGTATGGGGGCTGCTTGTGGAATTGTGTGTGGATGGATATGTCACATTGTGTGTTTGGTAGTATGTGTATGTGTGGGGGCTGTTTGGGTTATTGCATGTGGGGTTGTGTGCATGTATGTGGATTGTTAGCGGGTTACGTTTGTGCGGATTGTATGTATGTTTATTTGTGGGCTGTTTGTATTATTTGTATGAGGGGAGGGTTTTTGTGCATTTCTGTGTATATCTAGCAGTGTGGGTGGCTTCCCTGGGTTCCAGTGGGGACCAGGCTGGCCAGGTTCAGGTCAAGGACAGGCGATGCAACAGCAGCTGCAGGCTGCTCTACTACAGTGTTGATTCACATTCACAAGTGCTGGGAGGAAGTGATCTGAGATCACTTACTCTATGTGCTGCAATGCATAAATTGAGGATTGTCCTTCACCACCTTTTCGTATTAGCAGATATCTGAAGTTTCACTGGGACTCCTGATAGGCCAGAGCCTTTTGGCTTTAGCAGCCTTGGAGTGCCGTGCAAAGACACCTTGAGTGCCATAGGTTCAGGCAGCTCTATGCAGCTCTTTATAGAGTGAAATGACATCATGTGTCAAAAGTTCAGGAAGCCATGCCTGATCTGTGTTAGAGGCAGCACTTCAGTGAGAGACAGCATGCTCCAGTGCTGCTGGGAGAATGATTTCCCTCTCTGGCCAAAGGTAAGGCTCCTCTTCCCCCAGCAGCTCCTCTTCCTTCTACCCACTACTGCCCCTACATCCACCACAGCCTCTGCTGCCCCTTTGCACCCCCTATTACCTGCTGCCCCTCTACCCCCAGTAAAACCCTCTGCTGTCCCCCTGCTGCTCCTCTACCTCATACTGCCCCTCTACCCCCTGCTACTCCTCTACCCCCAGCAGCCCCTCTACCTTCTACCCACTACAGGCCTACCCACTGCTGGCCCCTCTACACCCTACTCCCAGCTGGTGCCCCCTACCTCCTGTTGGTGCCCCTCTACCCACTTACTCCCTGTTGCCCCCCTACTCCCTGCTGCCCCTCTACCCCCTTCTACTCCTCTACCCCCTGCTACTCATCTACCCCCAGCAGCCCCTCTACCCTCTGCTGCCCCTTTGCCCCCTACTCCCTGCTGTCCCACTACCTCCTGCTGGCCCCCTACTCCATGCTATCCCCTGCTGCCCCCCTACCACCTGCTGGCCCCTCTACTCCCTTTGCCCCTACTCCTGCTGGCACCCACTCACCTGCTGCTGCCCCTCTAACTGTACTCCCTGATGCCCCCTACTCTCCTCTTGCCCCCAACTCCCTGCTGCCCTCAACCCCTGCTACTCCCTACCCAGCAGCCCTTCTACCTACTACAACCCTTATACCACCCACTGCCCCTACCCCTTACAGCCCCTCTACCCTCTGCTGCCCCAGCAGACCCCCTGCCGACCCTCTAGCCCCAGCAGACCCCCCTGCTTCCCCACTAGCCCCAGCAAACCCCCTACACCCTACTGCCCCTTGCCCCTACTCCTGCTGGCCCCCTCTACCTCCTGCTGGCCCCTCTGCCCCTCCTGATGCATGCCCCTACCCTCCTGCTGCCCCTCTACCCACTTACTACCTGCTGGCCCCCTACTCCTGCTACTCCTCTCTACCCCCAGCAGCCCCTCTACCCTCTGCTGCCCCAGCAGACCCCTGATGTCTGCCTACCCCTGTAGCCCCCAGCAAAACTGCTGCCCGCTAGCCCCAGCAAAACCCCTGCTGCCCCTACACCATGCTGCCCCTCTACTGCCCTGCTTCCCTTCTGCTCCCTGCTTCTCCTCTACCCCCCAGCAGCCCCTTTAACTTCTACCCGCTACAGCCCCTACACCCACCACAGTCCCTATATCCACTACAGCCCCTCTTATCCCTACAGCCCCTATACCCACCGAAACATAAATACCCCGTGCAGCCCCGAAACCCACTACAGTCCCTACAACACCAGCAGTTGCTATAACCACTACAGTTTTTATTACCCATGCAAACTCTACAGACCCTGTACCCCACACAGACCCTATGCCCACTACAGCCCCTTTACCGCATGAACAAACCACATGCCCATATATTCCTTACAGCCCTTATACCCACTACAGTCTCTATATACCATGCACCCACTACAGGCCCTATACCCCATAAAACCACTAGAATCCCTGCAGCCTCTACACCCACTACAGCTGATATACCAACTACAACCCCTATACCCACTGCAACCACAACAGCCTCCTACAGCCCCTAAACACCTACATCCACCACAACCCTACATCCATGAAAGCTCCTATGCCCACTACTGCCCTTTTTCCATGCACCCACTACTGCCTTTATTGCTGTCTGCACTTACTACAGCCACTATCCCCCTGAAAAAACTACAGTCCCTATGCCTCCCCTGCAACTACCACAGTCCCTATCACTTCCCTGCACCCACTATAGCTTCTATTACCCCTTGTCCCCACTATAGCTTCTATTACCCCCTACCCCCTCTATAGCTTCTATTACCCCCTGCCTCCCTCTATAGTCCCTATTTCCCCTTACCCCAACTATATCCCCTATTATTCGCTGTCCCCACTATAGCCTCTATACCCAATACAGCCTCTGCCCCCACTACAGTTTCTATGCCCCAGCACCCACTTCAGCCTTTTTTCCCCTGCCCCCACGGCAGCCCCCACGTCCCCTGCACCCACTACAGCTCCATCACCCCACAGTTTTTATCTACTTAAAGGGAAACTATAGTGCCAAGAAAAAAGTTGTTTTTTTCCTAGCACTATAGCCCCCCTCCTTTACAGGGTTAAGGGACCTGGGACACTGTACCTAGACCACTTCAATGAGCAGGTGCCTATAGTGTCCCTTCATAGATACTCTGAATCCTCATATCCGAACACGACATACAAAGGCATACATATATTCAATTACAGTAAATATACACAGAAACATACATTCACTTTACAGGCACATACAATCAAATATATTTTGAATCCTAATATCCTAACACGTCACACAAAGACATACATATATTCACTTACACTGAAAATACACAGAAACATACATTCACTTTACATGCAAATACAAGGTGCATCTACAACAATATATATATATATATATATATATATATATATATATATATATATATATATGTATATATGTATGTCTGGAGGGGGCCAGGTCCTAATTTTGCCCGAGGGCCCAGGACTCTCTCAGTCCGCCCCTGTATATTCCATTTTAGCACGTATCTTATCACTCTTCTTGGGAGGCAGCAACATTATACTGAACTGGACATTGCATTACACACAGTAGAAAAGTTCAGATTACAGAAGGTTTGATGTCTGCAGAGTACCGTATATAATTGAGTATAAGTCGAACCGAATATAAGTCGAGACCCCTAATTTTTCCCCAAAAAACTGGGAAAACGTTGTGACTCGAGTATAAGACTAGGGTGGAAAATGCAGCAGCTACTGGTAAATTTCTAAATAAAATTAGATCCCCCAAAAATTATATTAATTGAATATTTATTTAAATTGTGTGTGTATATAATGAATGCAGTGTGTGTGTGTGTATATAATGCAGTGTGTGTGTGTATATAATGCAGTGTGTTTGTATGAATGCAGTGTGTGTGTATGAGTGCAGTGTGTATGAATGCAGTGTGTGTGTGTGTATGAGTGAAGCGTGTGTGTGTGTGTGTATGAATGCAGTGTGTATGTGATGCAGAGCCTTGGTGGGGGGGAGGGCATGTTTATTATTTTTTTTAATTATTATTAATATTTTTATTTTAATATTATTAAATTTTGTATTTAGATATTTTTTCTTCCCCCCTCCCTGCTTGTTAGCTGGCCAGGGAGGGGCGCTCTCATTCCCTGGTGGTCCAGTGGTGTGCACTGTGTAGGAGGGGGGCAGCTTTCCTGCAGCTCCTGTCAGCTTCCTTCTCTCTCCTCCGGTCCGGTCAGCTCCCTTCTCCTCCAGAGTAAGTATCGCAGCCGCGCGGAGCGTTCCTCGCGGCTCTCGCGAGATTTACGGTGGAGCTGACCAGACCGGAGGAGAGAGAAGGAAGCTGACAGGAACTGCTATTACTATTATCAAAAAATACTACCTTTATGAAAAATTCAAATGTGACAGTGCCTTTTTAAACAGATGAATAAAGGGACTGTTAAGATATACAACAGATCTTATTCATATTTACTCACTAGTTCCAAGACACAATATGGTGATGTCAACATACTGGACTACTTATTTAATCTCATGGGGGGAAGGAATTTTCACATTGTGTATTAATACATCTTGCAGCAAAGAAGAAGTTAACCGGGCTGGGAGAATTGCAAGATATTCCTTAAAGGGAAACTATAGTGCTAGGAATACAAAATTGAATTCTTAGCAATATAGTACCATGTGGTGCCCCTCTCTCTCGCGCACGCCCCCTGCATTTTTGTCACTTACCTGAAACCAGCGCAGATGGAGGCTCCACTCTTCCTACCCTTAATTTGCATACACGGAGTGAATCACCCCCGCATTATGAATTCCCCGTAGGAAAGCATTAACTCAATGCTTTCTTATGGGGTATTAGCTGACGCTGGATAACCTTATGCAGAGTGTGAAGAGGTCCAGTGTCAGGTGACCAAACGTCACCTAACGACCTGGAAGTGTCTTTAGTGGCTGTCAGGTAGAAGTTGGAGTTATCCCTGCAAGGTAATTATTGCAGTTTATAATTTTATGGCAAGACAGGAGGCTTCATATTTGCTTTACTTTCTTTACTGAATCCTCCCAGCAGCAAATAAATAGTTAAACAATTGAAAACTAAATCAACCAATCAGAAGACACCCATACAGTAATATGTGCCTATGAGACTCCTCCCAACTCCTCTTTCTTTGCTGCTTGCCTCACCAGGTGAGTCTATTCTAATTACATTGGCCTTAGTGCTGTATATTTACCTCAGTTTTTTACCATACCATTGTTTTAATTGTATTTTTTGGTTTTAATGATTGTTATTACATCTTTATTTATACCTTATTATATAGAATCTCCCGTTAGGGCCGACCTCTTGTTTGCCCACAGGGTTTTTTCTTTAACTCCCACTGGCTCTTAAGTCATTTTATCCTGTTATCCTCAGCTCTAACTATTCCCCTCCCTTTCAGTTTAGGGTTTTTTGCAGAACTAGTGATCTAATCTAATCATGGCTTTTTTCTTATCTTCCTGACGCTCTACTAGTCGGGCCTCACTGCTGCGAGCATTGCGTTGCCTATCTTGCCATTTTTCCCACCTTTTTCCTGTGACGCGGGTGGCCGCCGCCTCCTTCAGAGCTGGCGGCCATTTTGTTTTTTTCTGCAGTTTATTTTCATCAAGTCACCAAGTTCCATGTTAAGTTTTTTTTCTTGTGAAATATATTTCTTTGTACTACTCTTACATAATCATATTTTTTTAAATACATTTTAAATAGTTTCTACCTATTTATCTGTTCATCTATTTAGTGGAATAATTTTTTTGTCTTCATATAAAGAAAATCCAAACATTAATCTGCCTAAAGGGTTTATTGTAATAGATGATCACTGTTTGCTATAGTGGTAATTTTCTCCACTACTTAGCTACCCACTGCATCTTTGTTTATATATATATACATATATATATATATATATATGTGTGTGTGTGTGTATTATTTATTATTTGTAAAGTGGGTGACCCCCCATTTACTGCTGCATCTTTGGGTAACCCCAATATGCTTTACTTGGGTGACCCCCAAGATTTATTTCAAAGGGTGACCCCCTTTATTGTAACAGGTGACCAGTGTTTGCTATAGTGGTACTTTTATCCACTACTTAACTACTAGACACAGGCTGTAAACCTGAGATTTTTTTTACATTTTCTTGATGCTTTTATTTTAGTTTATTGTGGATGTCATTCCCCAACAAAGTATACATTATAAAAAATTTCACATTGATATGTACATTACATATGTTCTGCAATCTACATTAACTGAATTTCTATTTGTTTAGGTGGATTTCATTAGAGCTCCCCTCCCTCCCCCAGCAGAGCTCCCCTCCCTCCCCCAGCAGAGCAATTTGTGAATATTCCTTCTGGAGTCGAATTTCCAGTGTGTCCTAAACAGCCTGTCTAGTTCTGTACCAACAAGACAACCTACAACAACCTGCATGACCCATACTAAAAAGAATATTACCAGGGTACCTCAACAATGTATACGTCAGCGGGGATTTATCACCAGTGATAAGGTAGGATAAAAAAAACAAGCAGCATGCCACTGCCATTTAATTTACACTAACATATTGCATACTTAAATTTAACTGAATATCATTGAATTAAAAAATAATTCTCTTGTTTAGGTTGTTTGTACTTTTCAAGGAGTATAATGAATACAGGGAGTACCTCTTAAGCATACATAGAAAGAAAATGAAAAACGTAAGTTGGATTCAGATTTATAGCAAAAACAGTCAACCTAGTAGACAAGGTGTCATTTTCAGTGGGATGATATTTAGCTACTCAAATTAAAAACAAAATTAAAAAAATGAATAAATAATAATAATCTGTTTGTTTTTTAGAAGTTGGAGAAACAAATTAGAAGATATTCTTCTTCGAACCAATGATGCTCCCAAGATATAAGTTAGAAAATTAATTTCTTAATAAAGGTTTATTACTACTTGACGATTTTGCCACATGGGATTTCCTGCGAAACAGTCCGGACATATGAAAATATGTCATCATACGAACATGTGGGTTAAAATATGAAATTTTATTTAAAGAATGAAAAAATGCATGATAAAATATTTGCAATTTTTCACTTGGGGTTTATGTAACAGTGATTTTTAATGAATTTTGAACCTACCATAACAGTTATTACTGTATAACCATGTCAGGAAGGTTTGCAAGAGAGAAGAAGCAGATGTTTCCAGCTCTTTCGAGAGAAACAACACATGGCAAGGTGAATGGGGGTTATGTAATCACTAAATCCATGCACCCCACTGCCCGTTTGACCTTCTAACCCAGTTCCTTTCGTTCTTATGCCCAATGTATGGCGATTAGTATAATTATTAAGATCCATATGGACCCCCCATATAAATATAATATTTTTGGTGACTAATTTAATGCCTCATCATCAGAAAAAATGAAATGGAATGAGAATAGTCATAGAAGGGATTACTTTACCTATATATGTATGCATAAAATGGTTATAAAATGATTCTCTATTTTAGGCATCTTCCATTAGAGCCAGGCCAACACAGAGAAATACGTCTTCGGGGATCAAACTCCCACCATGTCCTAATAATCGGATTCCGATGCTTACCTCAAATCCCTCGAAAAAGGTATAAGCTACAATTTAAATCCGTAGTCTGATTCATATTAGGAAGGGAACATTTTACAGACACAGACTGTAAACCTGAGATTTTTTTTACATAGTCATTTTCTTGATGCGTTTATTTTAGTTTATTGTGGATGTCATTCTCCAAACAAAGTATAAATTATAAGAATTTTCACATTAATATGTACATTACATATGTTCTGCAATCTACATTAACTGAATTTCTATTTGTTTAGGTGGATTTCATTAGAGCTGCCCCCCCCCCCAGGAGAGCAATGTGTGAATGTTCCTTCTGTTCTTTCTGGAGTCAGATTTCCAGTGTGTCCTAAACAGCCTGTCTAGTTCTGTACCAACAAGCTCTCGGAAATGGTATATATTATTTAATACTAATCCAGACTAGTAAGCAGATATTTTCAAGACAATTGAAATAGGGCTACTGATTGATAAGAAGGGTTGTATATTTAATGCCAAACCATGGAAATGATCGATTAAATACTAAGTAAGCATTAGAAGATTTTAGTATCTAACATCAATTATTAGTTCTGTTGTAGGTTATTAACTCTTCTACCATATAACAAAAGCTGAAGTGGATAAGCATGTTTAACCTACTATGTTTAACCTTTCAAACAATGCCCAATTATTTTATATATTGGTTGTTTTATGCTAATGAGTGTTCTTCATGAAGTGGAAATCAATTCAATCAATTGATTATTTTTGTGTATCTGCCCTGTCCAAATTGGTTATGGTGGCTTTCCAAAGTAAATCACACCGGACACATGTTTCCCGGTTGATGAAATACTCTGGAATGTTTATTCAGGGGGGACGACATGTCCCTTATAAAGCACAATTACATCATAAGCACTGTCAGAGATAACATGAACTAATACATCAATAATTGGTTAAGTGTTTTATTCAAAGCACGTCCTACTGGGTGTGCCATCTTATGTCATTGCTGTCGTCATAAAGTTCTCCCCCGGATTCCAGCGCCATCTTTAAAATGAGAGTGTTTGGTCGATGGGTGGGGTACTCCTGAGTGACATCTAGTGGTCAGTTTAGTAATTTATTGAATAATACTGAGTATAACTAAATGGAGTAAATAATCATTTTACTAGCTAAAATTATGTTAATATCTCATTTCCACAACAGCCCCCCTTAAAATGACTATTTACGACTTAAAACAACTACAGTAAGTATTCACAAATCTAAAACAAATCATAAAACAGACAAGGAGAGCAAGGAAAATGAACATTAAGAAGACAGCCACGCCCATCTGGGTCGGAACCTTTTGTTAGCCATTTATCCATCAAACCATTTTACCCCATGAATTAATGGTTCCTGAAATCCTTTTAATTCTTCAGAGGGGCACCCTAGCTTCTCTATTGTCAAGGTTACGTTACCATATGAACCTGTGGTATCTGGAATGTAGGTACAACATGTCATGGTATCTGGGAGTATGTTACATACTCCTCCTTTCTTTGCCAAAATCGTAATCGTATTAATACTGAGTATAACTAAATGGAGTAAATAGGCATTTTACTAGCTAAAATTATGTTAATATCTCATTTCCACAACACTTCAGAACACTCATGAGTGCACAAATGTTTTATGTTATAATGTTTTTGCAGCATTTGACCTTGAGGATCCACACTGTCGTTTGATGAAGACAACCTACAACAGCCTGCATGATCCATACTTAAAATAATATTACCAGGGTAAGGTACCTCAACAACGTATACGTTAGCGGGGATTTATCACCAGTGATAAGGTAGGATAAAAAAACAAAAACAAGCAACATGCCACTGCCATTTAATTTTACACTAACATATTGCATACATAAATTTGACTGAATGACATTGAATTAAAAAATAAATCTCTTGTTTAGGTTGTTTGTACTTTAAAAGAGTGTAATGAATACAGGGAGTAACTATCAAGCATACATAGAAAGAAAATGAAAAAAGTAAGTTGGATTCAGATTTATAGCAAAAACAGTCACTCAAATTAAAAACAATTTTAAAAAAAATGAATAATATTAATCTGTTTGTTTTTTAGAAGTTGGAGAAACAAAGTAGAGGAAATTCTTCTTCGAACCAATGATGCTCCCATTTCTTAATAAAGGTTTATAACTACTTGACGATTTTGCCACATGTGATTTCCTTCAAAACAGTCCGAACATATAAAAATATGTCATCATACGAACATGTGGGTTAAAATATGAAATTTTATTTAAAGAAACACTCTAGCACTATAACAATTTTGTCTAATTAAATTGGTTGTAGCGTCTGCAATCCACGGCACCTATTCCACTTTTAATGTTAAATCATGAATAATTTAACACCTAATGAGGGGCTTACTGCACATCCCTTGCTTGGAGTAGTTACACTCCACCTTAGCAATACCAGTGTATAGCAGCAATAGATGGCTGTGATACTCTGAGAGCCATCAGGTGGCGTTCCTATCACTACCAACTATTGCTGCTTGGACTAATGTTTAAGTATGAGCCTGAGCAGTAGAGAGGGGCTGGACAGTGGGCGTCCGGGGACCTTCAGTGTTTAACAAATTGAAAACGATTCAGCGCCCAGCTACTCCAAGCACTTTAACTAATTTAATGAGATTAAGTGGTTTTAGTTGACAAAAAAAATATATAGAAATGGCACTTAAGGATATACACCGTGTGTGGTGCTGCTATACCCAAGTATATCGCCACCACATGTACTTAGAAAAGATACAATAAAACACAAAAAGGTAAAAGTGCACACAGAAAGATGGAGGTAGTTACCTGTAGTATAATATAATGGTTGGTAACTGATAATAAATATCCCCTCCTTTTATACGAAGAATATATTCAGTATTATGTAAAAAAAAATGCCTATAAAAAAAATATAAACACAGAACAGAACATAGTGTAATCTGTATATAATTCACAATAAAACAGGAATTTTGAGCTGAAATCACTCACACTTTTCTGGGCCGTTTAGAAGTAGGCTCGGAAATTATAGAGCTTTTATGTCACTTAATAGGACATAGAGATTTCCTCCTCCCTTCAAGCGAGTTCTCCAATTGTTGAAATAACCCTCTAGTGGAAAGTTGGAGCCAGGAGTATCAAAATATATAAATAAAAGATTTATTTTCCATAAAACAAAATTTAAAAATTGCACAACGTGTTTCAACCATCTGCTAGTGGTCTTCCTCAGGTGCTGTTCAACATTACAATGGACACAATGCTGTTTATATAGGGGATAACATGGAAGCTTAATCACATAATTTTCTACACATGTAGCACAAATTTACACTCATTTCCTTATATGGTCCGGACCGGATGTGCATTGCCACCTCCAATATGGCTGCACATCTGGTTCGGACACACAGGGTGCCAGCTTAATATATCCAGCCTCTCACATAAAGTTTAATATTTACAAATAAAACATACAGAGTAATGTGTAAAGTTAATATTCTCCTCTTGTCAGAGTCATCCAACACGATATAAATAACTTGTGGGTGGCTCAATGATTGGGGGTATTAAAATTAATTTTGTCTGTCCGTCGTGTCACTTCCGGTGACGTATATGCTCATGGAGTCAGTCTGTCGCATCACTTCCGGTTTCGCCGAAATTCAATCGGCACGTCCCCTTTCTTTCGCCATAGTGTCTCAATGTCTTTGCAGGGTAAGGCTAAAACGTCCATCTTTGAAATGGTCAGTTAGTCCATATAGTCAATAATATACCCAAAAAATACATATAAAAAAGAGAAATGGATATTAGTCCTAATTAAACATATATCTATTCATAAAATATTATAAAGTGTATGTAAAGTACATCAGACCCATATACCTCATGCATAAAGTGCAATAAAACTGTAAAGTGCAATTAAAATATAAAGTGCATCAAACCCAGCCAAACATGTCCAACATTCCATTTATCATATCAATAAATCTAAAAAACAGTACAAAGAAAACCTTCCCACAAAAAGACTAAATAAACAGTCTAATATAAAAAAATTTGAATGTTCAATATAGTATTCAAGAAAGGGAAACTCACTCTGTAAGTTCCTAAAAATTCACAGTTAAACTAACTGGAAAACCTCACTTATAACAAGTTGTTTATTTCAAAGTTGATGTTAAGTCCTCTTGGGATTAGAGTACGTAACTCAAAAATCCACTTAGATTCTTTCAGACTGAGGGCTCTAGATATATCCCCTCCCCTCCAGTCTCCAACCACCTTCTCAACTGCACAATAACTTAGAAACCTTGGGTCTGAGTTATGATGTTGTAAAAAATGTCTTGACACACTATGATTTAAAAAACCCTTCCTAATGTTTCTAAGGTGCTCGCTAATTCTTATTTTTAGCTGACGGGATGTCTTTCCCACATACTGATATCCATCTACACTGCTAAAGATAAATAACATAGGTGGAGCGACACATAACTAGAGATTTAATATGATATTTCCTATTGGTAACGGAGAAGTGAAAATCTTCAACTTTCTTATTAGTTCTTAAGGTGTTACAAAAGGCCTGACAAGTTCCACAATGAAAAAAGCCCTTCTGCTGTTTTGTCCAGTTACTTAAAAAATTTTAAGGGCCTCAGTTTTGATGAAGCTTGAGGTTAGCATTTGTTTTAAGTTTCTCGCTCCTCTTAAAATAAAATTTGGTTTACTACCTATGTACTGTTGAATGTCCTCCTCATGTTGCATAATGTGCCAGTTCTTATTAACCCCTTAAGGACACATGACGGAAATATTCCGTCATGATTCCCTTTTATTCCAGAAGTTGTGTCCTTAAGGGGTTAATAATTTTCTTTACAATACCAATGTTACTCGAAAAGTTAAAAATAAGAGGAATCTGATCATTCTTCTGTATGTTATCTTCTTTCTTTCTATATTGTAACAAAAGAGACCTATTCATATCCGCAACTTGGTCTATCTTATCTTGCAAGTCATTTTCTACATACCCCTTCTCAGCCAATTGGTCTTTAAGGGTCATTGCTTAAATAGCATAATCTTCTTTCTTGGTGCAGTTCCTGCGTATCCTTAAAAACTGCCCTTTTGGTATCTTAGTTAACCACGGGCGATCATGGCAACTTTCCAATTCAATTAAACTATTGACATCGACTTTTTAAAAAAAAAGTCTTGGTCATTAGAACATTGTCTTGAATAAAAACATTCAGATCTAAAAGATCAACACTGCACTTGCTCACATTTTTGGTGAGTGTAACTCCCCAATCATTCTGATTCAAGTAAACACACAATATAATAAGGGTGCGCCTAAAATGTATAATAAAATGTATGTAATAAAATAAATTATATATTATAAAATGATGATAAAATATAATATAAAATGAATGGTTAACAGTGGTCCAAATAACTTATCATAAGTCCGAAATGATAGGTTCCACATGTGGAAAAAGGATTCTTGAGATATAGGATGGAGTAAATCTTCACGGTTGTATGCTTGGAATTCAGTGGAGCATATGTGAAAAGAAGAAAGACAAGAACAGGACTCCAATGGCACAGTATATAGGTGAATAAAATTATAAGGTAGTAATAGTAGTATTACTCACACTTTTCAGAGCTAAAATCCAGCTCTGATATTGCACGCGTGAAGTGGAATAATCCCCACTCAATTATATATGGAGTAATATTTGATTGGCAGATATCTGGCACAGGTTCAGCGTCCAATATTAGTATTGTTCGACCCAGAAGTAAAAGGATAAAATATAGTGCTCTCTGTTTTATGAATAAAAGATTTTATTAAAGTATAAAATATATTACTCACATTATTTAGAGCAGGCTTGTACTGCTCGGTGTAAGCGTTTGGGTGGTATAATCCCCACCTGTGGATTCTTTATGCTTCTTATAGGGTATGCAATATTTATGTAGTCAGGTAAAAAGAAAAAATATGGCAATAAAATAATTTGTGCCAAAATAATTTCTTTATTATAAAATAGTAAAACAATATTTAAACGCATTTCGCCTAAAAAGGCTTCTTCAAGTAGATAATAGTAAAAGGGACACAACCTGACATACATGGGTTTATATAGAATACATTAATACTATTGAAATTTGAATTTCCCCCATAATTACGTCATCGGAATCTTATTAACATAGTAAAAATTAAAAACGACAAATAAAACATAATATTATATAGACATAGATAAAATAAAGTAGGTGCAGCTATTAAAACTGCAAAACGAAGGTAAAAATGTGTAAAATAACACTTTAAAAGCGTTCACGTGATGCTCGATGGAACACATGCGTTCCGTCTTAATGGAACGCATGTGTCATCCAGGGATGACGTGGAGGGGGGTGGGGGGGCTGTCTGGGAGGATCAATAGATCCTATGAGTGAATTGCAGGCAAACAAAAATCAGGCTGTCTGCCTGCATAAGCAGGCAGACGGCCAAACCAACAACTGCCTACACGTGGCACAGGTTCAAAGCCCAAAGTGGGCACTCATTACAATAATATAATAGATGCACATGGAAACAGGAACCTAGGGAATAGGTGCATACAAAATGTATAAGACCCTTATAGAAAAAGAAAAAAAACAGACATAAATACTTGTTTAGTGAACATATGGCAAATCAAGCAATATGTCCACTAAATAATGAGGGTTGAATTTAAAAGGACAGTACATATAAAAATAAATATATAAAATGCATATAAAAAATGTACAATTATAAACCAAATACTATTGCATAGCATAAAAGCATATTGTAAAATAAAGATGAAAAATTAATAAAAAAAATAATAAAAAATATAGCTAAAAGGTTAAGAGAATCAAAAATTATTTTTTTTATAATTTTTTTTTTTAATTTTCTTTTTATAAAAAATTAAAAAGATCGAAATCAATATTAAGCCCTGTAGGGGCAAGGGTTTTTAGATTTTAAGCCCATTCCATTTCTTTTTTGCCCAAAACTTTTTTGATGTCTCTTAGACCAGGTATGTCTCGAAGTTTAGAACCCACTTTGAGAGGTGGGGGGCTGTATGAGGCCGTTGAGGCTGAATGAGGCCTCAAGGGAGAACGTAAAATGGTAAACCTTCTTACCTGTTACAGAAATGTGGGATACTGGGTACCTCTTCTTGGAGCTTTGTTAGAAGAAAAATATAAGTAGTAAAACTCAAAAAACATATGCAGTCTAAGTATAAGGAACCAGTATACAAGGACTTTTAAGGAACGGAGGTTTTAAATCGTGCTAATGGTCTGTAAAGAGCCTGGTGAAAAAGGCTTAACATATGAGCGGAGAGCTTAGTTGCTTAGAAGACTAATACATAAGGGAAAGTACAATAGCCTAAGTCCTGGCAGGGTATGATAATGCCTGGAGGTGTATTTTTTTATTTTTATTTTTTTTAAACGTAACTGATAAGAGAAAAGTGGTCAAACTGTGCTTTAAGAAGATTTACCCTGTAAAAGATAGGAGTCCCATAATTATGTGACCATGGGTGGGAAAATTAGAAACACATATTATTTAACCAGTGGTCACTTTAAAAGCCATGTAATAAATACACATAAATCCAAATAGGATAAATAATGCGAGTGCTTAGTTACGTGAAAGCAAACTATGTACAATTACAGTAGATTTGAGAATTTAAACATTGTAGCCTCTTGCTTTCACTAAACGAATGAACAGGAGAACTGTAATGAGAAAGAACTCCTGTGTTCGGTAAAATGGAGCATACAAACAAATTTTAAACGAAAGCCAATGTATATGTGTTCGGGTGAACAACCGAAGGAACTAATGAAAATAGTCAAACGTAAGTTTGTTTAGTGCGGTCGATAATTAGTTTATACGAAAATGGAAGCGACAGGAGTGTGTACTCTGCAGTCGGCTGTTAGCACGTAAGTAAGAGCACAAATGGGTAAGTAATGAAGGGAGCCTATCCCCACGTTTTTAGGCCCAAACATGGGAAATAGCCGAACGCCATTTCCCACGTTTATGCTTACGTGGATGTGCCGGTCTCGTGACCGGAAGCCGAGTAGCGAGCGGTGAGGTTTGGTAGAAGTCGGTGGACAGGCACAGAAGACGGAGGCAGGAGCTGCTGGTGACGGACTGCTTGAGACAGGACTTGGCGGGAATGACGAACCGGAAGTGCAGGTAACTATGGAGACAAACAGATTGCCCAACAAAGGTAAGTAGGGGGGTAGGGTTTATAAAGAATCATGTGACGAGAGCAATCTCGCCACATTGCATTGGAGAAGCCTGGTTGCTCACCTGCTGCCTTTGGATTATGGCCCCATGTTAAGACTTATTCGTGATTTTCTGCCCGGTGTTCGGTAGATTCAATCTACCGAACAACCGCACAAATGACTAGACCACCTGGGAGCTGGAATGTGCCAGCAATTAGCCTCCCAGAAGCTGCGGTTAACCGCAGCTTAATTGACGAACACTGGGTGGCCGCCATTCGTATAACGAACACGAGGTTGCGGCCATTTTAAACACGCGAACGCACAGCGGTGTTCGACACTTAATTCATGGAACTAAAAACGGACACAGTTTGACGCGAACACCGCTGAAGCCGCCGACCTCCCTTTTTGTTCGGTGGAGGTACACGAATAGCCCGGTGTTCGGTAGTTGTACCTGACTGCACTATACGCCAGATAGGAATTCCATGGAGCTCATTCGTTTGGCTCCATGGCGATTAAACTGTATTCATGTGGTCTGAGCGCCATTCGCTTAATAATGTGTGCTCAGACCTGAGCTATCTGGGGATATGTTAAATGTATAGTTTTATTGTAACTTATGTCATATAATGTATTTTAATAGTAATTCATGTTTTAGTATCCCCACCTGCATAATGGCGATTTGCCTTTGTCCTGGGAGATAATTGAATTACTTCTCAATTATCTCCAGGGCAGAGGGGAGGAAGCCAGGATGGATTGTGGGAATATAATGTGACTGTGTGTCCGGTTTGGCTGATTGTCTGTCTTTTGTCACAGTCTCCCATTTGGTCCCCTAGTGGAGTGTCCACCAGGTGGGAGACCTGCATAAATACTGGGCAGGTAGCCCTCATTAAACAGACCACTGCTTGACCCACAACACGGAGCCTTGTCTCGTCTTTGGGAGAATTTACTGAATGCTGATAGAGACTAATTGCTTGGAGTGTAAGCCGTTTGGATGCTTTTCCTATTCGTCTGCTAGCAGCGATTCTTATGGTTCCAGTTCGTGAGTTTGGAGTGTTACATTGTATGCCGTTCGGGAGTTTGGAGCATTCCCTTACATGCGGTTCGTGAGTTTGGTGTTCTACAGTAGCTGTGCCTGCATCTCTGAAAGGGGACGATCGCCTAAATGGTTTTAACCCCTTGTGTGCTGAAACGGTCCGTTACAGATCATAACTCCTCCCACAAATTCAGGCCAAATGGCCTTCCAACATATTACCAAAGTGGAACTACCTTTTCCAAATGATTCCTCTAAAAGTCTTGGATAGCTGGTTAGCTCTTCTCCAAACCTCTTTCTCCTATTTTATATTGTGAGGATATTTATGGGGCAATAAATATTAAAATAATATTTTCATAAAAATTATCAAAAATTAATTTAATAATTTTTATTATATAAAAAATTGATATCTTGGCACTGTTTCCCCTGATTAATGATTTAAAGCTGAGAATTACCTACAATTTTAATACTCCTAGATCCTAGAGTAAGTTTCATTAGAAGATTTTATCTCACACATTAATCACAAATTAATTATAAAAATATAATTTATTGTGACAATAATAATAATAATAAGAACATATGTAACATGCATGAGAATCAGTGAATATTTAGGTATAACATAAGTATGCAATATGGCAATGGTTTCAACACAATATAGACAGCTAAAAGCAAGTTATATGCAACAGTTGTCAACAGTTTAAGATTTACGACAGGACACCACTTAGAAATCAACTTAACACAGAACACAGCATCTCACAGCATTTCACAGCAGCACAGTGTAAAGCAATAAAACATTGGCTGACAGTCAAATCACACTGAATTAACTCTTTCACTGCTAGCTCCAACCCTCATAGGCAAGATATCCTATTATATTTCAAATTTTACAACTACAATATTTCTCATACTTGATCATTGACCCTTCCTGTGTCCATCCAATAAGAATAATTATAACCAGATTTTACGTTTGCAGAATTTTAACTTTCTTAATTAGGATTCACTTTTTCTAAATTACGTAAGCTAATATATCTGGATAATTGCCTGGTATTCTATTTTTAAAGTTAAAAGTAATATAGAGTTCATTGGTCCACCTGCAGGAATGGAATTACATATTCTATATATTATTAACAATTCATGAGTCCTTAAATGTTTGAATCATCAGCTTGTATCCAAGTATATGCTGCCTTTTAGTAAAATCAATTAATTTAATTAGATTAAATTAAATAAAACAAGCAAAATTACCAGTTATGTTGTAGAAATTCTTATCAGGTGTGTAGATATGTACCAGGGATTTTGAATGCAAGTATGATGAGAATTGTGGGAAAAAATAGAAAAGTTTTCAAAGTTCTGAATTTTAGAGAATTTCAAAGTTAAGTGTTAGTTGAAAAATATAAAGAAGGTGTGTCCAGCTTTGGCTCCAGATGTCAGATCTTTTTGACTCCAGATGTCAGAGTTTATATCTAAGAGTCAGAGCCCAAGAGTTTAGGAGAATTTGAGAGTCTTTGAGTATCAGAGTGTCAGAGAGTGAGAGTCTTGAGTCCAGTCTCAGACTGTCTGTCTTCCCCTCTCTCTCCTTTGTCCTTAATTTTTAAAGCAGAAAATAAGGAACTGTGGGCGTGTCTTCCCTACAGACTATCATCCAAATTTTGGTCAGTAGATGGCACAATTACATCAACAAAATATTTTGTCAGTGGGTCCATTTACCTTTTTGTATAATGGGTTAACTGAATTTCATGATGCATTTGAAGTCATCTTGTTATCTTTTATGGCTACTATCCATCAAAGAAGCTGTTAATCTTCAAAGCGTTTGGTTCACTCTTACCCAGACTTGTGGCTGCATTTTAGTGTCATATACCTTTAAATTTTAGGTTTCTGACAGTCTTAAACTCTTCTTCACCTCTCCTTACAATGCAACTTTGTAAGATTCCATTTTTTTAGAAAGTAAAATGAATTACTTAGTGTTATCTGTCATTTGGTGTCTGGTTCTCTTGTGTAAAACTGTGTAGTTTTAGTATTATTGTGTGTTAGTATTATTTATATATGTCTATTGCACATATTTCACTAACGTTGGTAAATATGTCATTTCTTCATTGATATTATATCCATGAATATTCTATATTATTAACATAGTACTAATTATATATGATTAAAAAAGTAATAGTAAATTATATGTGGATATTGTGTATATATATATATATATACAACCCCCCTTTTGCTGTTAGACATCATACCTTATCTCAGGTTTTATCTCTAATGTTTATGTAAGTCACATTCCGTAGCTCAGACCTGAATGAATAGAGTTACAGAGAGAAGTAAAAATGTGTCTGTCTCTGTATTCTGCAGAGTAAGTGATGAGAACCGCACCCAATCCCAACGGCCAAGGGTGCTCCAGAGCAGGACCAGCAATCCCAGTACAATAATCCAAGAGGAAAAAACTCACAGGCACTCCAACTTCAAGCCGCAGGCAGATTTATTATGACAGAATGCAACGCAACGTTTCGACCGGAAAGTGTCACAAAATGGAGTCACCTCTGTTCTGATGGTGACTTACAGTATACACTTTTAATTTCTGTCTTAACACAAAATGTCTGCCAGTATAAATATACTGACAATATCGAAAGGCAAAAAGCTTAGGACAAGTAAAGGTGTCCTATCTCAAAGACCTGAAGAGGGTGGCATAAATTACCCAAATATTAGATTTCAGTTTTTGGCTAACATAATATTCCATGTCCACAGAACATAAACTCAAATAGCTATTCGAGAAGGATGGTATAGAATAGAAGCTGATGCTCTTAGAATACAAGACCTTAATGGTCTTATTTGGAACACTCAAAATAGTAAAGTGCAGATCTCCTCTATAGAAAATAACAAAATACTCCATCAATTTATTTCCATGTGGGTTGGATTTAATAGGACTATTGGTATACATAATGCAGTATGGAATTTTTTTAAGTCTATCAGTTATTGAACTTAATGTAAATTTTTTTTCTTTAACTACTTAGAAAACTCTGGTAATTCATCGAATAGACCAGATTTTACATCAATGTAAACTGATATCTTTTACAAATTTTGTTCAATAACTTCACGTGCCTAATTCTGAAATTTTTACTTACCTCAGAGTTAAACATGTTTTGCAAAATCATCTAATAACAATTAGTCCTAATATAACTAAGGTGCTAAAAAATATTTTTTTTGTAATAAAACAGTTCCAAAGATATTAACTAAAGCCATTGAACTAATCCATCTTACTAATTAGAAGGAGAATACCTCCCAGAAGAGACAATGGGAGAGAGATCTTAACCTCTTAGTGACCAGACTGTTTTTCAATTTTCTTACTGTTTGGGACCAGGGCTGTTTTTATATTTCTGTGATGTTTGTGTTTAGCTGTAATTTTCCTCTTACTCATTTACTGTACCCACACATATTATATACTGTTTTTTTTCACCATTAAATGGTCTTTCTAAAGATACCATTGTGTTCATCTTATCATATAATTTACAATAATTTTTTTTATAAAATATAATGAAAAAAAAAAAGTTTTCTAAATTACACCCCCAAAATCTATTACACATCTACAACTGCCAAAAATTGCTGTATGAAAACCTGAATCCACTAACAAACACCCGAGAACACATATACAGCAGAACACCATCCACTTTTGAAAAAGCCTTTGGCGAAATGCGTTAAGTGAGGCCTTGTTTTATCCACAGTTTGTTTATTTGTTTTTACTTAAATTGCTGTTGTTTCCAGCCTTTTTATTTAATAAACCTACTATTTTATTCATCATCACCTGTTGAGTACATCTTTCATACAGCCCTCATCATCCTTCCGGTTCCACCATATATCCCTAGGTGGGGATAGCTCCACTTTAAGTTCTTCATACCAGAGCAGGACATTGCTCTGGGTGACGTAAGTAGGATATTTTCCTCCATCAATACCAATTATATACTTGTAACATATCCCTCCTCACCTTGCGGTATCTGCACCCAGCGTCTGTGCGTCTGTATAACTGATTCTTGCAGCATGTTGATGGATGCCGGTCACTGCGGATCCATGACAAATTATACCCCTACGTCCGTCCATGTTAATGATGACATCGGCGTGCACGTGATGTCACGCAGGAGACGCGCGCACGTTTTGGGGTCAAAGATCGTTCTCAGCTAATCAGAAATGTAAAGCACATTTTTAAACTCAAAATTACTTTTCCTCATTGCCCTGTTGTGGTTTCCCTAGTGGTTGTCCGAGACTGTGTTCCTGAATGGTTATATTCTGGTTTTTGACTTTGGCTTAGTTTTGACTTCCCTGTATTCTGGTATCGCTGACTTCTGACTTTTCCTTATTGTTGTGTCTCTTTCTGTGTATCCTGACTATTCTTTGGTATGTTAAGTGCAGCCATTCTAAGGCCCGGCAATACGTTACCTATTAGTCCGCACAATTAGTGACACAATCCTACGTGCTGGATCAATTAGTAATCCTGACATTATGACATGGCCATAGATCCTGTAGAATTGTGTCAGCACATAGCTGCTTGTGAGAGAAAGCTAGAGGAGAATGATCACAGTATGGATCAATTTGCCCAGGCCTTCAGTATGCTTCTTACCTGAACAGCGCATCTGCAACCTGAACCATTACGCATGGAGGATGACGCTTCTACTGCCCTAATGCATATCAAACAAGGGAACCGGTCTATCTCAGATTATGCTATATAATTTCGTACCTGGGCTTCTGAGGTAGACTGGACAAACAGCGGATTATTCTCTGCATTTAAGAAAGGTTTATCTGAGACTATTTTGGTTGAGATTGCCGCCAAAGACCTACCCAAGATACCAAATTAATTTATCGCATTTTTTATGCAAATTGATAGTAGATTGAGAACAATATAAACTACAAGACAAGATCAGACATATGACTATGTCTTTAGCACCTTGTTTCTCCAGACCTATTGTCCCTGACCTCTAGGTACAGTCCGAACCTAAACCTGTGCAGTTGGGAGTCACTAGACTATCAGAGGCAGAAAGACAATATAGGAGAAAAAAGGGCATATGCCTATACTGCGGTAAAGTAGGAGTGCTTGTCCTATACGTCCGGAAAACTTCTGCACCTAAGAACCTTAAGGTGACAGGTCTTAGGTGTAATGGATACGTCCTCTGGGAATAACAAAAATAGGTTTCTCCTTGATATTACGATCATATATAACAAAAATAACTTTTCATGCAAGGCCCTGATGGATGGAAATTTCATTGATGTTCATTTTGTAAAAGGAAATGCTATACCTATCAAGGAGAGACTATCACCTCTGGCTACTGAGGCTACTGATGGGAGACCACTCTCTCAACCCTTAATTACCCACAAAACCTTGCCCATTAACATGTCCATTGGTACCTTACATAAGGAAGACATAACATTCCAAGTTATTGTGTCTCCTTCTTGCCCTCTCATATTAGGCTTTCCTTGGCTTAGTAAGCACAATCCTCATATTAACTGGGCTAATGGGAAAATATTCCTGACAATACTATACCATTGGATTTCCCATTTTGCTTTTTTCACATTTACCTTCTTCATCCTGAAAACAAGCTCCAAAGACCCTCCACTTATATCCATAGATGGGGATTATTCCATCCAGGCCTTCATAATAGACTCCTATTGCAGTGATGTGATCATGGTGATCACATGGCCCTGGAGGGCTGGGGTGGCCGGAGCTGCTACAGGGGGACTGTTGGGGTCTACGGCAGTCCCCCCTGACCGTGTTCGCCGCGGATCGCCGGTCCAGGTAAGTCCAGGACTCCTATTTGCCGCGGACGTACTATATTATAATTATATATATATATATTATTAAAGTTATTCTAAGTGTATTTTAATATGAATATATATATATATAATTATATAGATTAATATTAAAATACACTTTTAATAATGATTTATGTATGTGTATGATATAAGTACTTTTATTTACTTTTTAAAACTTTTATTTAAGTTTTACAAACTTTGTAAAACGTATCTGCAGGCATTAGGGGGACTCCATGAGTGCTCCCTCTTCCCTCTTTGCTTCCCTCTTGTCCCTCCCCGGCCGCCAGACTGCACTACATTTCCCACAATACACTATCCCATAACGTCCAATATGGCCGCCGGTCACGTGACCACTACATTTTTTGTAATAAAATTAAATATAAACCTAATTTTTAATAATTTTATATATATTCATTATCCAAATACATAAACCTATAGTCTATTTTTATCTTTAGCAATTTTAAAAATAATAATATTATTTAAGTTTTTTTCAAATTCGTATTTTATAATTTCCCACACTCCCTATATAAACCCTAACAAGCCAGGTCAGTTTTTTTCTTACCTCAACTTGAGAAAGCCTTTTAAGGTGAAATGTGTTGTTTTTTATTTGGATATTTTATATTTGTATGAATAAAGGTAATTTGGTTACTTCCTGTACCATTTTACTCTTTTTTTATTCTACATTTTATTTTTGTTACTATTTTATTATTTTCATCCTGTACTGCCTGGCACCTGATTTTATTTCCAGTGAACATCACTTCCAAGCAATATCCTCGGTGGGGATTATAACACCCAGGCCCTATCCATAGAGCAGTTTGCCTGCTCTGGAAAAAGTGAGTAAAATATTTGCTATCCATATTCCTGGTATCTGAAACTGTGAGCACTATTTGTTGTTTCTTTTTATATTTTATGGTCCTCATTGAACTGTGAAGTGAGGATTGTACCACTGCATGCTATCTATACTGGAGCTAATTCTAGCTCCATAAAACATGAGTAGGACTAAATCTATCATATATTTTGTACTCTCCCTGCCAGTACATACTGTACCATCATTTCTTTTCTCTTTACATATACAGATCCACTGCTGATCATCTTTGACATCCCCATAGAAGAATCCCTTCCATACCTCCGGATACCACCCCTGGCTATGTACATTTGCATCCACATTGGAATACCTATTCTGGACTTTTCCTACCTCTGGACTCTACAATCAGGACATTTCCGTATATAAAACCATTTATTTTTTATTTACTTATTTATATATATTGTTTCCTATCTAAGTTGTTTCCTACTGTACCTTAGGTATTTCTGCTTTGTGGCGCTGCCCCTTCTGTCCTTTTGCTTACTGTCTCCACGAGCGGGGAAGAGGGATCCCCACTTTTGGGGTTAGCTGCCTCCCAATGTATTATTTCTAGCAGTTGTTGTCAGCGCTGTCCCTCTCTCTATATCTCTATTAAGCACTGCAGAACCGGCTATTCCAGCCATGTGATCGCGAAAACCCTGCGATCACATGGCACAGGAGGGTCGGATCAGGCAAACCCCAGGATCGCGATTGCCAGCGGGGCATCGCCAGCGATCAGGTAAGTATTGATTTACTATCGGACGTACCAGGTACGTCTGAGGTCGTTAAAGACCATTTTTGTCGGACGTACCTGGTTTATGTCCGAGGTCGGGAAGGGGTTAAATGTAATCTAGAACAGTCTCCAACCCAGTCCTGAAGGACCACCAGCAGTCCAGAATTTATGTATTTACCTGTTTTATTCCTATGGAGATACTGACAAGACCTAGACTGTTGGTGGTCCATGAGGACTGGATTGGGGACCACTGATCTAAAACATGGCACATGGTGTAAAGCCTTTAATTCTACATGTAAACAGGTTCAATGTCTAAATCTAATAGAAACACACGTGGAGTAATGTTACTTACTTTGTATGTATGGGAATTCTCTCACATGGAATATTGCATACCACAACTGAGACAACTAGATGACAGGGTAGCCCAAAATGTCATACATTCTTATCATGCAAAATGTGTCTGAATCAGGGATTGAGGTCAGTTTAGCTTGGTAAAACTACCAAACAGAGTCAAAAGTCTTACCCTGGAGCTTTTTCCCTTCATCCAGACGAATGATCTCACCGAGCAGTGCCCTTCTAAGCTGAATAGAAACTAACGCAGGCACTGATAGAAGTCCTGCGGCGTTTGGGAGATTTTGTATCCGATTTTAGTTCCAGGAGATTAATGCCCAAACACCGCTGCCTGCATTAATGCAAACAAGTTTCCCGCCACCTTGTGCTTGTCTATAGGAATTGCAGCCACCCAGACGAACAATTAGAACACTGCGAGGGGAAACCTTCCAGGTTGTTAATAGGTGTTAACAAGATCCAGGGTGGTCTCTGTTCATGAGGTTGTTCAGTAAGCAAACCATATAGTCCCAATTGCAAAAACAGAGCCTGTTTGAAGTATATTAGCCAGTACTATTGCTGTATTTGTATAATGTTATCATATCCCCTCTGAGGCGCTGTTTTTCCAAACTTATGAGATTTAAATTCTTTAACGTTTCTTCGTAACTAAAATGCTCCATTCCTTTTATAAAATTTGTAGCTCGTCTCTGCACTTTTTCTAGTGCCATGATATCCTACTTTCGGAAAGGTACCCAAAATTGCACAGCATATTCAAGGTGTGGTCTTACCAGCGATTTATAAAGAGACAAAATTATATTTTCATCCCGAGAATTTATGAGAAAAACCTTACTGGCCTTAGCAACTGTAGATTGACATTGCATATTGCTGCCTAATTTGTTGTCTATAACAATTCCCAAATCCTTCTCATGTGTGGTTATCCCTAATTCACTACCATTTAGGGTGTAAGGGTGGTGCGTTCTTGACCCCAGAGTGCATAACTTTGCATTTCTCTACATTAAATTTAATCTGCAATTTTAGTGCCCAGTCCCGCAATCTATCTAAATCCCTCTGCAGCAAAGCAATATGCTGCTTACATTTTATTACTTTACAAAGTTTTGTGTCATCTGCAAACACTGAAATGTGACTTTCAATGCCTATTTCAAGATCATTTATAAATATGTTAAATAGAAGCCCCAAAATAGAACCCTGAGGGACACCACTTACGACTTTTGTCCAGCCTGAAAATGTACCATTAATGACAACTCGTTGTACTCTATCTTTAAGCCAATGTTCTAACCAAGAACAAGAATATTCATCTAGACCAATTTATTTTATTTAAAGACTAACCTATTGTGAGGAACTGTATCAAATGCCTTGGCAAAATCCACTGCAACAACCTGATCTATACGTCTACTTACTTCTTCGTAGAATGCAATTAGGTTAGTTTGACATGAACTATGTTTCATAAAACCATTCTGATTTTTGCTAATAACAAAGTTCTTTCCAATGAATTCCTGCATATTATTCCTTAATAGCCCTTCAAATATTTTCCCAGTCACAGAAGTTAAGCTCCCAGGTCTATAATTTCCAGGCAAGGATTTTGACCCCTTTTTAAGTATTGGAACGACATCTGCCTTCCTCCAATCCTCCGGTACAATACCTGAAACAAAAGAATCTTGAAAGATTCAGTCGATATGTTTGTGGAGCTGCCCTAATCTTATTGAAATTGGCTTTTTAAAAATTATACGCTTAGTATACCCCACGTGCTTTTGCTTTTTTGAGTTTATTTAAACAATTACCATATTGTGATCACTATTTCCCAAATGCTCCCCTACTTAAATGTTGGTCAAAAGATCAACATTGTTTGTTATAATGAGATCTAGACAAGCTTCCTTTCTAGTTGGTGCTTGTACCAGTTGTGACATGAAGGTGTTATTTAACACATTCAAAAACCTGATTCCCCTTGCTGAAGTACTAGTCACTCTATTTGCTTTTTGTATTTTTTACCCAAAAATTTCATTTTAAGGGTGCATCTTTTGTGATACATTTTTTTTTTTGAAACAGTCATATTTGGGTTCAGCGACGTCTGATGAGTAAAACAGTACCCCCCATGTACAGGTTTTATGGTGTACTGGAAAGTTATAGGGTTAAATATAGAGCTTGCAAATTAAATTGTGTGGGCTTCCTGCCCGGATCGACAGGCAGGTCCTTCAAATTTTAATTAAGGAAATCACCTAATTATGTAAAAAATCACATAAATATACACATAGAATTGATATGTGTAAATAAAATGTAATTTATTATATATATAATATATAGTATAATTTTTTTAAACTAATTTATTTATTTATATATAATATATATATATATATATATATATATATATATATATAAAATTTAATTCTAAGTGCATTTTGATTTACATTTATTTATATTTATATATATATATATATTAAAATCAAAATACAGTTAGAATGAAATTACATATATAGATAAATATATATATATATGTAATTTTATTCCAAGTATTTTGATATATATATATATATATATATATATATATATATATATATATATATATATATATATATATATATATATATATATAAAATGAAAAAATATACTGGCAGGATTTTCAAAATATCTTCTTCTTTATTCTGAGAAATACATCATCAACGTTTCAGCTCCCCTAAGGAGCTTTCATCAGGACACTCATAACATACACAAGAAAAAAAGCTTATATAGGACACACAATCAATAAAATAAGTACTTACAGACAGGTGATCCTAATTCCCATCGGCCGCCAGGATTACTCAGATTGCTTGCAAGCTCGTATACATTTCCGGGTTTGTGGTCACCTGACCTGACCAGGAAGTCCGAAAGCTGCGTCCTGATTGGGCAATTACGTCACGTCGCTGGGGCAACCATAGACGCCTACGTCTCATTGGTTGCCCCCGCATGTACTGGCGCCAATCAGGGACAAGTCTCAAAGGACTTATCAACCTTAGTATTTAGACAGAGCATTGCCATGGCAACCGAAGCACACCCCAGCGACTGAGAAGGGAATAACAGGTTAATTAGTCTACTAAGAACAACAGAAATATATACTGCCACAGGGAAAAGCCTTAATAATTAAAAACTGTATCACTTATAAAGAAAAAAAGAATGAACTCAACATAGAGCAGTGAATTAATATAGCTAGTGTTAATAATTTGGCTGATTTCCAAACTGAATATAAAGGGTAAACAGCATTACCCTTCTATCCCCCAGTGTATAATGTGTGAATAAATTTTATCATCTTATATAATTGTACTTAATAGTAGCCAAAATTAAAGTAAAGGGACTTGTACATGTGCAGACTATAATCTCCATGAACAATGGAAACAAAAAGATATATAAAACATAAATATAGTGATAATAAGTGAAAATCTTTTGGGGGGAAGTCCCTGAGGCTAAAGTCTATTCTGTTTAAATACCCAAAGGATAGTATGAAAGTCTGCACAATAAAAAGTTTGTGTTCTCCAAAGTTAACAGTCTGCCTTAAAAATTTTTTTTTTTAATAAGAACCAATTTCAACTATAAGGACCATTTTAGAAAAATTAACCTATTTTCTCCATAATTAGATAAAGGAGTGCAAGAAAGTTAATAGTATGATACTAAAGGAAAGATATTTACAAGAAAACTGAAAATGAGTTTTTCTCATTCAAGCCCTTGGGCGATAAGGTTCCCAACTGAAAGATCCAATAGGATTCTCTCTGCAGTAGGAGTTTACACCTATCGCCCCCTCTGGCCGGAATGGGAACATGCTCAATAGCAATACATCTTAACGATGAAAGTTGGTGTCGTAGCTCTAAAAAATGTCTGGCCACTGGTTTGTCCGATTTGCCATCACGATAGACAAGTCGGATGCTGGACCTGTGGCCTCTAATTCTTTCACAGAGAGCCCTCTCTGTTTTTCCTATGTAGTTAAGGCCGCATGGACCCGGCAATTTGTAGAAAACAAAATCAGTTCGGCAATGTATGCGTTGTTGGATTTTGTAAAGTTTGCCTGTGTGAGGGTGAGTAAAGGTTTTGGAAGGAATAATGTGACACGTCACGCATCCCAAACACCTAACACACCCTACATTTGTATTTTCTTTTTTAACAGGACTATAACAATGTCGTGGGTCAGTTTTGACCAATAAGTCTTTTAAGTTCTTGTTGCGACGATAACAAAACATGGGCTTTAGGCGGAAAATCTCAGGAAGAGATGGGTCCAGTTCCAGTGTATGCCAGTTATTACGAATAGCCAAGGTTAATTCCGAGCTAGCAGTGTTAAAAAGCATCGGAAAGATGGGCCGAATATCAGCATTCTTCAAATGTTTATGAGTGGGTAAAGAGAAAGCTGTTTTTGCTTCTGTTAAAGCTTTATCCAAAATTCTTAATAATTGGCATACACTGGAACTGGACCCATCTCTTCCTGAGATTTTCCATGAGTATTTCTCAGAATAAAGAAGAAGATATTTTGAAAATCCTTGGAGTGCCGGTATATTTTTTCATTTTATATTATTGAGCAACCAGAGCACCGGGTTATTTTTAAATAACATTTTTGGTTGGAGTGCAGGAGTTTATTATATTTATATACATATATATATATATCAATATCAACTGAAGGAAAAAGGGTGCACTCTCCAGGTCTTGTTAAAGTGGTTTATTCAAATTGTGTACATAAATATGTCCAGATTGACGTTTCGACCCCAATGTGTCTTCTATATATATATTTATATATATTTTTATTTTATTTGCCCAACTACTATATTTTTATTTCCTTATTTGACCATTAGAGGGACTACCTGACAGCCCAGGCAGTCCCCCTGCTGGCAGATCATCTTTCAGAGCAATCACATGGCCCGCGAGGGCCTAATTTGCCAAGGGGAGACTGCCTAGGTGAATATGGTGTTCAGATTTTAGGACAGCATTTTGTCCTAGGTTTATGTAACAACAAGTCAGGGAATTTCCCATGTCATGTGTACCCTTAAGTTTTAGTATAAACATAGATAAGATCATGACAATAGACTGATTAGGATGTTCCCATGTGAAATAACCAAGTCATAATCTCGTATTTTTGCCTAAATGACCTAAATGAAAATCTAAAGGCATAAATATGTGTACTATTAATATTAGGACACAGAGGAGAGCATTTTGGATGCAGAGACACTGCTCCATTTTATCATGACTGAGAGGATGACTTGTTCAATAGGGTATGTTATTCTATTTTACTGATATTGCAAGCATATACTTAGAAACTTTGCTATACATTATTGTAATGGATCCTTACGTTTTTATGTCTATATATTTATATTTTTATTCAATAACATATTTTAAAAGACAAAACTTTATTGCTTCCAAGACCATTCCTATTTTTATTGTATTCTCAGTTATTTATATATTTTAAGTAGATGAACTCTTACTAACTATATAATATTATAGCTAAGATACCTGTACGGTTACCCTTGTTAAATTCTATGCTTTAAGAGGTTATAGTGGTAAATAGGGGAAACAGCAGCAGTTACAACTGTAATTGTATTTTTTTTAACCATCTCAATAAAAATTCAGTTTCAAAAAGCAATGGATTTAGATGAAAATTCATGTTCTTTGATTGCCCATTTGCTTAAAGATAGAGTGCACAGAGTAGTTGTTAACTGAAAATGTAAGTTCCTCGGGGGAGTGTTCTGTAATTAAGTTGTTCAGGGGAGTGTTCTGGATCCAGAACTGTTTATTATGGATGTTGCAGTAAGCATCCAATCTAGAGGCCTCACTTGCAACAAATTCAACTTCAAGCTAAATCTTACATTTTCCACAGCAACATCCATAGACGCGCGCAGCCTATTGCTTTCTAAAGCAGAAACACACAAGCCGCGTGTATATATATTTATATATATATATATATGTAACAGAACTATGATTATACCTATACTTTTGCCTGGACTTAATTAACAATGCTGCTGGATGTGTTAAACAGAAACCGAATGGCTGTTTTTCGTGTGAATATTGCTACTGTAACATACAGCCCAAAATACCGAACATCAGACCACCCAGGGGAACAGTTAATTGCTATTTTACCTCCCAGTGATTGTGGAGCCGTTCGCATGGTTCAGACGAATCCCTTTGTGCTCAGGTTAGATGGCCGCCATTTCGGGACTTTACACGTGTTCGTGGCCATTTTACGCACGAACGGCGGTGTTTGCCTGTGAACACATGGAACTAAAAACGGATACGCAAACAGGCGAACACCGCTGAGACCTCCAGGAGCTCGTAAGTTCGTGCTGGAACTACCGAACGACCGGCCGTTCGGTAGTTTTGTTTAAGCATTCATGGGGATTCAGGCGAACACCAGGATTACTGTGGATGGCAAGGGGTTCGTGGGGTTTTTATGCAGACCGCAAGGCCAAAACTTATGGAACTCTTTTCGGCTAGAAAACCTGTGCGATCGGTCAAAACTTCAAAGACCCATAACTCCCGAACCCTTCAACCGAATGGACTGAAATTTGGATATATTATTCCCCTGAGTGAGATCTATTAAGCGGTGCTGGACTTAAAGGTGTACCCCCTGTTTTTGGGGTACATCCAGAATGTAGTTAAAATTGTGTCTGTTTTAATTGTGTTATATGTTATCTGAGGGGAGGAGACGTGGGGGTTGAACCATGTCTGTAATTGGCTGTTGTAATAATTATGTGGGTGTAACCTTTCAGAGGGCAATATTTCATAAAAGGAGACCCCCTGTCAATAAACATCAGTTCTACTTGACCCTTCAAAACGTAGCCTTGTCTCGTTCTTGGAGGGGATTTATGGTACCGTTACTCTGCCTTATTTTACAGCACTCCTGGATTAATACACTTGGATATCGTGGATGGGAATAAGAACTCCATTACTTCACAGCAGCTTGCCTAGAAAAGGACGTCTCCAACGGCAGATATCCCTCTACAGCTGGGTATACATAAATACATATATACATATATACACATACATACACACACACACACTGCTGTGTGTGTGAGGGTGCTGTGTGTAGGTGCTGTGTGTGTGTGTAGATGCTGTGTGTGAAAGCACTGTGTGTGTGCAAGCACTGTGTGTGTGAAGGTGCTGTGTGTGTGTGCGGGCACTGTGTGTGTGGGCGCACTGTGTGTGTGTGGGGCTAGAGTTCCCTGTGGGGCTAGAATTCACTCTCGTGAGATCTGAGCATTGCCGCGGTAACTGCGGCAACGCTCCGACCGCGCGAGAGGAACCCGGCGGAGCTGCTGACAAGAGCTCCCCGGGTCCTCTCCTGCCTCCCTCCCTGCCTGTGGGTCGGTGAGGGAGATCTTTGATCTCCCTCACCGGTCCACGGAGGGAGGCACATAGCACGTGCTGCTGGGTTAAGGGTGTGCCTAGGCACACACGGCACACCCCGTGCGCACGCCTATGGCAACATCCATCAACCACAGAGGTATTGAAGGCAGGTTTGAAGACACTAAAGTAGCATTATGTCCTTTGTTTAATCTCTCTATATATTCTTTTTGTTTTTCATTGCTATTTTCTTAACTTAATTTTCTGTACATGCAGTTTTTATTGTATTGTGCTTTTGTATTCTAGTAGTATTTACAAAACATGCGATTATTAATTTTTGGGCACGTATAATTTATTGGGTAAACATCTTAATTTTAGAATGACATGCGCAATTCGGCATGGTCCGAATTGATATATGGACAAATTTCAGACACTCAGACATTCGGATGCTTTCGAATGGCTGAATGGCCAAAGTGCCGAATTGCCAAATTTCAAAAGTCTGAACCAAACCGAATTGCCGAAATGGGTAGGGGTAGGATTGGGTAGGATTGGAGTTGTGGAAGGGTTAGGGTTAGGGGATGGGGTAGGGGTAGGGTTAGGAGTAATGTTAGGGGTAGGGTTAGATTAGGGTTAGGTTAGGAAAAGGGATGGGTTAGGAGTAGGCTTATGGTTAGGGTAGGGTTAGGAGTAGGGTTAAGGATAGGGTTGGGTTAGGAGTAGGGTAGGGTAGGGTTAACCTACTAACCCTACTCCTAACCATACCCTAACCCAACCCTAATCCTACTCCTAACCCAACTCTAACATTAACACTACTCTAACCCAAACCCTACTACTAACCATACTCCTAACCCAACCCTACTCCTAAACCAACCTTAACTCTCCTCCTAACCCTATCCTAGCCCTAGCCCTAACCCTACTCCTAACCCTTACCCTAACCCAACCCTAACCCTACTCCTAACCCAACCCTAACCCTACTCCTAATCCTAACCCTACTCCTAACCCAACTCTAACCCTACTCCTAACCATATCCTAACCCTACCCCTTACCCTATCCTAACCCAACCCTACTCCTCACCAACCCTAATCTTACTCCTAACCCAACCCAAACCCTATTTCTAACCCTACTCCTAACCGAACTCTAACCCTACTCTAACCCTACTTCTAACCCTTACCCAACCCTAACCCTAATTCTAACCCTAACCCTAAACCAACCCTAACTCTAACCCTACCCTAACCCTACTCTTAACCCAACCCTAACCCTAAACCAACCCTAACTCTACTCCTAACCCTAACCCTACTCCTAACCCTACTCCTAACCCTACTCCTAATCCTAACCCTACTCCTAACCCAACTCTAACCCTACTCCCAACCCTAACCCTACTCCTAATCCTAACCCTACTCCTAACCCAACTCTAACCCTACTCCTAACCATATCCTAACCCTAACCCTACTCCTTACCAACCCTAATCTTACTCCTAACCCAACCCAACCCCTATTTCTAACCCAACTCTAACCCTACTCTAACCCTACTTCTAACCCTTACCCAACCCTAACCCTAATTCTAACCCTACCCTAACTCTACTCTTAACCCAACCCTAACCCTACTCCTAACCTAACCCTAACCCTACTCCTAATCCAACCCTAACGCTAACCCTACTTCTAACCCAACTCTAACCCTACCCCTAACCCTATTCTTAACATTTACCCTACCCTAACCCTACTTCTTACCCAACCCTAACCCTACTCTTAACCCAACCCTAACCCTTCTCCTAACCCTAACCCTATCCTAACGCTACCCCTAAACCTAGTCCTTACCCTACCCTAACCCTTACCAACCCTAACCCTACTCCTAACCCTAACCCTACTCTAACCCTAACCATACTCCTAACCCTATTCCTAACCCAACCTTACTCCTAACCCAACCCTAACCCTACTCCTAACCCTATCCCTACCCCTAACCCTACTCCTAACCCTTACCCAACCCTACTCCTAACCCTACTCCTAAACCAACCCTAACCCTACTCCTAACCCAACCCTAACACTAACCCTACTCCTAACCCAACTCTAACCCTAACACTACTCTTAACCCTACTCTAACCCTAACCCTACTCCTAACCCTATTCCTAACCCAACCCTACTCCTAACCCAACCCCAACCCTACTTCTAACCCTATCTTAACCCTACCCCTAACCCTTACCCAACCCTACTACTAACCCTACCCTAACCCTACTCCTAACCAAACCCTAACACTGCTCCTAACCCTACCCTAACACTGACCCTACTCTTAACCCTACTCCTAACCCAACCCTAACCCTACTTCTAACCCAACCCTAACCCTACTCCTAACCCAACTCTAATCTACCCTAACCCTAGTCCTAACCCTACTCCTAACCCAACCCTACTCTTATACAATCCTACCCTAACCCTACTCCTTACCCAACCCTAACCTACTCCTCACCCTAACCCTTCTCCTAACCCAACCCTACTCCTAACCCAACCCTACTCCTAACCCTATCCTAACCCTAACCCTACTCCTAACTCTTACCCTACCCTAACCGTACTCCTAACTCTACCCTAACCCTACTCTTAACCCTACTCTAACCCTAAGCCTACCCAACTCTTAACCCTACTCTAACCCTAAGCCTACCCAACTCTTAACCCAACTCTAACCATAATCTAACCCTACTCCTAAACCTAACCCTTCTCCTAACCCAACCTTACTCCTAACCCAACCCTAACCCTAACCGTACTCCTAACTCTGCCCTAATCCTACTCTTAACCCTAACCCTACTCCTAACCCAACTGCAGCCTTTCTCATGTAAACACTGTATTTTCTGAGAAAATACAGTGTTTACATTGAAAGCTAGGAACACCTCCAGTTGCAGTCACTCAGAGTGAACCAGGGGGACTTCTGAGTTGATGGAGGTATAATATGCCTCCATCCACTCAGATCTGCTGTGATTCAATATCTCCCCCCACTGCATGCAGACACTGAACTTTCCTCATAGAGATTAATTGATTCAATTAATCTCTATGCCAAAACAATGTCTTGCTCATTTGAGAGAGAATTATGCCCCTACATCATGCTGTGCCCCCCCAAATGCCAGCAACTTGCTGGCCATGTGCTTAATTTATATTCCCTCAGACTGTAACAGTGTGTTACAGCCTGAGGGAATGCAGGACAGAAGGGCTGGAATGGTGCTGGGTGTTTTCAGCAGCTTCCCAAGCACCGCCCCGCCCCGTCCCTCCCCCAAAATTAAGCCCCACCTCCTGCACAAAGGCTCCGCCCCTGCTGTTAAGCAGCAGGCCATGCTGATGCTGGATGCTGTCTGACCCCCAGCAACAAGTAGGCTTGATGTGTGTATGGATTCAGCAGTGTGTGTGTATGGACTCAACAGTGTGTGTGTATGGATTCAGCAGTCTGTGTTTGTGTGTGTATGGACTCAGCAGTCTCTGTGTGTGTGTGTGTGTGTGTGTGTATGGACTCAGCAGTCGGTGTGTGTGTGTGTGTGTATGGACTCAGCAGTATGTGTGTATGGACTCAGCAGTATGTGTGTATGGACTCAGCAGTGTGTGTGTATGGATTCAGCAGTCTGTGTTTGTGTGTGAATGGACTCAGCAGTCTCTGTGTGTGTGTGTGTGTGTGTGTTTATGGACTCAGCAGTCTCTGTGTGTGTGTGTGGGTATGGACTCAGCAGTCTGTGTGTGTGTATGGACTCAGCAGTATGTGTGTATGGACTCAGCAGTGTGTGTGTATGGATTCAGCAGTCTGTATGTGTGTATGGACTCAGAAGTCTGTATTTGTGTATGGACTCAGCAGTCTGTATGTGTGTATGGACTCAGCAGTCTGTGTGTGTGTGTATGGACTCAGCAGTCTGTGTGTGTGTGTGTATGGACTCAACAGTCTGTGTTTGTGTGTGTGTGGATGGACTCAGCAGTCTGTGTGTGTATGGACTCAGCAGTCTGTATGTGTATGGACTCAGCAGTCTGTGTATGTGTATGGACTCAGCAGTCTGTATGTGTGTATGGACTCAGCAGTATGTGTGTGTGTGTGTGTGTATGTATGGACTCAACAGTCTGTGTGTGTGTTTGTGTGTGGACTCAGCAGTATGTGTGTGTGTGTGTTTGGACTCAGCACATAAGCCCCGCCCCGACAGTTAAGCAGAAGACCATGCTGCTGCTGGAAAGACAAGAAGATAGCTGTCTGACCCCCAGCAACAGGTATGCCCAGATATGCCCAGGTGTGTGTGTGTGTCTGTCTGTCTGTCTGCTAGTGAGGAAGTATGTGTGTGTGTCTGTGTGTGTATGGATTTAGCAGTCTGTGTGTGTGTATGAACTCAGCAGTCAGTATGTGTGTATGGACTCAGCAGTCTGTGTGTGTGTGTATGGAATCAGCAGTGTGTCTGTATGGATTCAGCAATCTGTATGTGTGTATGGACTCAGCAGTCTGTGTGTGTGTATGGACTCAGCAGTCTGTGTGTATGGACTCAGCAGTTTGTATGTGTGTATGGACTTAGCAGTCTGTATGTGTGTATGGACTCAGCAGTGTGTGTGTGTGTGGACTCAGCAGGATGTGTGTATGGACTCAGCAGTGTGTGTGTATGGATTCAGCAGTCTGTATGTGTATATGGACTTAGCAGTCTGTATGTGTGTATGGACTCAGCACTCTGTGTGTGTGTGTGTGTGTGTGTGTGTGTGTGTATGGACTCAGCAGTCTGTGTTTGTGTGTGTGTGTGTGTGTGTGTATGGACTCAGCAGTCTCTGTGTGTGTGTATGGACTCAGCGGTGTGTGTGTATGGACTCTCGGCGGTCTGTGTGTGTGTGTGTGTGTGGACTCAGCGGTCTGTGTGTGTGTGTGTGTGTGTGTGTGTGTGTGTGTGTGTGGACTCGGCGGTCTGTGTCTCTGTGTGTGTGTTGTATGTGTGGACTCGGCGGTGTGTGTGTGTGTGTGTGTGTGTGTATGGACTCAGCAGTCTGTGTGTGTGTGTGTGTATGGACTCAGCAGCCTGTGTGTGTGTGTGTGTGTGTTTGGACTCAGCAGTGTGTGTGTATGGATTCAGCAGTCTGTGTGTGTGTATGAACTCAGCAGTATGTATGTGTGTATGGACTCATCTGTCTGTGTGTGTGTGTGTGTGTGGACTCAGCAGTGTGTGTGTGTATGGATTCAGCAATCTGTATGTGTGTATGGACTCAGCAGTCTGTGTGTGTGTGGACTCAGCAGTCTGTATGTATGGACTCAGCAGTCTGTCTCTGTGTATGGACTCAGCAGTCTGTATGTGTGTATGGACTTAGCAGTCTGTATGTGTGTATGCACTCAGCAGTGTGTGTGTGTGTGGACTCAGCAGGATGTGTGTATGGACTCAGCAGTTTGTGTGTATGGATTCAGCAGTCTGTATGTGTGTATGGACTCAGCAGTCTGTGTGTGTGTGTGTGTGTGTGTATGGACTCAGCAGTGTGTTTGTATGGATTCAGCAGTCTGCAGCGTATTGGCATGGACTCGGCGGTCCTGTGTGTGTGTGTGTGTATGGACTCAGCAGTCTGGGTGTGTGTGTGTGTGGACTCAGCAGTCTGTGTGTGTGTATGGACTCAGCGGTGTGTGTGTATGGACTCGGCCTTGGTCTGTATGTGTGTATGGACTCAGCAGTCTGTGTGTATGGACTCAGCAGTCTGTGTGTGTGTGGACTCAGCGAAGTCTGTGTGTATGGACTCAGCAGTCTGTATTATTATGGACTCAGCAGTCTGTGTGTGTGTGTGTGTGTGTCTGTGTGTGTATGGACTCAACGGTCTGTGTGTGTGTGTGTGTGTGTGTGTGTGTGTGTTTGTATGGACTCAGCAGTCTGTGTGTGTGTGTTTGGACTCAGCAATCTCTATGTGTATGGATTCAGCAGTCTGTATGTGTGTTTGTGTGTATGGACTCAGCAGTATGTCTGTGTGTGTGTATGGACTCAGTAGTCTGTGTGTGTGTATGGACGCAGCAGTCTGTGTGTGTGTGTGTATGGATCCAGCCGTCTGTGTGTGTGTATGGACTCAGCAGTCTGTGTGTGTGTATGGACTCAGCAGTCTGTGTATGGACTCAGCAGTCTGTGTGTCTCTGTGTGTGTATGTACTCAGCAGTCTCTGTGTGTGTGTGTGTTTGGACTCAGCAGTCTGTGTGTGTGTGTGTGTATATATATGGACTCAGCAGTCTGTGTGTGTCTGTGTGTATGGACTCAGCAGACTATGTGTCTGTGTTTGTATGGACTCAGCAGTCTCTGTGTGTGTATGGACTCAGCAGTCTCTGTGTGTGTGTGTGTGTGTGTGTGTGGACTCAACAGTGTGTGTATGGACTCAGCAGTGTGTATGTGTGTATGGACTCAGCAGTCTG
>OW240912.1:122526636-122544978 GCA_933207985.1 Pelobates cultripes
TTTTAAAGTTTTAAGTGATCTCCACTTTGTGGTTATTGTGGTTTTAATACACATCATTTTATCCCTGTGTAATATATGTACTGAAATTATACAGAACGGTATAGAAATGTATACTGGCATGACTTTTCTAAAGTACCATTTTAGCAAGTAGTGGCTGTTTAACATCTGCCAATTTCACAACTAGCGAAGAAGTTATCGGTTACTAAAAAGGCTACTAAAAAGCCAGTTACAACTCTAACTACTGTTACTGGCTGTCACTGAGCCTCCAAATTGACAACGCGTGTGAAATTTTGCTGTTGATAAGGTAACAGAATGTTGGAATCCTTTTGATTAATACAGGGCTGGTGTATTGTATCTAATACGTCAGTACTTGAAGACTTTTCTTTGGAAAAATTATTACACTAAAAAAGAACATTTACCCTACTTCCTGATGCAGTGAGTCAGATGAGTAAATCCCACAGGTCTTTTAAAAGAAATACATGTATAAATGTATCTTGCTTATCCTGATTATCTGTACTAATACATATTTTGATCTGCCCCTTATCTAGTTATTTTCACCCCTTCATTTTTTTCCCTCCTGTTTATAGAAATATAATTAACTTATTTAAGCTTTGTTGGCTCTTTTTTTCATTTCTTTTTATCCTATTTAAGATTATTTATTTATTTATAAAAATGTTTACCAGGATGGATACATTGAGATTTGTCTTGTTTTCAAATATGTCCTGGGTCCACAAAACATTGCATTGTTACAATAGGATACAATATACAAACTGATTCTTGTTAAACGTAATTCATAAAGTTATGTAATTTCATAAATCTCAGAGCCATTAGGCTATACCAAGAAACCTTAAGAACGCCATAAACATGTTATGAATTCCCATCAGCAACTATTTAAAGGTACATACTACCTTATAGATAAGGATTTGAAGCAATATGTAAATGCAAAAACTGGGTGTGGATGTACATTTGCTGAAGGGACTGGCTTCTGTCCCATTTTCAATGTTCAAATTAATAATAAAAGTAAACCATAAAACTATGTGGGCCTTTACATATGGAGCTTCAAGGATTTTTGTGGATGATGCGCAAAAGGATTCAGTCCAAGCCAGGACTTGTATGTATACATTTATATTCATGAGAGGGTCCTATCCTCTGCAGAATTTGTTTAAAGTCTGGCGTACCACCAGGAGCTTTTTTAAGCTTAGTCACCGATGGTATATGGTTCCATCCAAATAGTTTAAATTCCAGCTGAGCTCTGATAAGTACTGTTGGAGATGTCAACTTGAGCTGGGCAGTCTATTTCACATTTGGTGGGCATGCGGCTGCATACATTTAAATTTAAAGTTACTCTTACAAATTTGCTTAGGAACTTATTCGCCCTTAGTTCCGAATTAACCCCACAAACATTTCTTCTCCACCTAGATATTCCAACACTTAATAGACATCACATCTTTCTGCTTATCAATGTCTTGCTCGCATTTAAGATTTGTCTGGCTAGATGTTGGAAGCAGAAAGACCTTCCTTCGTGGCTAGAGATTAAAGCCCAAATTGATTTGCAGTCCAATTCGGAGAAATACTTTTATAATGACGATGAGTCGAGAATTAACTTATATATCAAAATCTGGCATCTATGGGTGACTCTTACTGCTAAGATCTGCCTCACCCATCTGGTGTGTCTCCTGTTTCACCCTGACGAGTTGTGAGTATATACCTACTAAGATTTTTTGGTAACAGTAAGCATTCTGTCCACTTACCATGTGTCATAACATAGTTCTAAGTAACCTGTCTGTACCCGATGCCGCCAACCTCTTTCCGCTGGTTTGTGTGTATGTATCATGAATGCATTGTGGCTGCTTTTTTTTTTTTTTAATGGTATTATGATACTCTTGTCCGTAACACTTTTAGCATTAACAACATGGGCTATCCTGATTTGTCAATATGAAAGTTAATGTATGACTATAATTTTTACTTGACTGTGTACGACTAATCTGTAATTACATTGAGACTGGTAATATCTTTATCTTGTCTACTGATATATGTTACCTTTTTGCCTTTCTTTTATAAAATTTTATAAATATTTATAACTAATAAAAAAAAAGAAAATGCAAAAAAAGTTACAATATTTATTACATTTGAATGCATTTAAGTTGTATTGGTTTTTAAGTTCTGTATCTAGGGATTGAACTGGATTAATCCTGCTCAGCAGTCAGCAGTCCTCCAATAATACCTAATCATAATTAATTATTTGTATATTTAGGAATTGCCAAACCATGATTAAGTGGGAGCAGTCGCCAGCTAGCAAAGATATTTGATAATCATACTAATATAGTTAAAGGAACACTTTAGTGTTAGGAATACAAGGGCGTATTCCTAACACTTACCTGATTCCAGCATCGATGTCCCTCGGCTCTGGGTTGTGCTCCTCCTCTGCTGACGTCAGCCAATGGGAGAAGCCTAATGCATAGGCCTTTCCCATAAGAAAGCTTTCTTATGGGGTTTTGCTTGATGCTAGATGTCTTCATGCCCAGCGTGAGGACGTCCGGCGTCGTTTCACAGAGTCACACTCAGTGAAATAGCAAGAAGTGCCTCTAGTAGCTGTCTGGTATAAATTACAGGGTTAAGGGAGCAGGGATATTGCACACAGACTGCTTCAATGAGATAAAGTGGTCTGAGTGCCTATAGTGTCACTTTAACCATGCACATCAGATTTCTCTGTAAAATGCTTTAGCTTTCTATTAAATATTGCTGCTGTTATGATACATGTCAGCTTCTCCATTAGCTCTCAGCTCACAGTGTGCACATGGTTAAAACATCAATATACTGATAGACTCCAAACATTTCAACTACTCCTGACTCACTATTAGCTCTCAGTACATAAGGTTAAAGCAGCAGCATATTGACTTTTTATTGTCTTTGAAGCTGGCAATATAATTAATTTGCAATGGTAAAATGGAGCCAATACATTGCTGATATGGTTAACAGAGTCAGCAATCATTACAGATTAAAACAGATTGTAATCAGAATCGGTGTGTGTATATGGACTCAGCAGTCTGTGTGTGTGTGTGTCTGTGTGTATGGACTCAACGGTCTATGTGTCTGTGTTTGTATGGACTCAGCAGTCTCTGTGTGTGTATGGACTCAGCAGTCTGTGTGTGTGTGTGTGTGTGTGTGTGGACTCAACAGTGTGTGTATGGACTCAGCAGTGTGTATGTGTGTATGGACTCAGCAGTCTGGGGGTGTGTGTGTGTGGACTCAGCAGTGTGTGTGTATGGACTCAGCAGTCTGTATGTGTGTATGGACTCAGCAGTCTGTGTGTATGGACTCAGCAGTCTCTGTGTGTGTGTGTGTGTGTGTGTGTGTATGGACTCAGCAGCCTGTGTTTTTGTGTGTGGACTCAGCATTCTGTGTGTGTGTGTATGGACTCAACAGTCTGTGTGTGTGTGTGTGTGTGTGTGTGTGTGTTTGTATGGACTCAGCAGTCTGTGTGTGTGTGTTTGGACTCAGCAATCTCTATGTGTATGGATTCAGCAGTCTGTATGTGTGTTTGTGTGTATGGACTCAGCAGTATGTCTGTGTGTGTGTATGGACTCAGTAGTCTGTGTGTGTGTATGGACGCAGCAGTCTGTGTGTGTGTGTGTATGGATCCAGCCGTCTGTGTGTGTGTATGGACTCAGCAGTCTGTGTGTGTGTATGGACTCAGCAGTCTGTGTATGGACTCAGCAGTCTGTGTGTCTCTGTGTGTGTATGTACTCAGCAGTCTCTGTGTGTGTGTGTGTTTGGACTCAGCAGTCTGTGTGTGTGTGTGTGTATATATATGGACTCAGCAGTCTGTGTGTGTCTGTGTGTATGGACTCAGCAGACTATGTGTCTGTGTTTGTATGGACTCAGCAGTCTCTGTGTGTGTATGGACTCAGCAGTCTCTGTGTGTGTGTGTGTGTGTGTGTGTGGACTCAACAGTGTGTGTATGGACTCAGCAGTGTGTATGTGTGTATGGACTCAGCAGTCTGTGTGTGTGTGTGTGTATGGACTCAGCAGTCTGTGTGTTGTATGGACTCAGCAGTCTGTGTTTTGTGTCACCAGTAGTATTGGATGGACTCAGCCGGTCTGTGTGTGTGTGTGTGTGTGTGGTCAACGGTCTGTCTGTGTGTGGACTCAGCAGTCTCTGTGTGTATGGACTCAGCTGTGTGTGTATGGACTCAGCGGTCTGTGTGTGTATGGATTCAGCAGTCTGTATGTGTGTGGACTCAATGATCTGTGTTTGTGTATGTGTGTATGGACTCAGCAGTCTGTGTTTGTGTGTGTGTGTATGGACTCAGCAGTCTGTGTGTATGAACTCAGCAGTCTGTGTGTGTGTGTGTGTGTATGGACACAGCAGTGTGTGTGTGTATGTATGGACTTAGCAGTCTGTGTTTGTGTCTGTGTGTATGGACTCAACAGTCTGTGTGTGTGTGTGTGTGTGTGTGTGTGTATGAACTCAGCAGTCTGTGTGTATGAACTCAGCAGTCTGTGTGTATGGACTCAGAAGTGTGTGTATGGTCAGCAGTCTATGTGTCTGTGTGTGTATGGACTCAGCAGTCTCTGTGTGTGTAAGGACTCAGCAGTCTGTGTGTATGGACTGTATTAAGGGAAATGTGTTTGGTTTTTAATAATCCTTGGTGGAAAATAATGAATTCTCCACCAGGGATTATTAAAAAAAAACAAAAAAACACATTGTGTCGGGGGTGGTGCTTAACATGCGGCAGGGGCGGGGTCAAACTGTGGTGAGGGCGGGGTTAAATGTGCCCCCCTACTTTTCTCCCTGACCCACCATGTGCCCCCCCTAAAAGTTAATCCTAGAGACGCCACTGCTATGAGGAGATGTTGATTGGCCAGGGCTGTGTTTGGATCATGCTGACTCTGCCCCTGATCTGCCTCCTTGTCAGTCTCAGCCAATCCTATGGGGAAGCACTGTGATTGGATCAGGCTATCACATGTCAGCAGACTGCTTGTTTTTCCTGAGTCTAACAGCATGCAGATTTACAGCTTCAGGGGGGCTAGATGGTCATGTTAACACTATAGGGTCAGAAATACATGTAGTTCCACTGGTGACTACAGTGTCCCTTTAATCATAGTGAAAACAGATTTTATTATCCAAAAGTCATCAGTATCAGCATTTACAGAATAAAGAAAATGCTTGAATATGTCAGCAACTTGTCCTCTAGAAACATATTTTTTCACACATTATTGAGGGCTAAACAAACTAATTTACAGACACATTATTCTAATTTATTGACAGATTATTGTAATTTTTTTTCCCTCTACAATATGCAATTTAAAGCTAACAGAGAAAGAAGACATAAAGATAGAAAATGAAAATGTAGGCTCAAAAATTTACTGGATGCTTGGAAGTCTGTCTAAGTGTATTTGAAAACAAAACATTATACCAGACTTTATTTACCTATGCAATATGTAAGTATACATAGTGACCACAAGAGGTCGATATTGTGTAAAATAAAAGAAAAAAAAAGCCATTTAAACACAACATACGGTAGTTCAACTAAATAACACTGTTTTATAAATTCATTATAATTATTTGTGGAGTGAAATGCATACATTTTTAATCAGTCATAATATTAATTGAAAGTTCCTGAGGTTTTATAAATTAGATTTCAGACCCAGATTCAGAGGCGTAACTAGAAACCACGGGTCCCCGGTGCAAAAATTGCCTTTGGGCCACCGCCCATATGTCCTCCCCCCATACAAGAATTTGTGGCTACACAGACAAAGATACCCACCCCATTCTCATCTCCCTAAAAATACATCTTCACGGGTGTCTCGTAAACCACCTTTTTAATTTCTCATCCCCTTTAGTGTATTGTATCCCCTGTTTAGTCTGTCTTACACTCCCTTGTATGTCTCATACAACCCTCTATTTTCCCAGAGCCCTTTTCTGTGTGTCTCTCCCCTTAGCCCGTTTTGTCGCCCCACCCCCCCACCCCTTCCCCACCCACCAGGGCCATTTGTGTCTTTTTCCTCCAAAGATATATACACATAGATATATAGCAACAGACACAACCATACAGGCACACAGTCACATTAGATATGCAGGCACACATTTAAACACTCATAAAAACACAGACATACAGATACACAAAGGCACTGTCATATAGAGAAATACATACACAGTTATACAGAGATATTCATACAGAGATATAAAGATGCAGTCATACAGAGACATAAAGATGCAGTCATACAGAGACTTGCAGACAGAGGTATACATACACAGGCATTCAGAGCAGGGCAGTGGTGGATCTAGAGGCTAGTCTCGGGAGGGGCACTGGCAGATCATTTTAAGAAACAATCCAGGCACAATAACCACTACAGCTCTCTGCAGTGGTTTTGGTGCCAGGAGTTGCTGTGGCGCCCTCCCAGAGTAAGTAGTCAAACCGTTTAAAAAACGTTTGATAACTTACCCGGGGCCTGCCAGGATGTGTGTATGTGTGTGAGGGGTGCAGTGTGTGTGAGGGTCACAGTATGTGTATGGAGGGGTAGTGCGTGTATGAGAGGGGTGCAGTGTATATATGTATGTAGTGCGTGTGTGAGAGGGGTAGCAATTTGTATATTGGGAGCAGTGTGTTTGTGTGTAAAGTGTGTAGTGTGTATATTGGGAGCAATGTGTTTGTGTGTGAGTGGCGCAGTGTGTTTTTGTGTGAGGGTTGCTGTGTGTATGGGGGCAGTGTGTGTATTGGGGCTATGTGTTTAAGGTGGGCAGTGTGTGTATTGGGGGCTATATGGGGGGGCTGTGTGTATAAAAGGGGCTATGTGTTTTTATGGGGCAGTGTGTGTAGGGGCTGTGTGTGTAGGGGGCTGTGTGTGTATGTGGGGGCAGTGTGTATAAGGGGGGGCTGTGTGTGTAAGGGACAGGCCTGTGTGTGTAAGGGGGGGGGGCTGTATAATTGTGTGTGATGCAGTGTGTAGGGGGTTATAGTTTGTGTGAGGGGATAGAGGGGGAGATTAACGATAATTTAAAAAAAAATTTTTAAGTAATAACTAAATAAATATAGTTAATGTCCCCCTCCCTTCTTACCTTTGCTGAGGGAGGGGGAGACATTGCTTTCTTTCCAGTCCATGGTGACTCTAGTGGCGAGAGTGAACTCTAGCCTGCAGCTCAGGCTAGAGTTCACTATCGCGAGAACGGAGCGTTGCCATAGTAACCGTGAGGAGAACCCGGCGGAGCTGCAGGTAAGAGCTCCCCAGGGTTCTCTCTCTCCCTCTCCTGCCGGCTGCCAGCAATGTGCCTGTGTGGGCCGGTGAGGGAGATCACTGATGCGTGGGCCGGCAGGGAAGAGCCTCGGCCTCACTATTTTCTCAAAGGGGGGGGCATTGCCTCATTGCCCCCGGATCCGCCACTGGGGCAGATCCAGAATATAAATTACTAGTAGCTCAAACTGTGCTACTTGAGTAACCTATTCATCGGGGTGGCTTTTTTAAAAAGCCTCTTTTAGTTAAAGAAACTTTCCAAGCATCATAAACAGTAAAGTCCACTATAACGATTATGGTACCAAGAGTGTCCAAAGAACAAATTAACAACTTACCTGGGTTCCACCAGTCTCCTCTGTTGCCAGAAATCTCTACTATGATCAAAGCCTAGTGTTGCACGGAGACACTCATTGGCTTAGATGCTTAGATGACACTTTTAGCTAATGAACTGGCTTATCTCACTGTAGCTCACATAAGCTTCTTGTAGTAGCTACCATTATCACATGAGGTGCCATCAGGCACCTTGCAAGTCCCAGGTAAATTGTTAAACCTTTTATAAATTGTTTAACTAATTACCACTGTAGGGTGCCAGAGCACTACTGGCACTGTAAACACTGCAGCTAGCGTCATCATAAATGTGTGTACATCTGTTAGTTTCTACCCAGTGCAGTCATTTCCATAGGGACAATTGGGGCTCCTCCACACTAGTTTTTATGTGGAAACAAATTTAATGGCAGTATTTAATAAATAGAAAAAATAGTAAACAGTAACATATTCCATTCATTGCCTTTATGTCTCTTTAATTTTGTAATGGGTTATGGTTTTTCAGCGTTTTCTAGAGAACCTTTCTTGAGAGCAACTAGGCATGTGAAATCTGTCCTTTTTCAGCAAATGCCTAGTGCTCTTTAAAGGAACAGTATAGACACCAGAACCCTTACATTGTAAAGTCCCTGTCCCTGCAACCTGAGCAGTGTAAAGAGGGCTTTTTTTCTGGCTGTTACTTCAACAGCCACTAGCGGGACGTCCTGCAAAGATTGCAGAACTGATATTCAGCGTCTCCACATTCTGCATGGAGATGCTGAACGCTCCCCGTGGAGATGCTGATTGGCGCACTACATTGATTTGTCATGCAAGCGCCCGCCTGCCTTCCAATATTTTCCTATAAGGGAAGCATTGGATTGGCTGAGATCAGGGCAGCTGCAAGGTGAAGGGTGCGCCATTAGAATAAATAGAAGTAAAACCCTTCATTTTATTAGTTTGGGGGGGTAATAATCTAAATTTCTGGGGGGCACAACATTCTCAAGCTTCCTCCACTCTTTAACCTTAAAAAAATGACCCAGTTAATTTGCTAAAACAACATCTTACAGTGTGTCTGCACTAAGGCCTCCTGGCACCATAACCACTACATTAGGCTGTAGTGGTTGTGGGGCTTTGAGTGTTCCTTTAAGTTCAATATCTCTGTGGAAAACAAACACAGGGCCTTTTCCCTCAAGGGAGAGCACAGGACTGTGAATAAATGGGCTGCTGTGGAGGGTAACCATATTAACATGCATGTCATTGATGATGGCGGGACAAGACCCTCTCTGGCCCCACAACTTCTTATTCAGCTACTCTGCCTTTAAATGCCTGAGCTGATTTCTGTCCCAGTCTCACAGTGCTTGTCACTAACCCCCCAAAAAACAGGCTTAGAGTTGCTCATTTTGTTTTGTTTTTTATTAATGGTCTTTCATACCATTTATCCTTCTTGACTATGTTTCTGTCAGTAACTTGCACATGTGTGAAAGGGAATTCATTATGCAAAACTATTACAAAATTCATCAGTTTTCAACTTGCTTTGCTGATCATTTTGATGTTCATAGAATTTTGTGCAATGCTCTCCCCACCTCCATAATATAATTCCAGCTTGTTGGTAGGTTGGCAATGCATCATGGAAAATGTAGGTGCACAACAGCAGCAGAGCTGCCCCTTATTCAATTATGGGTGTCAGCAACAAAAACGATGTTACATTTTTCAAAGTGACAGAAAATGTATTGTGTTCTTTATGAGATTCAGGGCATATGACTAAAAAACAGCTGAGTAAGATGGAACAGTTTTAGCAAATAGTTTAACTTCCTTTATTCTAGTTTTATTTCCCAAATTGTGGCTTTATAAATTACTTAGCTTGTCAAAAGACTGAGCACCCAGACCCCTATTTAAAGCAACATTACAAGCAACATAACCACTGAAACCCAAAGTAGTGGTTATGGTGTCAGGAATGCCCTGCCTCCCTCCAAGAGTAAGTAGTAAAATGACCAAGATTTTGTATAAATTACTGAATTCTGACCGCAAACCAAATATATTCAGAATTTGGTCAGCTCAAGTGAATCTACAGCAATTGCCCGGATCCATTTGGTGTCCGCATTAAATCCAATGCTTTCACGTCCGAATCCTATATAAAGTATAGGTCCACTTTTATTAAAATTTGGGACTGAATGCATCTAGCATGACGCACATTTTCAAATTATCGTTAACTTGCTTTCATGCAAACAAAATATAATAGTAAGTACTATTTGATTACTGGCAGCTATAGCAGCCAGCAGGTAAATGGTAAAATAACCTTCGACAATGCAAGTGTTAATTATGTGGTGGTTAATTATAAGACCCCCATATTTTTATAAGGAAGCTATTTCACCTCTAAATGCAGCAGGTGGGGGAATGTCTGCTAAACCTTTAAAACTCGTGATTGGGCCGGCTCTGCTCTAAGCCTCCATAGGCTGGTGGGGAGATCAAAGATCTACTTCACCGGCCCACATCAGCATTAAGGGAGGCAGGAGAGGACACGGGGAGCTCTAGCCAGCAGCTCCGCCGAGTTCCTCTCGTGAGATCTGAGCGAACTCTAGCCCCGCTGGCTAGAGTTCACTCTCCACTGGACCACCAGGGATGGCACATGGCAGCAAGGTAAGAAGGGAGTGGGGATATTTACTAATCTGCCCCCACCTCCACCCCAACAATCCCTCCAAACATACAGCACACACACACACATACAGCACCCTCACACATACAGCACCCTCACACAAACAGAACCCTCACACAGCACACTAACAGGACCCTAACAAATACACACACAAACTCACACACACACAGCACACTACCAGCACAGTACACAAACAGCACCCAGCACCCTCACCCAGCACACTACCCCCACCCTCACACACAGCACACAAACAGCACCCTCACACACAGCACACTGACAGCATCCACACACACACAGCACACAAACAGCACCCTAACACACACACAAACAGCACCCTCACACCCACAGCAGCCTCACACAGCACACTAACAGGACCCTAACAAACACACACACACAAACACCCTCACACACACACAGCACACTACCAGCACCCTCCCTAACAAAGAGCACCATCCCACACAGCACACTAAAAGCACCCTCACAAACACACACACACACACACACAAACACCCTCACAGCACACTACCAGCACCCTCACACACACATCACACTAACAGTACAGCACCCTTACACACACACACACACAGCACACTAACAGCACTCACACACAGTAGTGTGTATATATATATATACAGCAAACAAAAAGCCTTGCACTCCTACCGAACAAAAATTGGAACCCGGTGCTCGATTGCACAATAGATACAAAACAAATAAATAATCAGCACTCCCAGGATTTATAAATAAACCCAAAAAAATACTTTACTCCATGAGTCAACGTTTCAGCTCCTCTTGGGAGCTTTCATCAGGACAGCATACATACATACATACATATACACGCGGCGTGTGTTTGTCCTTTAGGGTGCACACCCTAATGCAATAGGCTGTGCACGCCTATGATTAAGATATGTCTGCTGATAATGGTAAGCAGGTAAAAGTCGAGAATATGAGCAGGAAGAGGGACAAGACGTAGAAGGGATCCAAGGCAAGTATACTAGAAATCCTGCTTTAGTTTAGTTCTTTCTAAGAGTGTTATCAAAATCAGCATCCTTTTCAGTCAGGTTGTGAAATCTATATTTTTCAAATTTTTTTTTTTTTTTTTTACCAATACACAACTATGAATTTGAAAAACACACAGTATAAATTGGGACAAATGTGTAGATGTGTGCAGTGATGGTGCCAAAGTAATGGTTGGGAAAGTGGCAGGCGCTGTGACACGAATAAGAAATGTAGCAAAAACAGCACCAGTTCTCACTGTGTTCTTCACAGACATGCACTGGTAGCTAAAAATATTTCAATCTCACTTAAAACTTTCCTAGATGAATCGGTGCAGATGATTAATTTTATAAAAAGTCCATTACAGTCACGACTATTTAAAATTATATGTGATGATATGGGTAGTCACAACTCTGCTCTGCTTTTGCATTCAGAAGTCCGTTGGCTATCACGAGGTAAAGTCCTTGTTAGAATGTTTGAATTGTGTCAAGAGTTTTTGCATATTTCCAGGATCATAAATTTGGATTATCTGATCAATTAACAAACACTCTGTGGTTATCCAAAGTAGCATATCTTGCAGACATATTCCCAAAATTAAATGATGCATGTTTATCACTCCATGGAAAAAAACACTAATATTTTTAATGCAAGAGATAGAATATTTTCACTGTCTCGTAAGCTGCAGTTTTGAACCTCATCTGTTGAGCAAAATAATTTCAACTCTTTGCCAACACTTAAGAATTTTCTTAAAGAATCAGAAATTGAACTTGAAGATGAAGTTCGCATTAAATTGTAGATCATCTTCGCCATTTAATCACATCTATTAATCAGTATTTTCCATTCTTGAATGAAAACATTAATGAGTGGGTTCAAAATCCATTCATAAAAGACAAGCCAGCCAATTTTTCTGATGTAGATTTTGACAATCTGATCAATATAACTTCTCTTATTGCTTTTTAGTTTGATTTACGTGAAGATTACCCAGAACTGTCCAATCAGGCAATCAAAGTTCTGTTGCCGTTCGCCAGCTCATACTTATGTGAAACTGAATTCTCGCTTTACTCTGCAACAAAAACAAAGTATCGAAATCGACTTGACGCAACTGCAGACATGCAAATACAATTGTCAACAATTAAACCAGATATAAAAAGAATTTGTCACAAAAGAGAACATTACACTCTGTTCATTGAAAGGTTTGCGCTGCGCTACTTTACGGCACACATTTTTTGTTGGGGTTGCAAAGTTTTGCTATACCATGTCAAAGGGTTCCAAGGGAAAAATTTATTTGGAAACCCTGGCCTAGAGCCTAAAGAAGCAAGGTGAATTGTTAGCATATTACTCAAGAGGTTTTGTATTAACTTTAATGGACATTGGAGTAATACTTAAAAACCTCCAGTTATTTAAATGTGCATAAGGATTCGGGATAGTGCACACGTATCTTTTTTTGCTTTTACTATATGTATTGGAGCTGATGTGTACTATAGTCATTGCTTCCTCCTAAGTGTAGTGGCTGTTTGAGCACAGGGCGTATTATGTATGTTTGTAGTTGTAAAAATGCCCTTATACTATTGAATTTAGCCTTTTTTCTATTAATCTCAAGTGATACCTTACTATGGTCGCTATTTTCCTATGTTCTCCATAACTTAAATGTTTGAAAATAAGTCAACATGATCAGTTATGACCAAATAAAAAAAATAAAAAAAAGATACCTGCACTCCTTAATCTCTATGTATATTTAAACAAGTGGAGGTCATTCAGTTACTCCAATGGCCACTGGAGGGAATGCCCGTCTGCCAAGGCAGACCCCCCTAAACGGGTCCTACTCTGACCTTTCAACTTGCTTCCTTGAGCTTCTGGCAAAGATCTCTAATGAGACAGAAAGGGGTATTTTTTATATACACCCCTGTATTGTGGTCATTGCTGCCGCCCAGGAGTGATGGGAGTGAGCGCAGGACTTTTCTTTTTGTATGATCATTTATGACACGATCCAGACAGGCATCTCTTATAGTTGGTGCTTCTACTAATTGAGACATACAATTATTGTTTATCAGGTTCAGGAATCTGTTCCCCTTAATTGTACTACTAATCCCTCTGGCAAAGCAATGTTTGGACAATTAAAATCTCGATTGATTAACAAATTACTCAGTTGTGCAGCCTTCTTAGTTGCTCTACCCCATCAGTAATAATATTTGGGAGCTTATAACATATTCCTACAACAAATGGCTATCCCCTGTTTCCTCCAATGCATATTTCTTCCCTAAAAGGCTTCCTCATCTTCACCTGTATTATCACATGCATGACATGCGCATAGTCATCCCTATAGGCATATTCCTAAATTTACCCCATAATAACCTAACACACAAAAGACAGACACCAATAATTTTGGGTAAAAATGATCACAGCTTTTATTAAAATCACACTTAATGACATAGAAGCCCAGCAACATTTCAAAATGTAAAACTTTTTTTACAGACAATGACCCCACCATAAATAACAGCAATATATTAATACAACCATATAACATTAAAGGGACACTATAGTCACCTGAACAATTTTAGCTTAATGAAGCAGTTTTATAGACCATTCCCCGGCAATTTCACTGCTCAATCCTCTGCCATTTAGGAGTTAAATCCCTTTGTTTATGAACCATAGTCACACCTCCCTGCATGTGACTTGCACAGCCTTCCATAAACACTTCCTGTAAAGAGAGCCCTATTTAGGCTTTCCTTATTGGAAGTTCTGTTTAATTAAGATTTTCTTATCCCCTGCTATGTTAATAGCTTGCTAGACCCTGCAAGAGCCTCCTGTATGTGATTAAAGTTCAATTTAGAGATTGAGATACAATTATGTAAGGTAAATTACATCTGTTTGAAAGTGAAACCAGTTTTTTTTTCATGCAGGCTCTGTCAATCATAGCCAGGGGAGGTGTGGCTAGGGCTGCATAAACAGAAACAAAGTGATTTAACTCCTAAATGACAGTGAATTGAGCAGTGAAATTGCAGGGGAATGATCTATACACTAAAACTGCTTTATTTAGCTAAAGTAATTTAGGTGACTATAGTGTTCCTTTAATATAAAAAAACACAAACAGTTAACACAGCCACCAAGGGCATCTTTTTCCACTTGTAGGGGTATACCGAGATAGTCCCAGGTTCTGAGCTACCGACTAGCTTGAACCTACCAAAACCAATCCAAACAGAACTATTGATCCTGAACTTGAACTACCTCACTTCCCAAGGAACCTACCCCCCAATTTACCTATTCATTTCCTGCTGCCGTGACCAAACGAGAGAAAGAAACACCACTACCACTAGCCTCAAATAAACTGCAACAAGAAGGCGAGAATTTAAAGGTAAGATGTCTTATCACTTAAAATGTCGGCTATATATATGGACCTTAAGCCACACCTCCTATTACCAAAACACCAATCACAAATACCCCTTATCCATATGCCTGCCTCCTAGCTATGTGAAGGTCCACTCCACCTAGCTTTGCTGTTCCATGGGCATCAATTTCTTTAACACTTGGCTTGAAATCAGGCTTCCCCCTTTTCTATTTTTCCTATCATTCCTAATGTATATCCATTTAAATTAATAGCCAAACCAAGTGTTTCATCCCACCAAGACTCAGTAATCCCGATTATGTCATACTGATCCTTGTATGCCAACATCTCAAGCTCTCCCATTTTCTTACACAAGCTTCAGCAAGCAGACATTTAAAGTTACCATCTGTTTATTGAACTTTATTTGAACAACATGTATTTTATACAGTCTTGCTCTGCCTGCTAGTCTTGACACTCGCCCCATCTCCAGCCTCCTTGACTTCAGCTGAATTTCATCTCCTTTCTGTACTATAAACCATATTTACCCTTTTTTGACCCTCCCCACGACTACTAGTTTAAAGTCTACTCCGACCTTCTAGCCATCCTCTTCCGTAGCACAAAAGACCCTTTTCCATTCAGGGGCAATCCATCTTGGCTATAGAGATTGTACCCAAGTACAAAATAGGCACAAACCCTCCTGCCTACACCAAGACTTTAGCCATGACCTCTCTAATCTCCTGCTGACTTTCTACTGCGGCACAGGTAATATCTTAAAAATACCACCTCTTCTTAAGTTTTCTACCTAATTCCCTGAACTCCATTGGGGTGTAAGAATTGGACAATAATAGAGCAGCTAGTGGGAGTCCTTAAACCATTTATAGCTGCGACAGTAACCTTGAGTCACCGTAATGCCAGTTTGGGACATGTTACACCCCTGTTCACGTGCTTCATAAGCAAGATGGATGACTTCCTGGAAACAAGGGAAGTTGTTTATGGTGACACACTTCAGACGTATGCCATAGTGACGGTCCAGAGTCTGAAATATGTACTCAAAGCCCATGTTCACAAATTAGTTGCTAATTGCAAAATACCCAATATGTGCTAAGGCACTTCTCAATAAGTACAGTATAATAAAGTAAACTTTACAGCTGTGATGGCATACTGGCATCGCTGCCCATGTTCGGGAGACAAAATGGCTGTCACTCTTTTGTCGACCATGTGCGTTTTTTTATACGAAATGGCGACCACCCAGGGTAGCATTCATTAATTACTTCCCTTGTGGTTTTGCACTTAAGTTATGATGTGAGAACGTTCTAATGGGGTACCAGTGGGGTCCTCGTTAGGGAATCAAATGCAGAGTGTTCGGATACCATAATTCCCAAACAGATAAACAATAAAACACACGAATGAGTGGTATATTCCGCCACATGGATTTTGGTAACATGTCACTTCAGGTTCAACATTTCCTTGAATGTCAGATAGTGGAGAAACTTTTTGAGAATTGCTAGGGCTACTCACCCACAATACTATCAAAGAAAATTAATTTAAATGTATTTCAAGGTGGCACCTTGATCCTGTTAGGCTGAGTCATATTTACCCAGATATCTCTCCCGTCCAGGGGCACATATTTTCATAGATGGTGGAAGTGTGAAGTTAGAACTTTTGAATGGTGACTCATCAGCTCTACAGATATTGAAACCAGTGTTGAAATGATGCACACAATTTGTAATATCACATATATTTGTGTTGCTCATAGTTGGAGAGACTCATACTGACTTAGGTACGTTGTTGAGAAAAATTTACTTTGTACATAGTATGGAGGAATTATCTGCAGATCTTTTGGGCATACTTGCGCATAATAAGGTTTGACTCCCCTGGAAACAATATTTGTGTTCTTCATATCTCTTGGAATTCCTTTGGCTTGAATGAACATGCAGCCTATGCCTGGATGCATTCAATGTTTGGATTAAAATTGGTGCTTTTGCATCTGAACCCTATACAAAGTATAGAATTCCGAAGATTCACAAAGAACCAATTTAACTAAAATTCTGAACTGAATGCATCTGGCAGGATGCATATACAGAATTTAGCATTTACTTGCTTATATGGTGTTTGTCACAATCATATTGTTAAAATTGCAACATGACAATTCTGTATTTCTGTTATTAATCATTGCTAAATCTGGGAGGACAGTGGTGACTGGAAGAATTCCAAACACTTAAGAGATAATGTGGTCATGGTAATAAACAATAGATGAAGAGCATCAAAACTATCTGCTACTCATGCAAGGCAACGAGTGGTTAAAAAAAAAGTTCCTGTTGGCTACTTAGTCAAGACAGTTTCACATTTTAACTCATAGTTATCTTCTTTCTGTTTTGGATCTGCTTTTTATTCAATAGTTCTCATTTCTATTATAACTAATCCTGTTCTTTAATCATTGTTGATATCCAAAAAATACCAGATATACCAAAATGTAGCATTTCTTCCTCTCAAATTTGTAAGAAAGTAACACCCCTGACATTCTTTCTTATTGGTTTTTAAATATTTTTTTAAAACATTTTGTAATCCAGACTCTTGTTTACAAACATTCACATATCGAAGATGTTATATAAAAACATTGTTCATTCCTGTATAAAAGTAAGAATAAAAACATGTCATTTAGCAGGCACAAAATACGTTAAAATAATAAAAGTGAGTAGGAATCCTTTTCTTCTAATTAATAACTTTATTTCATAACAGGTTACTGACAGCTTGCATCACTTGCACTTGAACTATCCTAAGTAAGCATCAAGCTTTACACTGATCAGTCACAATATTAAAACCACTGACAGGTGAAGTCAAAACATTGATTATATCGTTACAAGGGCATCTGTCGAAAGGTTGGATACATTGCAGAGAGTGCACAGTCAGTTCTTGAATTCCATGTGTGATCCAAGGAGACATCTGACTGCTATTTTGGGTTCAAGAAGGATTTTTTTCCTAGTTTGTGTCAAAATTGGAAGTGCTTCAGACCAGGTTTTTTGCCTTCTTTTGGATCAACAGCAACAACATTTGTGAGGAAGGCTGAACTTGATGGACGCAAGTCTCTTTTCAGCTATGTAACTATGTAACTATGTTGGAAGCAGGGAAAATGGGCACGCAAACAATCTGAGTGAGTTTGACAATGGCCAAATAGTGATGGTTAGACGACTGGGTCAGAGCATCTCCAAATCTCTTGTGTGTTCCCGGTATACAGTGGTGTCTACCAAAAATGGTGCAAGGAACCTTTGAACCGTTGTCAGTGTCATGGACGCCCAATGCTCATTAATGCACATGGGGAATGAAGGCTAGCCCATCTGGTCTGATCACACAGAAGAGCTACAATAGCTCTTCTTAGGTCCCCCCCTTATTCTAATTTAGGACCTCCACCCACGGTTCAGGGGTGGGGACCAGGGGGAGGACATTAGGTCCCCCCCTTATTAGTATTCAAGGCCCTCACCCACCGCTCAGGTCCCCCCCTATTCTGATTTAGGGCCCCCACTCGCCGCTCATGGGTGGGGGCAGGGGGGGTGAGAACAATAGGTCCCCCCCATTATTTTACTTTAGGGCCACCACCTGCCGCTCAGGAGTGGGGCCGGGGGGGGGGCCCTTCAGGTTAGAAGCCCCCACTCAGACTAAGTTCAGTGTAATAGTTGTTATGCATTTGTTTCACGTTCCATTTTTTGGAGATTTGGATGCTGTCTAATCTGTAGACAGTTCTCTATATTGCGGCAGGAGATTGTATTTTTGGAGTCTGAGATTTGTAAATTATCCATTAAACAAACTCAGGATGGAACTGTTGCAAAGCCTGTGCCGCAGA
>OW240912.1:122547669-122571598 GCA_933207985.1 Pelobates cultripes
TTTACTTACAGAATAAAGAAAATGCTTGAATATGTCAGCAACTTGTCCTCTAGAAACATATTTTTTCACACATTATTGAGGGCTAAACAAACTAATTTACAGACACATTATTCTAAATTATTGACAGATTATTGTAATTTTTTTCCCCTCTACAATATGCAATTTAAAGCTAACAGAGAAAGAAGACATAAAGATAGAAAATGAAAATGTAGGCTCAAAAATTTACTGGATGCTTGGAAGTCTGTCTAAGTGTATTTGAAAACAAAACATTATACCAGACTTTACCTATGCAATATGTAAGTATACATAGTGACCACAAGAGGTCGATATTGTGTAAAATAAAAGGAAAAAAAAAGCCATTTAAAAACAACATACAGTAGTTCAACTAAATAACACTGTTTTATAAATTCATTCTAATTATTTGTGGAGTGAAATGCATACATTTTTAATCAGTCATAATGTTAATTGAAAGTTCCTGAGGTTTTATAAATTAGATTTCAGACCCAGATTCAGAGGCGTAACTAGAAACCACGGGGCCCTGGTGCAAAAATTGCCTTTGGGCCACCGCCCATATGTCCTCCCCCATACAAGAATTTGTGGCTACACAGACAAAGATACCCACCCCATCCTCATCTCCCTAAAAATACATCTTCACCGGTGTCTCGTAAACCACCTTTTTAATTTCTCATCCCCTTTAGTGTATTGTATCCCCTGTTTAGTCTGTCTTACACTCCCTTGTATGTCTCATACAACCCTCTATTTTCCCAGAGCCCTTTTCTGTGTGTCTCTCCCCTTAGCCCGTTTTGTCGCCCCCCCCTTCCCCACCCACCAGGGCCATTTGTGTCTTTTTCCTCCAAAGCTATATAGACATAGATATATAGCAACACACACAACCATACAGGCACACAGTCACATTAGATATGCAGGCACACAATCAAACACTCATAAAAACACAGACATACAGATACACAAAGGCACTGTCATATAGAGAAATACATACATAGTTATACAGAGATATTCATACAGAGATATAAAGATGCAGTCATACAGAGACATAAAGATGCAGTCATACAGAGATTTGCAGACAGAGGCATACAGAGACTTGCAGACAGAGGTATACATACACAGGCATTCAGAGCAGGGCAGTGGTGGATCTAGAGGCTAGTCTCGGGAGGGGCACTGGCAGATCATTTTAAGAAACAATCCAGGCACAATAACCACTACAGCTCTCTGCAGTGGTTTTGGTGCCAGGAGTTGCTGTGGCGCCCTCCCAGAGTAAGTAGTCAAACTGTTTAAAAAACGTTTGATAACTTACCCGGGGTCTGCCAGGATAGGGGCTGTAGTGTGTATGTGTGTGAGGGGTGCAGTGTGTGTGAGGGTCGCAGTATGTGTATGGAGGGGTAGTGCGTGTGTGAGAGGGGTGCAGTGTATGTATGTAGTGCGTGTGTGAGAGGGGTAGCAATTTGTATATTGGGAGCAGTGTGTATATTGGGAGCAATGTGTTTGTGTGTGAGTGGCGCAGTGTGTTTTTGTGTGAGGGTTGCTGTGTGTATGTGGGCAGTGTGTGTATTGGGGCTATGTGTTTAAGGTGGGCAGTGTGTGTATTGGGGGCTATGTGTGTGGGTAAATAAGGGGGCTATGTGTTTTTGGTGGGGCAGTGTGTACAGTGTGTGTAAGGGGCTGTGTGTGTGTGGGCATGGAGCTGTGTGTGTATGGAGGCAGTGTGTGTGGCAAGGTGTATAAGGGGGCCAGGTGTATGGGGTTGTGTGTGTAAGGGACAGGTCTGTGTGTGTAAGGGGGGGGGCTGTATAATTGTGTGTGATGCAGTGTGTAGGGGGTTATAGTTTGTGTGAGGGGATAGAGGGGGAGATTAACGATAATTTTAAAAAATTTTTTTTAGTAATAACTAAATAAATATAGTTAATGTCCCCCTCCCTTCTTACCTTTGCTGAGGGAGGGGGAGATATTGCTTTCTTTCCAGTCCCTGGTGGCTCTAGTGGCGAGAGTGAACTCTAGCATGCAGCTCAGGCTAGAGTTCACTATCGCGAGAACGGAGCGTTGCCATAGTAACCGTGAGGAGAACCCGGCGGAGCTGCAGGTAAGAGCTCCCCCGGGTTCTCTCTCTCCCTCTCCTGCCGGCTGCCAGCAATGTGCCTGTGTGGGCCGGTGAGGGAGATCACTGATGCATGGGCCGGCAGGGAAGAGCCTCGGCCTCACTATTTTCTCAAAGGGAGGAGCAGGGGCAGATCCAGAATCTAATCTCAGGAGAGGGACTAGTAGTGGGTTGTAGTAGGGGAGGGCAAGGGCTGTAGTAGGGGACTAGGGGATGTAGAAGGGGAGGGCAAGGGCTGTAGTAATGGGCTAGGGGATGTAGTGGGGTAGGGCAGGGGCTGTAGTTGAAGTTTAGGGGCTCTAATTGGGGAATTAGGGCTGTAGTAGGTTGATGGTAATAGAGGCTGTAGTAGAAGGGAGGACAGTGGCTTTAGAGGGGCAGGGACTGTAGAGGGGGGACAGTATAATGGATGCAGGGGCTGTAGAGGGTGGCATGGGGGAAGGGGTACAGAAGGTATAATGAGGCAGGGGTTGTAGAGGGGGGACATGGCAGTGGTGGGGACAGGGGCTGTAGAGGAGGTCTGTAGAGGGGGGCAGGATCTGTAGAGGGGGGCAGTGTAGAGGGGCAGGATCTGTAAAGGGGGCAGGGTCTGTAGAGGGGGGACAGGGGCAGTATTATGGAGACAGGGACGTATGAGGAGACAGGGTCAGAGAACACAGAGAAATATACATACAAACACACACATATAGAGACACATACACTAACACATGCAAAATGTTTTAGTCACCCTACTGTTTCCTTCCTTTTAGGTGCAGGAGGGTGACTTTCCCTGGGGTGGCTCAGGCTGATGGGAGTCAGAGTTCCCAGTCTGAATCCCTCCTCTCCTTCCTCCTGCGCAGCTCTCTGTGGTTGCTGAGAGGAAGTGACTGGGGCTGTCAGACCCTGGGTTTCATTTCCATCGGGTAGCCCTAACAGCATTGGCCACCAGATGGGATTCTGAGCGCGCGGCCCCGGCAGTTATACCATACGGGCTAAGGCCACATTACATAGCCTGGTCGCACGACCCCTGCGACTGCGGTAGTTCCGCCATTGTCCAGATTTAACAGCCGAAAACTTAAAAAGTAAAGTAGTAGTTTATCTCGAAAACATGTTGAATGCCCATACATATTGGTATACTGAAATCTCCTAAAGTCACTATTCACTGAGCATCTTCCAAGTTCCCCGAATCTGCAAGAACCAAGTGTCTAAGACTTCTAGAAAGACCTAACTTTGTTGTGAAGTTTGAAGTAAGTGTGTTAATCTCAAATTGTGCTACTTGAGTAACCTATTCATCGGGGTGGCTTTTTTAAAAAGCCTCTTTTAGTTAAAGAAACTTTCCAAGCATCATAAACAGTAAAGTCCACTATAACGATTATGGTACCAAGAGTGTCCAAAGAACAAATTAACAACTTACCTGGGTTCCACCAGTCTCCTCTGTTGCTAGAAATCTCTACTCTGATCAAAGCCTAGTGTTGCACGGAGACACTCATTGGCTGAGATGCTTAGATGACACTTTTAGCTAATGAACTGGCTTATCTCACTGTAGCTCACATATGCTTCTTGTAGTAGCTACCATTATCACATGAGGTGCCATCAGGCACCTTGCAAGTCCCAGGTAAATTGTTAAACCTTTTATAAATTGTTTAACTACTTACCATTGGAAGGTGCAAGAGCACTACTGGCACTGTAAACACTGCAGCTAGCGTCATCATAAATGTGTGTACATCTGTTAGTTTCTACCCAGTACAGTCATGTCCATAGGGACAATTGGGGCTCCTCCACACTAGTTTTTATGTGGAAACAAATTTAATGGCAGTATTTAATAAATAGAAAAAATAGTAAACAGTAACATATTCCATTCATTGCCTTTATGTCTCTTTAATTTTGTAATGGGTTATGGTTTTGCTGAGAGGGTGACTTTCCCTGGGGTGGCTCAGGCTGGCACTGTAAACACTGCAGCTAGCGTCATCATAAATGTGTGTACATCTGTTAGTTTCTACCCAGTACAGTCATGTCCATAGGGACAATTGGGGCTCCTCCACACTAGTTTTTATGTGGAAACAAATTTAATGGCAGTATTTAATAAATAGAAAAAATAGTAAACAGTAACATATTCCATTCATTGCCTTTATGTCTCTTTAATTTTGTAATGGGTTATGGTTTTTCAGCGTTCTCTAGAGAACCTTTCTTGAGAGCAACTAGGCATGTGAAATCTGTCCTGTTTCAGCAAATGCCTAGTGCTCTTTAAAGGAACAGTATAGATACCAGAACCCTTACATTGTAAAGTCCCTGTCCCTGCAACCTGAGCAGTGTAAAGAGGGCTTTTTTTCTGGCTGTTACTTCAACAGCCACTAGAGGGACGTCCTGCAAAGATTGCAGAACTGATATTCAGCGTCTCCACATTCTGCATGGAGATGCTGAACGCTCCTCGTGGAGATGCTGATTGGCGCACTACATTGATTTGTCATGCAAGTGCCCGCCTGCCTGAGCCTTCCAATATTTTCCTATAAGGGAAGCATTGGATTGGCTGAGATCAGGGCAGCTGTAAGGTGAAGGGTGCGCCATTAGAATAAATAGAAGTAAAACCCTTCATTTTATTAGTTTGGGGGGGTAATAATCTAAATTTCTGGGGGGCACAACATTCTCAAGCTTCCTCCACTCTTTAACCTTAAAAAAAGACCCAGTTAATTTGCTAAAACAACATCTTACAGTGTGTCTGCACTAAGGCCTCCTGGCACCATAACCACTACATTAGGCTGTAGTGGTTGTGGGGTTTGAGTGTTCCTTTAAGTTCAATATCTCTGTGGAAAACAAACACAGGGCCTTACCTCAAGGGAGAGCACAGGACTGTGAATAAATGGGCTGCTGTGGAGGGTAACCATATTAACATGCGTGTCATTGATGATGGCGGGACAAGACCCTCTCTGGCCCCACAACTTCTTATTCAGCTACTCTGCCTTTAAATGCCTGAGCTGATTTCTGTCCCAGTCTGACAGTGCTTGTCACTAACCCCCCAAAAAACAGGCTTAGAGTTGCTCATTTTGTTTTGTTTTTTATTAATGGTCTTTCATACCATTTATCCTTCTTGACTATGTTTCTGTCAGTAACTTGCACATGTGTGAAAGAGAATTCATTATGCAAAACTATTACAAAATTCATCAGTTTTCAACTTGCTTTGCTGATCATTTTGATGTTCATAGAATTTTGTGCAATGCTCTCCCCACCTCCATAATATAATTCCAGCTTGTAGGTAGGTTGGCAATGCATCATGGAAAATGTAGGTGCACAACAGCAGCAGAGCTGCCCCTTATTCAATTATGGATGTCAGCAACAAAAACGATGTTACATTTTTCAAAGTGACAGAAAATGTATTGTGTTCTTTATGAGATTCAGGGCATATGACTAAAAAACAGCTGAGTAAGATGGAACAGTTTTAGCAAATAGTTTAACTTCCTTTATTCTAGTTTTATTTCCCAAATTGTGGCTTTATAAATTACTTAGCTTGTCAAAAGACTGAGCACCCAGACCCCTATTTAAAGCAACATTACAAGTAACATAACCACTAAAACCCATAGTAGTGGTTATGGTGTCAGGAATGCCCTGCCTCCCTCCAAGAGTAAGTAGTAAAATGACCCAAATTTTGTATAAATTACTGAATTCTGACCGCAATTTTAAGCCTCAGATTTACTAAAACCAAATATATTCAGAATTTGGTCAGCTCAAGTGAATCTACAGCAATCGCCCGGATCCATTTGGTGTCCGCATTAAATCCAGTTCTTTCACGTCCGAATCCTATATAAAGTATAGGTTCACTTTTATTAAAATTTGGGACTGAATGCATCTAGCATGATGCACATTTTCAAATTATCGTTAACTTGCTTTCATGCAAACAAAATATAATAGTAAGTACTATTTGATTACTGGCAGCTATAGCAGCCAGCAGGTAAATGGTAAAATAACCTTTGACAATGCAAGTGTTAATTATGTGGTGGTTAATTATAAGACCCCCATATTTTTATAAAGAAGCTATTTCACCTCTAAATGCAGCAGGTGGGGGAATGTCTGCTAAACCTTTAAAACTCGTGATTGGGCCGGCTCTGCTCTAAGCCTCCATAGGCTGGTGGGGAGATCAAAGATCTACTTCACCGGCCCACATCAGCATTACGGAAGGCAGGAGAGGACACGGGGAGCTCTAGCCAGCAGCTCCGCCGAGTTCCTCTCGGGAGATCTGAGCATTGCCGCGGCAATGCTCAGATCTCGCAAGAGTGAACTCTAGCCCCGCTGGCTAGAGTTCACTCTCCACTGGACCACCAGGGATGGCACATGGCAGCAAGGTAAGAAGGGAGGGGGGATATTTACTAATCTGCCCCCACCTCCACCCCAACAATCCCTCCACACATACAGCACACACACATACAGCACCCTCACACAAACAGAGCCCTCACACAGCACACTAAGAGGACCCTAACAAATACACACACAAACTCACACACACACAGCACACTACCAGCACAGTACACAAACAGCACCCAGCACCCTCACCCAGCACACTACCAGCACCCTCACACACAGCACACAAACAGCACCCTCACACACAGCACACTGACAGCACCCACACACACACAGCACACAAACAGCACCCTAACACACACGCAAACAGCACCCTCACACACACAGCAGCCTCACACAGCACACTAACAGGACCCTAACAAACACACACACACAAACACCCTCACACATACACAGCACACTACCAGCACCCTCACACACAAAGAGCACCATCACACACAGCACACTAAAAGCACCCTCACAAACACACACACACACACACACACACACAAACACCCTCACAGCACACTACCAGCACCCTCACACACACATCACACTAACAGTACAGCACCCTTACACACACACACACACACACAGCACACTAACAGCACTCACACACAGTAGTTTATGTATGTGTGTGTGTGTATATATATATATATATGTATATACACATACATACATACATATACACGCGGCATGTGTTTGTCCTTTAGGGTGCACACCCTAATGCAATAGGCTGTGCACGCCTATGATTAAGATATGTCTGCCGATAATGGTAAGCAGGTGAAAGTCGAGAATATGAGCAGGAAGAGGGACAAGACGTAGAAGGGATCCACGGCAAGTATACTAGAAATCCTGCTTTAGTTTAGTTCTTTCTAAGAGTGTTATCAAAATCAGTATCCTTTTCAGTCAGGTTGTGAAATCTATATTTTTCAAATTTTTTTTTTTTTTTTTTACCAATACACAACTATGAATTTGAAAAACACACAGTATAAATTGGGACAAATGTGTAGATGTGTGCAGTGATGGTGCCAAAGTAATGGTTGGGAAAGTGGCAGGCGCTGTGACACGAATAAGAAATGTAGCAAAAACAGCACCAGTTCTCACTGTGTTCTTCACAGACATGCACTGGTAGCTAAAAATATTTCAATCTCACTTAAAACTTTCCTAGATGAATCGGTGCAGATGATTAATTTTATAAAAAGTCCATTACAGTCACGACTATTTAAAATTATATGTGATGATATGGGTAGTCACCAGTCTACTCTGCTTTTGCATTCAGAAGTCCGTTGGCTATCACGAGGTAAAGTCCTTGTTAGAATGTTTGAATTGTGTCAAGAGTTTTTGCATATTTCCAGGATCATAAATTTGGATTATCTGATCAATTAACAAACACTCTGTGGTTATCCAAAGTAGCATATCTTGCAGACATATTCCCAAAATTAAATGATGCATGTTTATCACTCCATGGAAAAAACACTAATATTTTTAATGCAAGAGATAGAATATTTTCACTGTCTCGTAAGCTGCAGTTTTGAACCTCATCTGTTGAGCAAAATAATTTCAACTCTTTGCCAACACTTAAGAATTTTCTTAAAGAATCAGAAATTGAACTTGAAGATGAAGTTCGCATTAAATTGTAGATCATCTTCGCCATTTAATCACATCTATTAATCAGTATTTTCCATTCTTGAATGAAAACATTAATGAGTGGGTTCAAAATCCATTCATAAAAGACAAGCCAGCCAATTTTTCTGATGTAGATTTTGACAATCTGATCAATATAACTTCTGACAGTCAACTAAGCCAAAAAATTTAAGAAGTTTCTCTTATTGCTTTTTAGTTTGATTTACGTGAAGATTACCCAGAACTGTCCAATCAGGCAATCAAAGTTCTGTTGCCGTTCGCCAGCTCATACTTATGTGAAACTGGATTCTCGCTTTACTCTGCAACAAAAACAAAGTATCGAAATCGACTTGACGCAACTGCAGACATGCAAATACAATTGTCAACAATTAAACCAGATATAAAAAGAATTTGTCACAAAAGAGAACATTACACTCTGTTCATTGAAAGGTTTGCGCTGCGCTACTTTACGGCACACATTTTTTGTTGGGGTTGCAAAGTTTTGCTATACCATGTCAAAGGGTTCCAAGGGAAAAATTTATTTGGAAACCCTGGCCTAGAGCCTAAAGAAGCAAGGTGAATTGTTAGCATATTACTCACCTAAGAGGTTTTGTATTAACTTTAATGGACATTGGAGTAAGACTTAAAAACCTCCAGTTATTTAAATGTGCATAGGGATTTGGGATAGTGCACACATATCTTTTTTTGGCTTTTACTATATGTATTGGAGCTGATGTGTACTATAGTCATTGCTTCCTCCTAAGTGTAGTGGCTGTTTGAGCACAGGGCGTATTATGTATGTTTGTAGTTGTAAAAATGCCCTTATACTATTGAATTTAGCCTTTTTTCTATTACTCTCAAGTGATACCTTACTATGGTCGCTATTTTCCTATGTTCTCCATAACTTAAATGTTTGAAAAAAAGTCAACATGATCAGTTATGACCAAAGAAAAAAAAAAAGATACCTGCGCTCTCTCCTTAATCCCTATGTATATTTAAACAAGTGGAGGTCATTCAGTTACTCCAATGGCCACTGGAGGGAATGCCCGTCTGCCAAGGCAGACCCCCCTAAACGGGTCCTACTCTGACCTTTCAACTTGCTTCCTTGAGCTTCTGGCAAAGATCTCTAATGAGACAGAAAGGGGTATTTTTTATATACACCCCTGTACTGTGGTCATTGCTGCCGCCCAGGAGTGATGGGAATGAGCGCAGGACTTTTCTTTTTGTATGATCATTTATTACACGATCCAGACAGGCATCTCTTATAGTTGGTGCTTCTACTAATTGAGACATACAATTATTGTTTATCAGGTTCAGGAATATGTTCCCCTTAATTGTACTACTAATCCCTCTGGCAAAGCAATGTTTGGACAATTAAAATCTCGATTGATTAACAAATTACTCAGTTGTGCTGCCTTCTTAGTTGCTCTAACCCATCAGTAATAATATTTGGGAGCTTATAACATATTCCTACAACAAATGGCTATCCCCTGTTTCCTCCAATGCATATTTCTTCCCTAAAAGGCTTCCTCATCTTCACCTGTATTATCACATGCATGACATGCGCATAGTCATCCCTATAGGCATATTCCTAAATTTACCCCATAATAACCTAACACACAAAACACAGACACCAATAATTTTGGGTAAAAATGATCACAGCTTTTATTAAAATCACACTTAATGACATAGAAGCCCAGCAACATTTCAAAATGTAAAACTTTTTTTACAGACAATGACCCCACCATAAATAACAGCAATATATTAATACAACCATATAACATTAAAGGGACACTATAGTCACCTGAACAATTTTAGCTTAATGAAGCAGTTTTATAGACCATTCCCCGGCAATTTCACTGCTCAATCCTCTGCCATTTAGGAGTTAAATCCCTTTGTTTATGAACCATAGTCACACCTCCCTGCATGTGACTTGCACAGCCTTCCATAAACACTTCCTGTAAAGAGAGCCCTATTTAGGCTTTCCTTATTGGAAGTTCTGTTTAATTAAGATTTTCTTATCCCCTGCTATGTTAATAGCTTGCTAGACCCTGCAAGAGCCTCCTGTATGTGATTAAAGTTCAATTTAGAGATTGAGATACAATTATGTAAGGTAAATTACATCTGTTTGAAAGTGAAACCAGTTTTTTTTTCGTGCAGGCTCTGTCAATCATAGCCAGGGGAGGTGTGGCTAGGGCTGCATAAACAGAAACAAAGTGATTTAATTCCTAAATGACAGTGAATTGAGCAGTGAAATTGCAGGGGAATGATCTATACACTAAAACTGCTTTATTTAGCTAAAGTAATTTAGGTGACTATAGTGTTCCTTTAATATAAAAAAACACAAACAGTTAACACAGCCACCAAGGGCATCTTTTTCCACTTGTAGGGGTATACTGAGATACTCCCAGGTTCTGAGCTACCGACTAGCTTGAACCTACCAAAACCAATCCAAACAGAACTATTGATCCTGAACTTGAACTACCTCACTTCCCAAGGAACCTACCCCCCAATTTACCTATTCATTTCCTGCTGCCGTGACCAAACGAGAGAAAGAAACACCACTACCACTAGCCTCAAATAAACTGCAACAAGAAGGCGAGAATTTAAAGGTAAGATGTCTTATCACTTAAAATGTCGGCTATATATATGGACCTTAAGCCACACCTCCTATTACCAAAACACCAATCACAAATACCCCTTATCCATATGGCTGCCTCCTAGCTATGTGAAGGTCCACTCCACCTAGCTTTGCTGTTCCATGGGCATCAATTTCTTTAACACTTGGCTTGAAATCAGGCTTCCCCCTTTTCTATTTTTCCTATCATTCCTAATGTATATCCATTCAAATTAATAGCCAAACCAAGTGTTTCATCCCACCATGACTCAGTAATCCCGATTATGTCATACTGATCCTTGTATGCCAACATCTCAAGCTCTCCCATTTTCTTACACAAGCTTCAGCAAGCAGACATTTAAAGTTACCATCTGTTTATTGAACTTTATTTGAACAACATGTATTTTATACAGTCTTGCTCTGCCTGCTAGTCTTGACACTCGCCCCATCTCCAGCCTCCTTGACTTCAGCTGAATTTCATCTCCTTTCTGTACTATAAACCATATTTACCCTTTTTTGACCCTCCCCACGACTACTAGTTTAAAGTCTACTCCGACCTTCTAGCCATCCTCTTCCGTAGCACAAAAGACCCTTTTCCATTCAGGGGCAATCCATCTTGGCTATAGAGATTGTACCCAAGTACAAAATAGGCACAAACCCTCCTGCCTACACCAAGACTTTAGCCACGCATTGACCTCTCTAATCTCCTGCTGACTTTCTACTGCGGCACAGGAAATATCTTAAAAATACCACCTCTTCTTAAGTTTTCTACCTAATTCCCTGAACTCCATTGGGGTGTAAGAATTGGACAATAATAGAGCAGCTAGTGGGAGTCCTTAAACCATTTATAGCTGCGACAGTAACCTTGAGTCAGTTTGGGACATGTTACACCCCTGTTCACGTGCTTCATAAGCAAGATGGATGAATTCCTGGAAACAAGGGAAGTTGTTTATGGTGACACACTTCAGACGTATGCCATAGTGACGGTCCAGAGTCTGAAATATGTACTCAAAGCCCATGTTCACAAATTAGTTGCTAATTGCAAAATACCCAATATGTGCTAAGGCACTTCTCAATAAGTACAGTATAATAAAGTAAACTTTACAGCTGTGATGGCATACTGGCATCGCTGCCCATGTTCGGGAGACAAAATGGCTGTCACTCTTTTGTCGACCATGTGCGTTTTTTTATACGAAATGGCGACCACCCAGGGTAGCATTCATTAATTACTTCCCTTGTGGTTTTGCACTTAAGTTATGATGTGAGAACGTTCTAATGGGGTACCAGTGGGGTCCTCGTTAGGGAATCAAATGCAGAGTGTTCGGATACCATAATTCCCAAACAGATAAACAATAAAACACACGAATGAGTGGTATATTCCGCCACATGGATTTTGGTAACATGTCACTTCAGGTTCAACATTTCCTTGAATGTCAGATAGTGGAGAAACTTTTTGAGAATTGCTAGGGCTACTCACCCACAATACTATCAAAGAAAATTAATTTAAATGTATTTCAAGGTGGCACCTTGATCCTGTTAGGCTGAGTCATATTTACCCAGATATCTCTCCCGTCCAGGGGCACATATTTTCATAGATGGTGGAAGTGTGAAGTTAGAACTTTTGAATGGTGACTCATCAGCTCTACAGATATTGAAACCAGTGTTGAAATGATGCACACAATTTGTAATATCACATATATTTGTGTTGCTCATAGTTGGAGAGACTCATACTGACTTAGGTACGTTGTTGAGAAAAATTTACTTTGTACATAGTATGGAGGAATTATCTGCAGATCTTTTGGGCATACTTGCGCATAATAAGGTTTGACTCCCCTGGAAACAATATTTGTGTTCTTCATATCTCTTGGAATTCCTTTGGCTTGAATGAACATGCAGCCTATGCCTGGATGCATTCAATGTTTGGATTAAAATTGGTGCTTTTGCATCTGAACCCTATACAAAGTATAGAATTCCGAAGTTTCACAAAGCACCAATTTAACTAAAATTCTGAACTGAATGCATCTGGCAGGATGCATATACAGAATTTAGCATTTACTTGCTTATATGGTGTTTGTCACAATCATATTGTTAAAATTGTAACATGACAATTCTGTATTTCTTTTATTAATCATTGCTAAATCTGGGAGGACAGTGGTGACTGGAAGAATTCCAAACACTTAAGAGATAATGTGGTCATGGTAATAAACAACAGATGAAGAGCATCAAAACTATCTGCTACTCATGCAAGGCAACGAGTGGTTAAAAAAAAAGTTCCTGTTGGCTACTAAGTCAAGACAGTTTCACATTTTAACTCATAGTTATCTTCTTTCTGTTTTGGATCTGCTTTTTATTCAATAGTTCTCATTTCTATTATAACTGATCCTGTTCTTTAATCATTGTTGATATCCCAAAAATACCAGATATACCAAAATGTAGCATTTCTTCCTCTCAAATTTGTAAGAAAGTAACACCCCTGACATTCTTTCTTATTGGTTTTTAATTATTTTTTTTAAACATTTTGTAATCCAGACTCTTGTTTACAAACATTCACATATCGAAGATGTTATATAAAAACATTGTTCATTCCTGTATAAAAGTAAGAATAAAAACATGTCATTTAGCAGGCACAAAATACGTTAAAATAATAAAAGTGAGTAGGAATCCTTTTCTTCTAATTAATAACTTTATTTCATAACAGGTTACTGGCAGCTTGCATCACTTGCACTTGAACTATCCTAAGTAAGCATCAAGCTTTACACTGATCAGTCACAATATTAAAACCACTGACAGGTGAAGTCAAAACATTGATTATATCGTTACAATGGCATCTGTCGAAAGGTTGGATACATTGCAGAGAGTGCACAGTCAGTTCTTGAATTCCATGTGTTGGAAGCAGGGAAAATGGGCACGCAAACGATCTGAGTGAGTTTGACAAGGGCCAAATAGTGATGGTTAGACGACTGGGTCAGAGCATCTCTAAATTGCAAGTCTTGTGTGTTCCCGGTATACAGTGGTGTCTACCAAAAATGGTGCAAGGAACCTGTGAACCGTTGTCAGTGTCATGGACGCCCAATGCTCATTAATTCACATGGGGAATGAAGTCTAGCCCATCTGGTCCGATCACACAGAAGAGCTACAATAGCTCAAATTGCTGAGAAACTTAATGCTGGCCATGGTAGAAAGGTGTCAGAACACACAGTACATCACGTTTTGCTGCGAATGGGGCTGCGCAGCTGCAGACCAGCCAGAGTACCCATGATGATGTCCACCACCAAAAGAGCCTTTAATGGGGACATGAGCATCAGAACTGGACCATGGGGCAATGGAAGAAGGTTGCCTGATTTGAAAATTATTGTTTTCTTTTAGATGAGGTGGATGGCCGGTTGCATGTGATTCGTTTACCTGGGGAAGAGAGGGCAGCAGGATGCATTGTTATGCTCTGGGCAATGTTCTGCTATGAATTCATGTGGATATGAGTTTGACACGTACAACCTACTTAGTGTTTTAGATATCGCATTTTCTTCAGTTTATTTTCTATTTACAGTGTATTTGATCCCCTGCTGATTTTGAACGTTTGCCCACTGACAAAGAAATGATCAGTCTATAATTTTAATGGTACCGTGTTTCCCCGAAAATACACCCTACCCCGAAAATAAGCCCTAGCTGGATTATCGGGGTGGGCTGCAATATAAGCCCTACCCCAAAAATAAGACCTAGGCAGGGCCGGCAGCCTTTAAATGCCACAGCCGACTGAGCGCTCTATAGAGAGCGCTCAGACGGCTGCCGCACTGCCTCACCTCCCCTTCCCTGTAGCGTGGCCGAGCTCCTCTCTGGTCCGAGACCCGCCCGGACTGACAGGAAGTGCACACTGGGTGTGCACTTCCTGTCAGTCCAGCCGGGTCGCAGACCGGAGAGGAGCTCGGCCATGCTACAGGGGAGGTGAGGAGAAGATTGGATGGGGGGAGGGAGTATTACAGGGAGGGAGGGGAGAATATTACAGGGAGGGAGGGGGAGAATATTACAGGGAGGGAGGGAGAATATTACAGGGAGGGGGTGGGAGAGTATTACAGGGGAGGGAGGGGGGGATAATATTACAGGGAGGGAGGGGGGAGAGTATTACAGGGAGTGAGGGGAGAATATTACAGGGAGGGAGGGAGGGGAGAATATTACAGGAAGGGAGGGAGGGAGGGGAGAATATTACAGGGAGGGGGAGGTGAGGGTCTCTGGGGGGGTTACACAGCGCGGACACCGGCTGACAGACTGGCTCTAAGCCCTACCCTGAAAATAAGCCTTAGTGTGTTTTTTGTGACTAAAATGAATATAAGACCCGGTCTTATTTTCGGAGAAACACGGTAGGTGTATTTTAACAGTGAGAGACAGAGTGAAATAAATAAAAAAAAAATAAGAGTCATAGAGTGAAATAAGTATTTGATCCACTATCAGTCAGCAAGATTTCTGGCTCTCATGTGTCTTTTATACAGGTAGCGAGCTGAGATTAGGAGCACTCTCTTAAAGGGAGTGTTCCTAATCTCAGCTCATTACCTGTGTAAAAGACACCTGTCCACAGAAGCAATCAATCACCATTCCTATGGAACTCACTTCCTTCCTCCGTTAGATGCTCACCCAGTCTCCACTCCTTCAAAAAATCATTAAAAACCCACTTTTTCATAAAAGCGTATCAATTAAACTGTTAATAGCTCCCGATTGATTCCTCTCTTGCAACTGTCATTAGTCTAATAGTATCCTTACCTTTTGTGTCACTTTACCCCACTCCCTCTCGCATGTAAGCTCATTGAGCAGGGACCTCAACCCCTCTGTTCCTGTGTGTCCAACTTGTCTGGTTACAACTACATGTTTGTTCGTCCACCCACTGCAAAGCGCTGTGGAATTTGTTGACGCCATATAAATAATAACATAATAATATCAGATTCCAAACTCTCCACCATGGCCAAGACCAAGGAAGTCAGGAACAAGATTGTAGACCTGGAATGGGCTACAAGACCATCACCAAGCAGCTTTGGTGAGAAGGTGACCACAGTTGGTGCAATTATTCTCAAATGGAAGAAACACAAAATAACTGTCATTCTCCCTATGTCTGGTGCTCCATGCAAGATCTCACCTCGTGGAGTTTCAATGATCATGAGAATGGTGAGGAATCAGTCCAGAACTACACGGGAGGATCTTGTTAATGATCTCGAGGCAGCTGAGACCATAGTCACCAAGAAAACAATTGGTAACACACTACACTGTGAAGGACTGAAATCCAGCAGCACCCACAAGGATCCCCTTGCACATGCACAGGCCCGTCTTAAGTTTGCCAATGAACATCTGAATGATTTAGAGGAGAACTGGGTGAAAGTGTTGTGGTCAGATGAGATCAAAATTGAGCTCTTTGGCATCAACTCAACTCGCCGTCTTTGCAGGAGGAGGAATGTTGCCTATGACCCTAAGAACACCATCCCCACCGTCAAACATGGGGTTGGAAACATTATGCTTTGTGGGTGTTTTTCTGCTAAGGAGACAGGACAACTGCACCGCATTAAAGTGACGATGGACGTGGCCATGCAGCATCAAATCTTGGGTGAGAACCTCCTTCCTTCAACCAGATCATTGAAAATGGGTCGTGGATGGGTTTTCCAGCATGACAATGACCCAAAACACACAGCCAAGGCAACAAAGGAGTGGCTCAAGAAGAAGCACATTAAGGTCCTGGAGTGACCTAGCCAGTCTCCAGATCTTAATCCAATAGAAAATCTGTGATGGAAGCTGAAGGTTTGAATTGCCAAACGTCAGCCTCGAAACCTTAATGACTTGGAGAGGATCTGCAAAGAGGAGTGGGACAAAATTCCTCCTGTGTTGTGTGCAAACCTGGTGGCCAACTACAAGAAACATCTGACCTCTGTGATTGACAACAAGGGTTATGCCACCAAGTACTAAGTCAAAGGTGTCAAATGCTTATTTCACTCACTGACATGAAAATCAATTTTATTACTTTTATGACATGCGTTTTTCTGGATTATTTTTTTGTTATTCTGTCTCTCAGTGTTAAAATACACCTACCATTAAAATTATAGATGGATCATTTCTTTGTCTGTGGGCAAACGTTCAAAATCAGCAGGGGATCAAATACACTGTAAATAGAAAATAAACTGAAGAAAATGCGATATCTATATATGATTTCACATTTTGTGATAACTGATAAGTATTAATACACTTTTGGTTTAACATTTGCTTTACACTTGAAAAGTTGTGAAATCGGTTTGTAGCGGGCACAAATTTTCTGGCAGTTTTAGTTCAGCACTTAGGCAGCAACCAAGCAATATAGCTTGGTTGCTGCCTCTAAGTACTGCTTCAAAGTGTGTGCTTGGAGATATTCTGGAGAGTTTTACTGATTCTTCAAGTGTCTAAGATTTTGCTAAGATTTTTCTTTTTACTGTTACAGGCAAGAGTCATCTATAGGAAAAGGTTACTGATTGCACAAGGTTTGATTTCCTGTTGTTAATTGGTAAGGCATTTGATTTGATTAGCTAGATGTTCGCTATTGATTGTTTGTTAATTATAGGCATGTGCATGGGGAAAATTTTCGGTTTGGTTCAGCATTCTGAAATTCGGGCCTTCGGCAATTCGGGACTTCGGCACATCAACACTTCCACACTTCAGCACTCCGACACTTCGGAACTTCGGCAGCTTTGACACTTCGGAATTTCGGAACTTTGGCATTTCTGAATTTCGGGACTTCTCTTGCAGCCACTTAGTAGATAACTCCCTAATTTCCACGATATTGGGGAATTATCTACTTAGTATTAGTAAATTTTGCCCTAAAGTAAAATAATGGGGGGGGGACCTATTGTCCTCCCCCCGGCCCCCACCCCTGAGCGGCAGGTGGGGGCCCTAAAATAAAATAATGGGGGGGACCTATGGTCCTCCCCCCCGTCCCCACCCCTGAATGGCAGGTGGGGACCCTAAATCAGAATAAGGGGGAACCTATTGTCCTCCCCCCGGCCCCCACCCCTGAGTGGCGGGTGGGGGCCTTAAGTAAAATAATGGGGGGGGACCTATTGTCCTCCCCCGGCCCCCACCCCTGAGCGGTGGGTGGGGGCCCTAAATACTAATTTATAATAACTAATAAATTGAAAGTAACCAATCAGAGAGTTATGAGTCAAATTACACAGTGTGGGAAAATTCCAAAGAACTTTCCCACGCTGTGTAAAATGACACAGAGCCTCTGATTGGTGGATTTCAAGCTAACCAATCAGAGTGCTGTGACAAGTAAATGTATAGTCTTACCTGTCAGTCTCTTCATTTACCTGTCAGAACACTCTGATTGGATGGCTTAAACCAACCAATCAGAGTGTTCTTAGTCTAATTGCAGGGCGGGACAAGGCTTTATAAGCCTTCCCCCACCCTGCAGAGTTCAGTCTGCGTGTAGCCCTCCATGGATGAAGGATTATTTATTTTTTATTTTTTTAAATGTGTCAGTTATTATGGATTTTTATTTTGCCTTTTTTGGGGCTGAAAAAAGAAGATTTTAGAAGAAAGAAAACATCAAATGATAAGTTTTATTTTTTTTACAGGTACTTAGTTAAGTACCATTATTTTTAGGGTGAGGGGAGTAGGTAGGGGTTAGTTTTTTTTGGGAGGGGGGTGACTAGGGTTATGGGGGGGTTACATTTTTATTTAGGGCCCCCACCTGCCGCTCAGGGGTGGGGGCAACGAGGGTGGACATTAGGTCCCCCCTGTTAGTATTTAGGGCACCACCCACCGTTCAGGGGTGGGGGTCAGGGGGCAGGACATTAGGTCACCCCCCTTTATTATTATTCAAGGCCCCCACCCACCGCTCAGGGGTGGGGGCCAGGGGGAAGACAATAGGTCTCCCCCTATTCTGATTTAGGACCCCCACTTGCCGCTCAGAGGTGAGGGCTGGGCGGGGAGAACAATAGGTCCCCCCCATTATTTTACTTTAGGGCCCCCACCTGCTGCTCAGGAGTGGGGCCGGGGGGGCCCCTTCAGGTTAGAAGCCCCCACTCAGACTTAGTTCAGTGTAATAGTTGTTATGCATTTGTTTCACGTTCCACTTTTTGGAGATTTGGATGCTGTCTAATCTGTAGACAGTTCTCTATATTGCGGCAGGAGATTGTATTTTTGAAGTCTGAGATTTGTAAATTATCCGTTAAACAAACTCAGGATGGAACTGTTGCAAAGCCTGTGCCGCAGAGATGTCCTAGGAATGGCAGATGGATTACTGTATGATCTGGTAGACTTAGAGTTGTGGATAAAAGGCATATTGCACAGCCTGTTGCTCTTCATACTTCATTTTCAGCACTTACAGACTGTAGTGGTGTTATGGAGACAGGCTCATTCACCATGTGTAGTGGTGTTGTGGAGACAGGCTCAGGCACCGAGTGTAGTGGCATTATGGAGACATTCTCAGGAACCAAGTGTAGTGGTGCTATGGAGACAGGCTCGGGCCTTGAGTGTAGTGGTGTTCTGGAGACAAGCTCAGACACCAAATGTAGTAGTGTTATGGAGCACGGGCATACCTGGAGCATTCGGCACCCGGGGCGGATCTCATATTTGGCATTCCTACCCTTCCCCCCCCCAACCCCTCATTTTAAAATGTAAAAAACACCCACACATTTTTTTTAAATGTATTTAGCATTGAGTAGTGTAACGGTTACCCAGTTTGCGAAGGGATATTTATCGTTAGAGACGTCCTTTTCCTTTCGTCAGAGCAGCGCTGTAGTATTTCTACATAGACCTCCAAGCCGACCTGTAATTCTTAATAGCTGTAAAGCTCTTAAAAGAGCTAATGGTGATATAGCAGGTCGCCTCCAAGCACGAGACCAAGCTACGTGTTGAGGGTAAAACAGGAAGTCAATTTTAATGGAGGCACACTGGCCTTTTATACAAGTTTCCCAACAAAGGTGACGCCCAGGTGGACCTTGTTTGGCACAGGGACACAAAGTGTACAAGCCAATAAAAACAATGTGACAATGAATGACACTCCCACATACAGTACACAATCCCTCCCCTCTGTCTGTGATATAATTAAGGCAGATAATGCATTAACTTAATTATCCCCAGGCAGAAAAAAAAACACATTTTTACAAAGTCCAATAATACCCCAAAATACAACATATCCCCATAAATAGTCACATCACCTGATAGTCCTGATCTGGGTGAACAACATATCCAAAAATCACCCAGATCAGAGCAGGAGTTCAGGAAATTCATAGAAGCCTCTTTTACGCTTACAGATACACGCTGAACACATATACAGAGACACAAAGGCACAGACACACATACAGATACACTGACACATATACACAGACACACATACATATACACATAAACAGACCCACATACAGATACAGACACACATGTATAAGTGTGTGTTTATTGTATGCAGTGTGTAGTGTATGTAGTGTATGCAGTGTGTGTGTGTGTAGTGTATGCAGTCTGTGTGTGTAGTGTATGCAGTGTGTATAGTGAGTGTATAGTGAGCAGTGTGTATTGTTTGTGCGTGTGTGTGTGTGTCCCTCCCTGACTCTTACCGGTGTCACAGTATGGTTGCCCATTGAAGAGGAGCCCAAAAGTCTCCACATTTGCTTCACATCCAGCAGCAGCATGTCCTCTGTTCTCGCGATCCGCGAGAGCGTTGCCGCATGTTGCCATGGCAATGCTCTGTCATCCATTGTGTGTGGAGTGTTGCCATAGCACCGCACGGCAACACTTTCGCGGATCGAGAGAACAGAGGACATGCTGCTGCTGGATGTGAAGCAAATGTGGAGATTCCTGCAAACGACTCAGTCCCTTTACATATGAAAGTACACCACAGGCACCCCCGTAGTGAGTGGAACCCAGGGCGGACCGCCCCCTCCACCTCCCCACCCCCTTAGTACGCCACTGTTATGGAGACAGACTCAGGCACTGAGTTTGTGGAACCACTACCCTCTATGTCATAGTTGTACAAGACTGCAGCCAATGACAAAAACGATAAGGTGAGGCCTGATAGAGAGTAGTTGTTGGGGGATTCTATCATAAGAGGTGTGAAGCTGGACAATAGGGGCATTGTGAGATGTTTTCCTGGAGCTACTGCTCACAGAGACAGGAGACGTATTTGAAATATTGTTAAGCGAGCAAAGCAGGAAGGGGAATTGGATGTACTTGTACATCTAGGGACAAATTACCTTTCTTGCAATGAGATTTTAGAAATAAAGGAAGTTTTTAGTGTTTTTGCCAATGCTATACGGCAGGTTGATTCCACACTGTCAATATCTCAAGTTCTGCCTGTGCTTAACACTCAGAATAACAGGCAGATGCGTATTAGGGACTTTAACCTGTGGCTTGGTGAATGGTGTCGGGAGCAAGGAGCTTCATTTCTGATGGTAGCTCTATTTGGAATGGAAATAAACTGTACAAAAGAGATGGTTTGCATCTTTCTCAAAAGGGAACAAATGTTCTCAGTGAGCAGTTCAGAGGTTTTGTTAGGATGTATTTAAACTAGGAGGAGGGTGATAAAACATCAATCCAATTGCCCCCCAAAACAAGGACAGAAATTAAAAAATTATAAGCCTAGAGTCATGTCTACAAATGCTTGCAGTTTAGGGAATAAGATCCATGATGTTGTGGCAATAATGACAACTGATTATGTAGATTTAGTCACTGTTACTGAGACATGGTATAATGAGAAAAATTACTGGGACATAGCCAGGGCCGGCCTTAGGGGTGTGCGAGCTGTGCGACCGCACAGGGCGCCATGGAACAGGGGGCGCCCTGTGGCCGACACAGCTCACTCATGTGCAGGGGAGCTAAAAGAGGTACCTGGCTGGAGGATTAATTATTCTCCACCCGGGTCTATTTAAAAAAAAAAAATCGCGGCAGAGGGGGCGGGGTTTACCGAGCGGCGGAGGCGGGGCTTATCGAGAGGCGGAGACGGGGCTAATACCTCCCGAAGCCCCTGCTGTACAGGAAGAGGGAAAGATGCTTCCCATCAGCCAACTGCATCCACTGGAAAGAGGTAAGTGTGTGTGTGTGACTGTTTGCCTGTTTGTGTGACTGTCTGTCTGTGTGACTGCCTGCCTGTGTGCGTGTGACTGTCTGTGTGTGTGACTGTCTGTGTGACTGCCTGTCCTTGTGTGTGTGTGTGTGTGTGTGACTGTCTGTCTCTGTGTGTGTGTGACTGTCTCTGTGTGTGACTGTCTCTGTGTGTGACTGCCTGCCTGTGTGTGACTGTCTGTGTGTGTGACTGTCTGTGTGACTGCCCATGTATGTGACTGTCTGTCTGTGTGACTGTCTGTCTGTGTGACTGTCTGTCTGTGTGACTGCCCGTGTGTGTGACTGCCTGTGTGTGTGAGACTGTCTGTCTGTGTGAGACTGTCTGTGTGTGTGACTGTCTGTGTGTGTGTGTGACTGCCTGTCTGTGTGTGTGACTGCCTGTGTGTGTGACTGCCTGTATGTGACTGCCTGTATGTGACTGCCTGCCTGCCTGTGTGTGTCTGTCTGTAACTATCTGTCTGTGTGTGACTGCCTGCCTGTGTGTGTGACTTTCTATCTGTGTGACTGCCTGCCTGTGTGTGTATAACTGTCTATGTGTGTGTTACTGTGTGTCTGTCTGTGTGTGTGACTGCCTATGTGACTGTGTGTGTGTGTCGCTGTAGCTGTGCCATTGTTTGTGCCTGTGCCTGTATGTGTGACTGCCTTTAACTGAGTGTGTGTGTACATGCCTGTAACCGAGTTTAAAATTCCCCCACCCCTTCCTGTCAAGGCCGCACTTTGACTGACAGACGCTCACTCACTGACAGACGCACACTCACTGACGACACATACACACTCACTGACTGACACATACACACTCACTGACTGACACATACACACTCACTGACTGACACATATACACTCACTGACTGACACATATACACTCACTGACCAACACACACATTCACTTACAGACACACACAATTACACACTTACAGACACACACACACACACACACATTCACTTCAAAATAAACACTCACAGACACACACACACAGACATTTCCACTAACACTCACAAACTAATATTTTTTACATTTATTTTAAATCCACCCAGCCTCCCTGGGAAAGCTGGAGTGGATTTCTTAACAGCAGTCCAGTGTGGCTGCTGGGCAGGCAGGCAGGGGGCGCACAGGCTGAGTAAGCAGCGCTTAGTGATGCCGGGAGCCGGACTGACGTCATATTCTGGCTCCCGGCTTCATTAAGCGGCGCAGAGGAAGCTGAGCAGGAAGAGCTCGGGTGCTCCTTCGCTGCCCGCTGCCAGCCTTGGGGGGGGGCTCAAAAGTGGCCAGCCGGTCAGCTCTTGAGCCCCCCAGGATGCGAGGCAAGCAAGGGATCTGCCTGGGGGTTTGGAGGGATGCTTTTTTTTGCCGCCCCCTGCAAAGTGGCGCCCAAGACAGATGCCTTGTTTGCCTCGTGATACACACGTCCCCGGTGCCTGTGTGTGTTACTGTATTCAGGCAACTTGGTGGGAGGTGGGGGGGGCGCCGTGAAGACTTTTTGCACAGGGCGCCTAATTGCCTAAGGCCGGCCCTGGACATAGCCATACCAGGGTACTCTTTATATAGAAAAGACAGGAAGGGCAAGAAAGGGGGAGGGGTGGCCCTGTATGTGACGGATAGCATAAAATCTAGCCTTATAAAAGTTAGTGAGGCGAACATAGAGTCCGTTACATTAGAATTTGGTAATCACGCAGTAATTCGTGTAGGTTTGATTTATAGGCCCCCAGGACAGATAGAAGATTTTGATAATCTACTAATTGAGGAAATAGCTAAAATGACAATCAAGGGAGAAGTTATCATCATGGGTGACTTTAATCTTCCTGATGTGAACTGGAAAACCAAAATAGCTGCTTGTGCCAGGAGCACACTAAACTCCCGACTGAGATTGTCTCTGAAAAATGTCAATAAGGAGCCAGCTTGTAAGGAGGCCATACTAGATTTAGTGTTAACAAATGGAGATTTGATATCAGATATTACTGTAGGTGAAAGTTTAGGCTTCCATCAAGCTTGTCCTTGCGATCGCTGGGTTAATTTCTCCTCCAGTCTGCCTCGGTATTCGAGGCAGACCGGAGCAACCGATCGTGCTGTCCCTGCAGCTGTGAACACTCTGACAGCCTGTCAGAGCGAGCACATTTTATTTATAAAATATTTTACCAGGAAAGATAAATTGAGATTTCTCTCATTTTCAAGTATGTCCTGGGTCCACAAAACATTGCATTGATACAAT
>OW240912.1:122578936-122610165 GCA_933207985.1 Pelobates cultripes
AACTTTACTTTTGCCCAGGGCGGCAAAAATCCTTGCACTGGCCCTGGGCAGGTCCTGCAAATTGTAATTCATAAAATTACCTAATTATGTAAAATTATTATTATATATATATATATATATATATATATATACGTAGAATTTAATATATATATATATATATATATAATATATGTATATAATTTTTTTAAATAATTTTTATTTATATATAGGTATATATATAGTGGTATATACGTATATACTTATGTATATACATATATATATATTATTTCGTTCTACAAGTATTTTGATATCAGTATATATTTAGCATAGCACGCCCACCGTCCTTAAGGGGTTAAGCTAATTCCAATCTATTGCAGAGGTCAATGGCATTCTGGGATATGCACTGTACATTCTTTTATTATGCTAACTATGGCATTGTTTTCATATTTTTGGATAAGCTTTAAAAATGATTTAATATTTTTGGATAAAAGTTTGAAATGTTTTTGTTTTTTTCAAAAAAAATTTTAATATCAAACAATATATTATAAACAATGGCGTACCTACCATGGTCGCAGGGGTTGCGACTGCGACAGGGCCCCTCACTGCAGGGGGTCCGGCCGCAACTACAACCCCTGAGACCGTGGGCCACCTAGATGCCGCCCCCTCCGTGTTCCCCCTGTCATAGGGGGGCCCAAGAGGTGGCCCACTGGTCACCTAATGGACCCTCCCCAGCAGGCAGCAGAGTTACTGTCAGACGCGACAAGGAAGCTGTGTAATCTCTGGTCTGTTCCCTCGCGTGCCATTTTCTGATGACGGGATCCGGATTATATTGTCATATTCCGGCTCCCGGCATCAGTAGACAGCCAGCGAGGGAGCACAGCAGAGAAAACACAGCTCCCTCACTACATCTGACAGGAACTCTGCTGCCCGCCGCACTGAAGCCCCACTGGACTCCAGGGACAGATCCACGCCAGCTCTCCTGGTAGGGAGGCTGGGTGGACATTAATTATTAATCATTTGTGTGTGTCTAAATGTGTATGTGTCTGTAAGTGTATGTGTGTGTCTGAATGTGTCTATAAGTGTATTTGTGTCTCAGTGTGTGTATGTGTCTGTAAGTGTGTAAGTGTATGTGTGTGTCTGTAAGTGTATGTGTCTGTATGTGTGTGTCTGAATGTGTATGTGTCTGTAAGTGAAGGTGTGTGTGTGTGTGTATTTGTAGTCTGTGAGTGTGTGTGTCTGAGTGTATCTGTGTGTGTCTGTAAGTGTATGTGTGTCTGTAAGTGTATGTGTCTGTGAGTGTGTGTGTCTGAGTGTGTGTGTGTCGGAGTGTGTGTGTGTCTGAGTGTATCTGTTTGTCTACATGTGTGGGGCGGCGGGGACATGTGGGGTAAGAGGTAGATGTATGGGGGGGCCCCAGGGCAATTTTCGCACCGTGCCCCATTGTTTCTAGTTACGCCTCTGATCATACAGAACAAATATTTGAATCTTTCAAAACTAATTAAAAAAAAAATCTAAATATGAAATTATTTTAAAAGTTTATCCAAAAATAATCAATAGGGGTGGGGCCGGGCCGCCGGGCTGAACAGACGCATTATGCATGGGCTCCAGCATTAACCTGAGCAAAAAGGCACAAAAGGCCGTTCCAGACTGCTAAGAAGTCGGCTATCCCGACAACAACTAACAGGGAACAACCCCAGCGCACCTCGGATGCCGGCAAGAAGCACATCACAAGCCGGACGGGCAATGGAGGGCGAGCCCGGCCTACACGTGGCAGAGCACCCGACCGAGGCAACAACACGCTGCGGGACGCCACAGAGAGGCGCTGCCCCGAAACATTTAAGCGGGAGAGACGCCGCACAGATGGTTCCCTTTGCACCCCTGGCCCGGGGCACGGCCCTGCTCCCCCCGGCCGGTGGGGGTCATCCCGGCCGCATGGCGGTGACCCATGCCACGGTGGGAGTTCCCGCGTGGGGTACGCACTGGCCGCCTACACTGCAAGCCAGCAGAAAATGTCATTAACACGGAGGGAGAGGAGAGCTCGAGTGCGGAGGCACACAGACTCCAAATAAACGGAGGCTGCTCACTGCCTGAAAAATGGCCCTCCGTCAGCCTTGGCGAGACAGACCAGGAGCTGATATGAGAAAGACCACCTGCATTTTTATGGAACTGCTCCAACACAGTTCAACACACCCACCACTGTAAAATTTAATAGGGGGGACCGGCATGGACGGCTCATGCAGGCCCAGGCAATACTGAGCGCTGGGCGGGGCCTGCACACCGCCCACACGCTGACCGGAGCAGTGAGTACCCCAGTCTCTGGGTATGGGGGTCCCCGGAGAACCATGTCCCTGCTGCCGTGAGCCCTGTGGGGCGGGAGTGCGCTGCCCTGCCGGCGGACCGGTGGCCGGGAGGGCTGGGTACCAGCTTTAAGTGTGAGGCCGGCACTGGGAGAGACACGGGAGTGCTTGCTCCATAGGAAACAACGAGGTGCTGGGAGGTGCAGGGGGCGGGAGAGTCGGGGACTTTGTGGTGGGGTCCAGTGGACAATCTCTGCCCCTGAGTGCCCACGGCCGGTGGGCGGGGGGCGATGTGGGGTGAACGGACAGAGGCTCGGTGACCTGAGGACAGCACCGTAGCTGAGACATGTTGAGCGTCCCTCAGACTGCCATACAGCCTCCTCTCAAGTTCCTGCCAACCTTGCTTCCATATTGTTAGGGTCCTTATTATTGATTTTGTTTGCCTATATACTTCATTACATATATTGCATGACCAGCTACAGTTTATTTCCGTTTGACGCATTATAGGATGTTACTACCTCCATTTTGTTTCTCATATACAGAGCTATTGCTTCAGATGCTCTGATAATTATTATGGCACTTAGTAATTTATTTATTTTTAAGCATACGCCGGTTCAAGATTGACGCACACATTAGCCCTATGCAGACTGGAACCATAACGTAACGCACATCAATGCCCCAGTGCAAAGCTTAAACCTACATACTTAGGCTATATCTTACCACGCTTATCAGTGTCCTGTGCACTGGCCGCAGATTAACTTAAAATCACTGCACAACTGAGATACTGCGACATAATGCGCTAGGTTCCCTGATGGTGCAATGCTCTAAGAGTTTAAAAAAGTTGTAATAACAAGGCTTATCTATACATCGTGACAGCAGCAGGCTTACTTGAATGTTAACCCTTCACGCACATTAACCTCAAAACATCACGCCTTAATACCCATTACCTACAGCACATCCCTGAAATCTGTTAGAGCCAAACTATAGTATATCTTAAGCTGCATTAAATTCAATGCTTGTAACATGTTTACAGGGTCGTATATACTGGCAATTGGAATCACATGATCATTAAGCCCCGCTAACACAGACAGCTACGAGGCGCAAGGCCCGCGTATAGCCAAGTTACTTGCTGACACATGCAGACACCAGATTACCTACAGGCTTCGTATGATGCTGGTGAATTTACAGAGTTATAAGACTTAGCCTGGTACAGTCATAAATGTAATTACAGAAGATTTAATAACTGATGATAATAATTCTAATGAAAATAATAAGCCTCTGCGTAGGCAACTGTAAGCTTCTCGTCATTGTTGAACTGTGCCTGACTTGTTTTGTGCTTTAAAACAAAAATAATAAATCATTTGAAAAAAGTATCCAAAAATATTAAATTGAGGCCTATATAAAAATAGGCTGGCTAGCTGCTGCCTGGTGTAATCATTAATTCACATTGTGTACTTTTCAAGGTTTTTTTTGCAAGTGGTTGCTTGAGATAAATGAAATGAAGCATGTATTTCAGCATAAAGGATCTTGTAACTTCTCTAAATACAAAACACATAATTAACCACTGACATGTGGGTATTTTCCTTTTCCTCTTGTTATATCAGTGCTTGTTATTTAACCAGTGTCTATTGCAAGCTGTTCAAGTTCAGTAGAAAACAGTTTTTTCTGCCTCTCCAAAAAAGGTTGGAACATGAATTAGATGTCATCTATGTGAGAAGAGAGAAGAGAAACATTTTTAGCACAAGAGGGGATTTTTATGACTTCAAAAACTGAATCTTGGCACAGAACGTATCAGTGCAATGGACAAATGAGCAAAGAAGATTTTTTTGGCTTTCACTTTACACTTTATTTTTGTCACCTTTTACAACCCTTCGATATTTCATCCTGCCAACACCACCATGGGTAATAATACAACAGATACAGATTTCAACAATTACAGTAAAATTTACATTGCGGTTGAGACAGTTATTGGGATATCAGCTGTCCTAGGTAATATCCTGGTCATCTGGGCAGTGAAGATAAACCAAGGACTTCAGAATACGACATTTTACTTCATCGTTTCCCTGGCGTTTGCAGACCTAGCAGTTGGAGTTTTGGTGATGCCTCTGGCCATTATCTTATGCTTGGGAATATCACTGAATTTCCACTCATGTTTATTTATCTGTTGCCTGATAATCATATTAACCAATGCATCCATCCTATCCCTGTTGGCTATCGCTATTGACAGATATTTGAGGATAAAAATATCAATTAGGTAAGTTATAGTCAGTTAGTGTGTGTCAGTGTGTGTGCTGATGAATTTCTGTGTCACTGAAAAAGTGAGTGTCAGTGTGTGCATCAATAGGTTTCTGTATGATTGGTAGAGTATGTGACTTTGAGAGGTAAGTGTGTATCAATTGGTTTTTTTGTTATTGAGAGAGTGTATATGTGTCATTCAGAGAGTGTGTGTGTGTGTGTGTGCCTATACAATGTATTTTGCTTATAATATGTGCAGGACTGTTAATAAATATTAAAGCTATAATCATATAATTACATATATATGTTCATTACATAAATTCATACACACATAATTACCTAACATATACGTAATAAGAGATTCACATTCAGACTCCCAGCTTTGTTTCTGTATCCAAGGTAAAGCATGCATAGGACTTCAAAATAATTATTAGAAACATCTTTATTTAAAACCGAGGATCATTTTGAAATCATTTACCAGTAATACTGTTTTTTTCCAGCCTCACCATGGAGCAGGAGCAAGATATATTGAATGAAACCTTCAATTTGAGATGTGTTCATTATTCTGTCTTGCTAGACAGTCTGTCACAGCATCAGCATCTGATGATCATTTCACTAATCGAATGTCAGAGATGTTGATGAGCTTGTATATATGTCAGGCCGGTCATTAGACATGCTTTTATTAAACCTTACATTATAAACAAATCACACTTCTCCTAAAGTTGGAGAGTCAACTCAACACTTTCACATTCTCACCAGCATGACACTATGTCTGTCCTTGAGGTAGATTTTTTTGGAGTCAATGACCTGCTGCTGTTCCTCCATTTCTTAGGAGCCGATTGGTTATGTGTGTTTGAGAACAATGTAATGGCAGCTCCGGTGTGAAATTTCCTGTAAGCTAACTGATTCCATACATTTCTTTTTAGTTAAACAGACACTCTAGGCACCCATACTTCAGCTCATAGAAGTGGTCTGGGTGCAATGTCCCTGACAGTGTAATGCTGCAATGGTAATTATTGCAGTTTTTGATAAACTGCAATAATTACCTTGCAGGGTTAACTTCACCTATAGAGGCTGTCTACCTGAATGACACAGGTGGGGGTGCAAGGGTGGGGCATTGTAAATCAATATAGTGCTAGGAAAACAACTTTATTTTCCCAGCACTATAGTTTCCCTTTAAGACAAGGTGAGGTTAGCCTTCATCCTTAGTCTTAATGCCACAGCTGGGCCTAACTGGTATGACATTTTAGAAATTCACAATCCATTATTATGATTAATAAGGTTATTCAATAAGTAAGAATAAGAGTAAGAATTCAAAGTGAATTTAGAGTGAGTTTCAAAATTAAGGCTAAAGTAGTCAAAATGTCAGGATAGCTGACTTACAGATGTTTCCAGTTCAGCAATTTTTACCTCAAATTTTACCTTGAATTCTCACTTTAGTGAATAAGACTGTATTTGATTCATGTATATTTTCTTATACATAGTGGGGTACTTATTAAGTCTTATTTACCAACAATGGTGCAATACATATAGAGTAATTAATTTCTTGAAGGGATATTAGAGGCATCAAAACAACATTAAGTTAAAGGGACACTATAGACACCAGAACCACTACAGCTTAAAGTAATGGTTCTGGTGTCTATAGCCTGCCCCTGTTGGTTGAGCACTGTAAACATTGCCATTTATGAGAAAAGGCAGTCTTTATTTTGCTGGCTAGGAACACCTCTAGTGACTAGTGGAATACAGTAGAATACGATATCCCAGACCTGGACCATAGTCGGTGGCCAGGAGGCCTCCAGGATTCCGTGGCAAACGTACATGGGAATATCCCCTAAATTTAATAGACCTATATGATGGGTCCATGTCTTACTTGAAGTGGAATACAGACCTAACATTCAAACGAACCCAGTGGATCCCCACATGAATTTTCTAAATATATCTAAAATAATTTGTTGTTACTGATTCATGCATTTTTCACAAATATTTAGTCATTTTACTAAAGGGGTGGGGAGAAAAGGTATGGATGAGAGTGGTGGCTTGTGAAGCTGTAGAAGTTAGTGAAGTATACATCTTTGGGTATGTGTGAATGTGTGTAAGCCAGGCCAATGACTTCACAACAGGCCCTGATCTTACATGTAATTTCTCATTATGAGATTAATTATGTGAAAAGCAGCTAATATACCTTTTAGTCAGTTCTGAGGTATGTTATGAATATTTTTTCATTTTTTCGTACTAATGAAATCTAACAACAATAATTTGTTTTGACAGGTACAAGAACGTGATCACATCTAGAAGAATTTGTTTGTCCATCTTGTGTGTCTGGATTTGGTCAATTCTTGTAGGATTGGTACCTATGTTTGGATGGAATAACAGGTCTAAACTAGAGGATAACCAAAGAGACTTTTTGAGTTGCAGATTCACAAGCGCCATGAGTATGGAATATATGGTCTATTTTAACATTTTTGGATGGGTTTTTGTCCCCTTGATAATCATGATGGCTTTGTACATGGAGATATTCTACCTTATAAGAAAGCAGCTAAAGCAATATGCAAGCAAATCTACGGGGAACGGCTTGTTTTACGGAAAGGAATACAAGACCGCTAAATCACTGGCACTTGTCCTATTGCTCTTTGCATTGAGCTGGCTACCATTGTCCTTCATAAACTGCATTGCTTACTTTGACCCAAGCACTACAAATTCTCCTTCATATGGGCCCATCCTCCTGCTTGCAATACTCTTGTCCCACGCCAACTCAGCCATGAACCCAATCATATACGCATTTAAAATCAAAAAGTTCAAAGATGCATACATGAAAATTATCAAAACATACATCCTCCATCGGGTGATGCTTACAGATAGTGGCAGTGGAGAGCACACACTCGATGAAATATGTCAAGATTAGTATTTTCACAAAAAAAATGTAGTTGCAAATTTCCACCTAATGACCTTTAAAAACAGAGATGTGCAACTAGATATGGAGAATTGTGCTGACATTGATATTGAAAATGTCCATCATTTTGGTACATTGTGTATTATGCTTCTTAGTATAAGCATTTCAGTTCATAATGCTGTGAGCATGTCTTCCCTGACATAAGAGAAAAAAAATGTGAAATTCCTTTGGTCACTATTTTGGATCAAAATTGAATCAGTGCTGAATATTTAAACCTTATACCAAGCACTACAAAAGGATTGTCAGCTCCAAGTTAATAAATAATACTCAAAAAGGGGAGAGAGTGAGAGAGAGTGAGAGAGAGAGAGTGAGAGAGAGAGAGTGAGAGAGAGTGAGAGTGAGAGAGTGAGTGAGAGAGAGAGTGAGAGTGACTCTGACAGCCAGATCATTATGTCCAAGTATAGTTAGCCAAAGGAGTGAGGAAAAGGTACAAAGTATAAAAAGTGTACATACAGAACAGCTTTAGCTTAAGTAAGCAGTTTTGGTTAAAGATCATGCCCCTGCAGTCTCACTGCTCAATTCTCTTCTATTTATGAGTTCAATTACAGTTGTTTCTGTTTATGCAGCCCTAGACACACCTCTGCTGGCTGTGACTGATAACTGATACAGCGTGCATGTAAAAATGTCTTTTATTTCCAATCAGAGATTTGCACAGCCTTCCTAAACACTTCCTGTAAAGTGAGATCTAATGTTTATACTTCCTTTATTGCATATTCTGTTTAATTTAGAATTTATTTTCCACTATTCTGTGAATAGCTTTCTATACCCCACAGGATCCTCCTGTATGTAATTTTACATTCAATTTACATAGCAGGCGATAAAAATGTTTCAAGTAAGATAACATCTGATTGAAAATTAAATAATTTTTTCAATGCAGGCTTTATCAGTCACAGCCAGGGGAGGTGTAGCTAGGGTGACATGGACAGAAACAAAGGTGATTCAAGATTTGTGTTCTATGACATTTTTGTTTCAAATTGTGATTTGTTTTAATAATAAACCTATTTCAGCTCCAAAAATGTGTCTTGATTTTGTATATAATGTATATTAAATGGGTACTAACATACAATCAAGAGGGCTAAATCATAGCCTTTTGCCAGTAATGGAGATACCCTAACCTAAAGGAAACAGTAATGCTACACATACCAGTCCTTAGAGTGACCTGGCTAGTGCCAATACAGATAAATGAAATGTCTGCAAGCAGACTGAATAAATGATAGACAGGCCAAGGTCAGGATAACAGAAAGCAAGAATAGTCAAACAAGCCCAGGTCAGAAAACAGTAAATCCAATATTTAGTTGAATACACTCTCAGGTAACAAGAACTATGACAGGGCAAGGAAGCAAGGACAACCAGGAAGTATATATACTGTCAGCATATGTGGCGCTTTTTGATTATGTATACAACCTTGTGGACCTGTGTAGCCAATCACAACCCAATGTATGAATACATTGGGTTGTGATTGGTTACACAGGTCCACAAGTGTGTATAAATCATCAAAAGGCTACACTTCCAGAGGTGGAAGATGGAGACTCCAGGGTCCCCTCGTCAGTTTACAACCTGCTGTGCCACTGGGCCACCAGGAAATCTAGTGTCCTTCTCCATAGCCTTATGTAAGAGGCTTTCTTAAATGTTTAAAAACTGTTTACACCCCCATAGCCCTTATCTAACACCACAAACAAACACACACAAACTGCATCCCCTACACAGAAATTACATCCACTACACACACTGCAACCACTACAGAAATGCTGCATCCATGACCCACACTGCATCCACTACACAAACACTACAACCACGACACAGACATGACATTCACGACACAAAAACAGACACTGCATCCACTTCAACCACTACACTGAACTTCCTACACACTGCATCCACTACAAAAACACATACATTACATCAACTACACACACACAGCATTCACTACACAAATAGACACTAAATTCACTACACACACTGCATCCAATATACACTGCATATACGAAACAAATACAGACACTGCGTCCATTACATACAACAATATCCACTACACAAACATAGACACTATATTTACTACATAAGCACAGGCAATGCATCCACTACATATACTACATCCACTACACAAAGACACTGCATCACTAAAGTCATTGTATCCACTTTTCTTACACACTCTCTCTGCATCCACTATACACATATACACCCACACACACACTGCATCCACTATTCAGACACACACTGTATCCACTCTAGACACATACAAACACTGCATCCACTACAAACACACACTACATTGACTTCTGGTGGACTAGTTGTGGGTGGACAAGGGGCGAGCCTTGGGCTCATGCCTTGAGTTGTGTAATTTCTGATGGCAGCCCTGCTCCTAATTGTTAAATATCTGGTATGTCTAGGATTACAATTAAGTTTTTGCATTTACAGGACAAGGCAGAGAATGAATTATGGTTTAAAAATTAAACCTTTGTAATTCTGCTACTTGTATTTTGCTACTATACCCAAGTACAACAGTATTCCATATCTATACTTGTCTGTGTAGGGTAAAATACCTATAATTGCAAAATATTTCTAAACCTACCCAACCTTAATCCAACCTAATCCCAAAACATTCAAGCACTGACATTAGCTAACACGATCTCTAACTACCCTTAACACCAAACCTAATCCTAATGCCAACCCTAAACCCAAACTAACCCGACACCATAGTGGCTGAAAACCCTAACCCTAAGTCAGCCACTATGTCAGGAATTATTTAAGTAGAGGATCCCTATCTGCATATATTCAAGGAATAGTAAGAAGTATTACCAGATCTAACAGTGGCTGGACATTACAAGAAGTAAAATCACTAACTAAATTTACTAAGCAAAACCAGTAAAAAAAGTCCAAAATCAAGGCAGGCAGCAAAAAGAAAATGTAAAAAGGCAAACTGGGTCAAAATTGTAGATTATGCTAACGTAAAATACCTATAATCTTAGTTTTAATAATGACAGGAGGTGAGTATTTTGCATAACTGTCTTTACTTATGCCTCCAGCAGCACAAGTCAATCAAAACTTTTAAACCAATCAGAAACAAGCATTACATCCATATAAATTCCTGACAGGCATCTCACTTCCTCTTTCTTTGATGCAAAAACAGTCTATGAAAACATCAGGGAGCATAACGGAAATCTTGGATAATGTGAATAACCGAAACTTGAACCATAAAGCGAAGGGATCCTGTTTGTCCAATTCCCGAAACATGAATGACGATTATGCTGAAAAGAACAGAAACAAGTGAAAGGTGGTGGATAATAACGTGTGTCCACATATTAAGCTTAATATAATTTAGACATTTTAATAGTATATAATATAATACAAGCTAACTGATATAAACTATCTATACTTTATAACCACAATCTAAGGTACTAACCTGTAAAACATACGATAACAAACATTAATACAACTTAAATATCGTCCTTGCAATGTAACTCATAATAATATAGGAAATGTAAACAATAACTGTAATAAAATCACAAGAGTATAGGAAGGGAAAAACCCAGGGAGGGAAAATACTTGCCTTCTGTCATTATTAAAATTAAGATTATAGGTACACTATGTTAGAATAATCTACAATTTTATTACATGACAGGAGGCTTCCTATTTTGCATTTTTAATGCTGCGGCAAAAACAAAAGGACGCGTGAGAAGTCTAGTGGAAATAAAAGACTCTGAAGGTATCCTCTCTGATCCAATCCGCCATTCATAGGATATCAGCTAGGGATGCCCCCGCTGTGAAGGCCCAAGAAGCAGCCACCCCCCGAACCGAGTAAGCTCCGAAACATGACTCCACTCCCGCTAGGGATAAAAGCCAAAGTACCCATCTAGGCAATGTGGTTGCAGTGACTGGCTTGTACGTTTTGGTATAAGAGACCAACAGTTGACCTGATCGGGAAGACCGTATGGGAGTAGTAACCTCTAGATAACGGAGCAAGTGCTCACGACACAGAGACAGGGATACCAAAAAACCATCTACATTGAATGCTCGGACGTCCGAGATACGACGAAAGGACACTAGACACAAAGACACAAAAGTGAGTTTGGCTGCTAGTTGTCGGAGCGAGAGATCCGAGTTATCCGGCCAATTCCGAAGTAAACAAATAACCTGTGGTGGTGCCCTTCCAGTGTCTTTTGGATACTGAAACTTCCCCTTTGAAATGGTCTGGATCACTAGCCTCTGCGGATGTTGAGGTGTCAATGTCCATCACATGGTTTTGCCCCAGCATCTTGCAAACGCTTTCTCAACCAAAGCTGCCACAGCCGCATTGATCATTGAATGGAAGTCAGGGGAGGGTGGTCGAGCTGAGGCTCTCATTTTATGGCAGGTGAGTTTTCCTGTCTGTGGAAGACAGAACATGTTCAGATACAGAAGTATACAATTGTAACACAGTGGGCATCCACGTACGACTGGGGGTCACCCAGTGTGTTAATCAGAACCACTTGGATTGGATAGTGACACAAAGTGAACTGAGGAGGGGTTCACACTCTATAAGACCAGGATGAGGGGTCAAGTGTAATTGGGTCAGAGCCCGTAAGGGGGCATAGAGAGCCCTTGTATCGTCAAAGAGGGTCACCCTTGTTATTGTCTAATGTTGTGGAGATGGTATCACTGTGAGTTCTCCCTCCTATAGCTGATAAGGAGGTGAACGGGTCACCCCAGTTGTAGCATGAAGGTGCCGTATCAAATATTATTGGTATGACCTGTGGTTAGCGTATGTGTAAGGGGGGTCACCCCTGAAATATGCTTGTCACTGGAGGGTCAGTGCAAGTCTCGTTTGGGGGTCACCCGGCGTAGGGGGGTTACCCCTGTTAGAGCAGAGATTGATAGCACTGATGTAAGCTTTGTTTGAATAGGGGGTCACCCAAATGGTGAGGGGGGTCACCCCTAGTAGAGACACTCCTTTTATGAGTGTAAATGTTCAGTGGTGATTACACCTCAGATTGCCAATACAGAGTCCAAGTCTGTTATCCAAACTCCTGACTAAAACATGAATAAGCAGATATGTTTAGACATTTACTCTATTGTATATCCAATGTACCTTTGTAGTATACACACTACAAGACTTATAACAGTGAAGAAGAAAAAACGGACCAGATCGGGTAAATAAATTGGCCAACCTGAATCTTGCGGTCTGCGAGATTCAAGATGGGCGCCGTTTGCGCGCAAATTTAGCCGGTGTGGGCCGCAATCGCAGCCCACCAGGTGTGAAAACAGTGCCCCACACTCACCCCATCTGCAGTACCCTGTCTGCTGGCCCCAAACCCTGTAAATAGAATTGCGATCGTGGCGAAAAACGCCGCGATGAGTACTGAGATAGGAGAGAAAGGGAGGTAAGAAGGCTAAGCCAAGTAGTGGGGAAAAAATTTATAGCAACAATAAATAGTATGGAGGGTAGACAGGTGAAGAGAAGAAGTAGGGGCAAACAATAATAAAATACAATAAATAATGTAATAAACAAGTTAGTATAGTACAATCTACTCATATAGATATAGTTAATGAGCAGAGAACAAATTACTCTGACCTGTGCCTGGCTGGAGAAGCAAAATGTAATGCTTGTTTCTGATTGGTTTAAAAGTTTTGTTTGACTTGTGCTGCTGGAGGCATAAGTAAAGAAAGTTATGCAAAATAGGAAGCCTCATGTCATGTAATAAAATCAGAGTACAGGAACACAGAATACACCAAACAAATAGCACAGTAAGGACCACAAACTGGAATGAGCCTTAGATTAGCCTTAGGGAGAAAATTCAGTCCCTATAAAGGCCTTGACAGGCACACAGTCGGATTTGCCTGCATATGCGCTAACCTTACCCAAAACCCAGTAATACACGGACACAAGTTATCCTGTTGGAAATATTAGTCCACAGCTTTATTAATTATTAAATAAATAAGGGATAACAAATAGGGGTCATTGCCAACGAATCTTATTAAAGTCTACGTTCCCCCATATACATAACCTACCCCTGGCAATGACCCCACATTAATAACAATAACTAACAATCTAATTAACATATAACCATAGAAACTGGCCGTCAAGTATGACCACATTTCCACCATGTTACCATAGAAACTGGCCGTCCAGTATGACCACATTTCCACCATAGTAACTGTAGGGTGTACCAAGACACCGCTACCCAGATATCCATTGTAGGGGTGTACCAAGAAACCGCTACCCACCATAAATTGTAGGGGTGTACCGAGACACCGCTACCCACCAGATTAAACGTAGGGGTGTACCGAGACACTGCTACCCACCAGATCAGTTGTAGGGGTGTATCAAGACACCGCTCCCCACCAGTTCAGTTGTAGGGGTGTATCAAGACACTGCTACCCACCAGTTCCAATGTAGGGGTGTACCCAGACACTACTACACACCCAGGTTCGGAGCCACCGAGGGCTCGAACCTACCAACCATGTGTAACACTGCCTAATCTACACTAAACCTCAGGATACCCACTTCTTCCTCCATCTACCCCTCGATTTAACCTGGCCATTCCCTGCCACCGCTCAGGGCTTGATACCTTAAGATCCTGAGCGACCCACACTACACCGGAATCAGGCCAGCTGAATGCCATCCTGCAGGCCTAAATTAAATAGGTCACATCCTACATCTGAAAGATGGATCCCATCCCTCCTGAAATACCCCGGAAGCATGCTTTCCAATTCCTGGTGCCTCACTACTACTCCACCCAACTGTCTGATAAACACAGCCATCATTTTGTTAACCTGCCCCTGACACCGGGTCACAGCGGCTGGGTCATTGGCATTTCTCCAGTGAAACCAAGGAACCATCTCGGACCACCATGCCTGAAGCCAGCTACCATAGCCGGTCCACATCATTCTTCATCCACCTGATCAATTCCTTTTTTTGGGACCATGCCCCCAGCGTGGATTACCAAAATGTCTGGAAATTTCCCCACTAATGCCTTGCCAACCAAAACCCCAAAAGCCAAGCCACTCCAGCTTCATCAAATCCAGAGGAAAACCCAGCTGCCTTCCTCGTCTCCGATCTGTGGCTCTCTTCTGTGCCCAGTAGATGTAAGAGTGGTCCACCAACCAGGCCACCCAACCTGAAATGAAAATGTAATCAGTGACAAGGCATAACACCAAAACCATCCCAAAAAACCATGATCGGTTAAACCAAGTATTCGGGCCATAAATAAGACTTAAACCATACAGACTCCCACCTGCCTATACGTTTTACCATATCGTCACCTAGACCCAGACGGGACGCCTCCGTCGCCGCCCCTATCCGGAAAGAATGGTTCCCAAAGTGAATAGGATCCAAGCCCAACTTCGTTAAACCCATCCAAAAAACCTGAAGGAATTGGAACCGCGATAGAGCGGATCCATCCCCATGTACCAGATAACAACCCGAGATGTCCACGCGAACATCCCTGTAGTGTGATGTACACGAAACCGGGCAGACACTGGACCCAGGCAGGGAATACAGTGTCACCACACAACCTTTTCCGAACACATCCGTTTTGGTACGGCTCAAACAAATCAATACCTTATCGATTCGGAATTCGACGTCCAGGCGTTGAACCCTGCCAACAACCGCCCGAGAGGTGCTCACCAGTTCACCAGTCCTAAAAGTCCCGAAGAACTCCAATGAGAAGGCGACAGAGAATAACCTCACCTCGAAAAGCGAAGAACACACCATCGGCAGCACCCTCATTAATCGTTGCAAGACATCTGGCCGCCTGGTATCAAACAATTTCTTACCTCTCCGAAAATCCCCGTAAGGCATGGCAAACTAGTAAATGTTTCGTCACATCTTCCCAACCATTCAACTTGAACAGAAATGCCAATGCCGCCATATTCCTGTCAATCACCGACGGAGACAAAAGTTGAGCAAACAAACAGCATTGGATCCACATTAAGGTATCCAACCTCTCCTCGTTTGAATGGGCTACTCCAGAGTAACCTACTGTGTAGTCCCTGGCATCCCAAATCTTCATATATGCTGCCCACATGCCGGGAGCCAGAGAATTCTTTATCAATACTCCAAGCATGACGTCCCGAGCTGCCACAGCGCATCCGGACAGGCCTGTCCTTCCTCTTGTGCCTCCGGGGCCGCCAACTGAAACTTGTCCCACTGTGAACGAGACAAGGAGTCAGCCACTACATTCAGCAGGCCAGGCACGTGACATGCCCGAAAAACAATATTAAACGACATGCAAAACAATACAAACTGCTGTAACAATCGTACCACTGGGAGAGAAGATGCTGATAAGTGGTTAACCGCATGAACAACCACCATATTATCCGTAAAAAAAGATGGCTTTTTTGTTTCGCGATACTTCTCCCCACAGAGCCAGAGCAAGCACCAATGGGAACAATTCAAGAAAAGCCAAATCACGAATAAGATTACTAGATTTCCAAGTCTCTGGCCACTGGGCAGCACACCACCGGAAGCATCCGTGAACACCCCAATATCCTCTGAGGAAGCTGCTGCCTCCCGAAAGAAAATCCTTCCATTGAAATCGTGCAGGAATAATTTCCAGACCCAAAGATCGTCCGTCATGGCCCGCGACACCCTGAGAAAGTGACGCAGAGACCGGACGCCACAAGTAGCCTTTGCTAGAAACTGGCTAAAAGCTCTACCCATAGGAATTACCCTGCACGCAAAATTGAGACTGCCTATCAAGGACTGCAGTTCTCTCAATGTAACCTTCCTGGATCCACAAATTTTTACCACTAACTTCCGAAGTGAATTCAATTTATCCCTGGGCAGCCGACACTCACCCACCACTGAATCAATTTCCAACCCAAGAAAACTGAGACAAGTGGTAGGACCCACAGTCTTGTCGGATGCCAGAGGGATGCCAAACAAATGACCCACCTGTTCCAATGAACGCACGGTATGACAACATCGGTCAGACCCGGCCTCACCCACACATAAGAAATCATTGAGATAATGTGCTAGGGAGCCCCCCCATCCCCCTGACTCCTCCTTCACCACCCATGCCAAGAAGGAACTAAACTTCTCAAAGTAGGAACATGAAATGAAGCAGCCCATAGGCAACCAGAGGTCTACAAAATAAGCCTCATCCAACATGCAACCTAACAAATGGTGACAATCCGGATGGATCAGCAATAACCGGAAGGCCGCTTCCACATCCGCCTTCGCCATCAATGCCCCACGACCTGCCCTCTGAACCAATTTGGCCACCTGGTCAAATGATGCGTATGAGACAGAACACAATACCTCATCAATGTCATCATTCACCGATGAACCTTTCGGATATGACAGGTGATGTATCAGGTGAAACTTACCCGGTTCTTTCTTGGGCACCACGCCCAAGGGAGAAATCCTTAACTCCGCAATCGGAGGATAGTGGAACGGCTCTGCCATCCTACCCAGCTGAACCTCCTTGGCCAATTTATCCCGAACCACCTCCAGATGCTCTGCCATCGACCTCAAATTGTCACACAAGTGCCCCAGAACCTTCGCCTTAAAAAGGATCCAAAACCCCTTGGAAAACCCATCCAACAATAATTGCATCTCCCCGATTACTGGGGCCCCACACCTGACTTAACTAAGGTTCCCGTGTGTCTGTACTATCCTACTAGTTAAGAAAAGACCTCAAGCTATCTAAAAGACTTACAGAGTGTAGTGCAGAAGAAGACTCACCGCCTGGACCCCCTGTCATGGAAGACCGCGGGGCCGCCATCCTTGCATTCACTTCAAGAGGCTCAGGAGTAATGTCATAACTTCTGCATCCAGCTGCCTGGTCCTGCCTCGATACGCCCTGCTGCCTGACCCAACTGGCCATATAGGCTAAGCCTATCCTCCCGATACCTCCTGTTAGGTGATCCATAGGCCCTGCTCTGGCTCCTCGCCCTAACCTCAGATGAAGTTGATTGCCTCCTGCTGTAACGCCTCCCGGACGAGTTCCTATCTCTGCTGCGCCGATCCGTTGCAGACCGTCTATCCTCACTGTGCCTGGTCCTATCTCCAGTACTCCTCTAAACAGTAGTCTGGCTTGGGAACCCGGTGAATCACTGTCCCATATCCAAGAGCAGCACTCCCTGCCCTCCCTGGCTGTGTGGCTCCTCCATTCCCGTTCTTCCACCTGCCTGGCTCCATGTAGCCGTCTGCCTAACTTCCCACCTGACTCGGTGTGGGCCGTGCTGTGCAGTCCAGGCCACGAGTGGGCGCATCCTCACTCTCTGAACTCCCCAGCCATAGTCCTTGCCGCTTTAGCTCCACCTGTAATTGTAGCCTCTCCTATAGCTGCCCTGTAGTCGTAACAAAATTCCTCCGGCTCCCTTCCGTGCCCCTGGGCACCCACATCCTGCCCCACACCACCGCATGATACAAGGCCCATGGAGGCCGACTCACCGTGTAAAGCAGGGGCATCTCCCACGTTGGATGCAGGCCTGGCGGCACTCCCAGTTTTGCTGGAGCCCCCCGTTTTCCTCAGTCGACCTTTCCTGCCAGCCCCCATCCTCGACGTGGACTGCCTGTCAGAGGTCTCCCTTGATGACACACCCGGTGTTCTTCCAATCCTGCTAACTGCCGCCGTGCTCCTGTGGCCTACTCCGAATCTGTCAGCCGTTGAAGCCGCTCCTGGGGATGGGCTCATCTTCTTCCTTCTAGCCACTGCTGACCCGGGGCTTAAACGTTGTGGAGGCCTCGCCCTCCGCACTGGCCATCGATTCGGACCCGCCGCGGTCCCGCCCAAAGATCCCGGGGTTGCCATCCGATCCTGCAACCACTCACTACCGCATCCCTCACTGCTACACGGACTCCTGCAAGAAATTCCTCAACTGGATCCATCTGAAAAAGAAAAAAGAGCCTAACCAAACCTGAGAGACAAAAGACAGGTACGTTTAGGTTTAGTTAAGATGGCCACTTCATAAGATGACCAGTATAAATACATGAAGACATTAAATAATTGAAATTCTTCACCAGGAAGGGTAAGTGGTGTCTGTCACTCTGACTGCCACTAGAGGTATGGTTATGAGAACATGTAAACATTGTTGTTTCTGTGAACCAGTACTCTTCTACATTGCCTCACAATAGAGACAGGGTCTATGCACCGAAACCACTTCATTACTATTGGTAAGGTTCTTAGAGAGTCCTTTTGATCATTACTGATTGATTGTTCCATTTACTAACAAGTAGAAAAGATAAAGTTGCATGTGTGGTAACCCTATATCTATGTTTTTTCATCTTACAGTATTTGCTTCTACTATATGCTATGTATTGAAATGAGCAAACTTGTTATCTGATGATGAGTCCGCAAGACTTTCCATATACCCACAGGTACAAGGAGGTTTATCAGATCTTCTAAAACATACATAAATTACATTCCAATTTATCTCTTTTACATTTAACAACGGGGGAGGGGGGGAGGGCAGGGGGGACTTTAAATTTCCTACTCCCATAATACTTTGACAGTCTTACATTAAAAGTTGTTTTTCAATAACTCAGTCATATATTTTTTTTAAAACCTGACCTTTTTGTATTTTATCCACTTTTAGAAAAAGACAAAACAGCATTAACAAGCAAACCTGCTCATCTCCAGATTGAAAGCAGAAGTATCACCATGAGAAATTAATTGGTAAACACTGTTAGCAAATCAACGGAAATATCGCAGTAAGTGTTGAACCATCAAGGTTGCCCCAGATATCTCCAAGAAGACACAAGTCTCGAGTATGTTGAGTATGCAACATGCAAAAAGAAACACAACTGGGTAAAGGCAGTCACTCAAGATGGTGTGGACTACATCTCCCATAATGCTCTTACATCCATCAGATATTTATTTTTTTATTTCTTTCTTACATTCCTTTATTTATCTCCATTTATAGCTTTGGTCATAGCCACCCACATGCTTCCCCTCTTTACACCTTTAAACACACATCCTCTTCTCTTCTTGGTTCCCTTAAATTAACATGAATGTTGCATTTGTTTGCAAATACATCTCTTCATTAGAATTGAATCGTAAGAACTTCATTGCTTGAATATGCTGCGATGTGCAAGTTTTTTGTAGATCAGTTATTGCTGCTGGTTTGGATACGTAATATTTCCAATATGTTCCCCTATTATGGCCCCATGCATTTTTTATGCCCTATGTCCTCTCCCTCTGTCTGAACTCAAGCCGTTTGTATAATCACAAATCCAAATATGAGTGAATAAAGGTTAAATTACTAAATCTAATTTAGAGCTCCACAAAAAATACTCCAAAGTGGTTCTCTCACAATCCCAGATGGCAGACAAGAACCGTTCGGCCAATCTAGTCTGCCCAAATTACTAAATACTTGCATTAGTCCCTGGCCTTATCTTATAGCTAGGATAGCCTTATGCCTATCCCATGCATGCTTAAACCCCTTCACTGTGTTAACCTATACCACTTCAGCTGGAAGGCTATTCCATGCATCCACTACCCTCTCTGTAAACTAATACTTCCTGATATTATTTTTAAACCTGTGCCCCTCTAATGTAAGAGTATGTCTTCTTGTTGTGGTAGTTTTTCTTCTTTTAAATATAGTATCTTCCTTTACTGTGTTGATTCTCTTTATGTATTTAAATGTTTCTATCATATTCCCAGTGTCTCGTCTTTCCTCCAAACTTTACATGTTAAGATCCTTTAACCTTTCCTATCCTGCAATCCATGAACCAGTTTAGTATCCCTTCTCTGAACTCTTTCCAAATTATCAATATCCTTCTGGAGATACCGTCTCCAGTACTGCGTACAATACTCCAAGTGAGGTCTCATGAGTGTTCTATAAAATGGCATGAGCACTTCCCTCTTTCTACTGCTAATGCCTCTCCCTATACAACCAAGCATTCTGCTAGCATTTCCAGCTGCTCTATTACATTGTCTGCCTACCTTTAAGTCACCTGAAATAATTACCCCCAAATCCCTTTCCTCAAATGTTGAGGTTAGGACTATCAAATATTCTGTACTCTGGTTTTTACATCCAAGATGAATTATCTTGCACTTATCCACATTAAATGTCATCTGCCAACGCTCTGACTATTTTTCTAATTTTCCTAAATCATTTGCCATTTGGCTTATCCCTCCTGGAACATCATCCCTGTTACATATCTTCGTATCATCATCAAAAAGATACCTTACCATCATGTGCAACCGCAGGGGGGCCCCTGGATTTTTCAGCTTGTGCTGCTAAATGTGATAATAAACTGCAATACTGGTGGAGAAAGGAAGGGATAGGAAGCTACAGCTTATCCCTGCTTCTTTCTCCTGACTACATCTGCAGGGGAGCAGCACAGAGTGTAGCATACAGATCAGGTAAGTGACTGATGGGGGGGGGGAGATAGCCTACAGGAAGGTAAAGTAGAAGGAGCAGAAAGGGGCAGGATGGATCAGCAAGGAATATGAAGAGTGGAAGGGGCAGCAAGAAGCAGGAAGAGGCAGCAAGAAGCAGGAAGAGTCAGCAAGGAGCAGAAAGGGTCAGCAAGGAGCAGAAAGGGGCAACAAGGAGCAGGAGAGACAGCAAGGAGCAGGAGGGGCAGCAAAGAGCAGGAGGGGCAGGAAGGAGCAGGAGGGGTCAGCGAGGAGTAGGAAGGGGCAGCAAGGGTCAGCAAGGAGCAGGAAGGGTCAGCAAGGAGCAGGAGGGGTCAGCAAGGAGCAGGAGGGGTCAGCGAGGAGTAGGAAGGGGCAGCAAGGGTCAGCAAGGAGCAGGAGGGGTCAGCAAGGAGCAGGAGGGGTCAGCGAGGAGTAGGAAGGGGCAGCAAGGGTCAGCAAGGAGCAGGAGGGGCAGCAAGGAGCAGGAAGGGTCAACAAGAAGCAGGAAGGGTCAACAAGAAGCCATGCCTGACGTCAATCTGCACTTCCTGACACTCCGTTTCAGAAGCCGAATACCACTGAGCAAACTGGAGATCTGGAGCTGGAGGAAGCCTTTGGGGTTAAACCATTTGAGAGCGGTTTAACCCCTTAAAGGAAAGAGAGCACCCAGGGGCCTCCTGGCATCATAGCATATTCATTTAGATGAATTTGTTATGGTGACCAGAATGTTCCTTTAATTTGCTTAAAGGAAAACTATAGTGTCAGGAATACAAACATGTATTCCTGACACCATAGTTGTAAAAACGCTATTCACCCTTGCTTTATGTGATAATGACTATGATCCTCCCCTTCATGACACTGTCAAAAAGGGGCTAAGCATGGATGTCATTACAATTATGCCCGCCTTCCCCCTGAATAATTCATGCGGACGCCCATGCTTACCATCAAAAATCTTCAGCAATATAACTAATAAAAATATTAAAGAGAATGGGTCCAAGTACAGATCCCTGAGGTAGACTACTGGTAACAAGACCATGCTTCAAATATTCTTCACTGACTACAACCCTCTGTTGCCTGTCACTCAGCCACTGCCTTACCCATTCAACAATATTGGAATCCAAACTTAAAGATTGCAGTTTATTGATAAGCCTTCTATGTGCAACAGTGTCAAAAGTCTTACTGAAATCTAGGTAAGCAATGTCTACTGCACCACCCTGATCTATTATTTTAGTTACCCAATCAAAAAAATCAATAAGATTAGTTTGGCATGATCTCCCTGAAGTAAAGCCATGTTGTCTCTGATCTTGAAATTCATGTGATTTTAGATGTTCAACAATCTTATCCTTTAACATGGTTTCCATCACTTTCCCCACTACTGAAGTAAGGCTTACTGGCCTATAGTTGCCTGACTCCTCCCTACTACCTTTCTTGTGAATGGGCACAATATTCTGTAACTTCCAATCTTCTGAGACTACTCCTGTTAACAATGATTGGTTAAATAAATCTGTTAATAGTTTTGCTAGTACACCACTAATCTCTTTTAATAACTTTGGGTTTATTACATCAGGCCCCATCGACTTATTTGTCTTTACTTTCGACAGTTGAAATAGAACCTCTTCCTCTGTAAACTCACATGTAACAAATGACTAATTTGTCCTTTTTCCTAACTGAGGTCCCTTTCCTTCATTTTCATCTGTAAATACCGAACAAAAATATTAATTGAGGCAGTCAGCTAGACCTTTATCCTCTTCGATACCTTCCTTCTTTTGTTTTTAATCGAACTAATCCTTGTTTTACTTTCCTTTTCTCATTTATGTGTATAAAAAATGTTTTGTCCCTTGTTTTTACCGACTGCACTATTTTCTCTTGTGTGTGTGATTTGGAGGCTCTTATAATTTGCTTAGCTTCTTTCTGCCCAGTCTTATAAATCTGTCTATCTTCCTCACTCAGTTTTCTTTTTATAATTACTAAATGATAACTTTTAATTTTTTTTACTATTTTAGTCACATCTGCAGAGGACCACAGTGGTTTATTAATTTTTTTGCGAATACTGACAAGCCCAATACAATTTTATGTTGCCTTCAGTAGTGCAACTTTTAAGCTTGTCTTACCCTTAAGGCCACAGGCCATTTTTGCATTTTTTGCTGTTTGTGTTCAAGCACAATTTGCATCTCTGTCATTTATTGCACCAACACATATTATATACCTGTAACGGACCGTTTGGCTCACAAGAGGTTAAAAAACGTTTAGGCGATATTCCCCTTTCAGATGCACAGACAGCTACTGCAATCACCAATCTCCCGAACTGGAGACACACAAATACTGGAAACAGCTGAACAGGAAAAACCATATGCAAGGTTTACACTCCTGGCAGTCAGCATACCATCCAATTCCCCCAATAACGAGACGACACTTCGTTTGAGGGTTAAGCGGAATCTGTTTACTGGCACCAAAAGAACCTTCTTTTATGCAGGTTTCCCTTAGATAGGACCACCCACAGGGTTTTACAAAACAACCAATCATACACGTATATTACAGAAATACTCCCAGCAATTACATACAAAAATCCTCCCCTCTGCCTGTGATATAATTATGTTACACAATGGTTTAACATAATTAACACAGGCAGTAAAAATTCAGTTTTTATACATATCCTGTAACTTTAAAACCATACATCCAATCTTCATAAAAATGACATATTTAGAATCAGCAACCTTCAAATACAGGGAGTGCAGAATTGTTAGGCAAATTAGTATTTTGACCACATCATCCTCTTTATGCATGTTGTCTTACTCCAAGCTGTATAGGCTCGAAAGCCTACTACCAATTAAGCATATTAGGTGATGTGCATCTCTGTAATGAGAAGGGGTGTGGTCTAATGACATCAACACCCTATATCAGGTGTGCATAATTATTAGGCAACTTCCTTTCCTTTTGCAAAATGGGTCAAAAGAAGGACTTGACAGGCTCAGAAAAGTCAAAAATAGTGAGATATCTTGCAGAGGGATGCAGCACCCTTAAAATTGCAAAGCTTCTGAAGCGTGATCATCGAACAATCAAGCGTTTCATTCAAAATAGTCAACAGGGTCGCAAGAAGCGTGTGGAAAAACCAAGGCGCAAAAATAACTGCCCATGAACTGAGAAAAGTCAAGCGTGCAGCTGCCACGATGCCACTTGCCACCAGTTTGGCCATATTTCAGAGCTGCAACATCACTGGAGTGCCCAAAAGCACAAGGTGTGCAATACTCAGAGACATGGCCAAGGTAAGAAAGGCTGAAAGACGACCACCACTGAACAAGACAAGCTGAAACGTCAAGACTGGGCCAAGAAATATCTCAAGACTGATTTTTCTAAGGTTTTATGGACTGATGAAATGAGAGTGAGTCTTGATGGGCCAGATGGATGGGCCCGTGGCTGCATTGGTAAAGGGCAGAGAGCTCCAGTCCGACTCAGACGCCAGCAAGGTGGAGGTGGAGTACTGGTTTGGGCTGGTATCAACAAAGATGAGCTTGTGGGGCCTTTTCGGGTTGAGGATGGAGTCAAGCTCAACTCCCAGTCCTACTGCCAGTTCCTGGAAGACACCTTCTTCAAGCAGTGGTACAGGAAGAAGTCTGCATCCTTCAAGAAAAACATGATTTTCATGCAGGACAATGCTCCATCACACGCGTCCAAGTACTCCACAGCGCGGCTGGCAAGAAAGGGTATAAAAGAAGAAAATCTAATGACATGGCCTCCTTGTTCACCTGATCTGAACCCCATTGAGAACCCGTGGTCCATCATCAAATGTGAGATTTACAAGGAGGGAAAACAGTACACCTCTCTGAACAGTGTCTGGGAGGCTGTGGTTGTTGCTGCACGCAATGTTGATGGTGAACAGATCAAAATACTGACAGAATCCATGGATGGCAGGCTTTTGAGTGTCCTTGCAAAGAAAGGTGGCTATATTGGTCACTGATTTGTTTTTGTTTTGTTTTTGAATGTAAGAAATGTATATTTGTGAATGTTGAGATGTTATATTGGTTTCACTGGTAATAATAAATAATTGAAATGGGTATATATTTGTTTTTGTTAAGTTGCCTAATAATTATGCACAGTAATAGTCACCTGCACACACAGATATCCCCCTAACATAGCTAAAACTAAAACAAAACTAAAAACTACTTCCAAAAATATTCAGCTTTGATATTAATGAGTTTTTTGGGTTCATTGAGAACATGGTTGTTGTTCAATAATAAAATTAATCCTCAAAAATACAACTTGCCTAATAATTCTGCACTCCCTGTATATACATAACCAAAAATCAGCAAAATCCATTCAAGGATTAAAAAGTTAGCTGGAGGTCCCTTTATGACCGACCGCAATCACATTTTCCTGCCCAAAACAGTTCCATAGATTTGGGCTGTACGGACGGTCTATTTCAGGCTGAAAAAACTACTAAGTCCCAACGCCGAATGGGACTTAGTCTCTGCGGCTGAAAAATCATTGTGGGAGAAGGTAGAGCTCAGCGGTGTTCGCGGGAACCGATTTTAGCCGATTTAAGTTCCATGAATTTGGCTACACATACCGCTGACCAGGGCCGCCATCAGGGCATGACAACCGCAACGGTTGTCATGGGCCCGGCGGTCCTGGGGGGCCCGGACTGCTCAGGTCGTCCGGGCCCCACATTCAGTGGGTACATACCGGGTCGCAGGGGGTCCTGCGACCCCGGTATGTACCCACAGGGCCAGCCTCTTCTCCTGGGGGGCCCAGCAGCCGGTCACCTCAGGGCCCCCCAGAGGCTGGCCCTGCTGACACCCGGCGGGCGGGCCGGCGCGCGAGGGAGCACTCTCTGTGTGCTTCCTCTTCAGCTCCCTCGCGCACCGTACTGATGCCGGAGCCGGAAGATGACGTCATCTTCCGGCTCCGGCATCAGTACGCGGCGCGCGAGGGAGCTGAAGAGGAAGCACACAGAGAGTGCTCCCTCGCGCGCCGGCCTGTCAGGGAAGAAATTTGAGTAAGTGGGGGGTTAGGGAGGAAATTTGAGGGAGTGGGAGGAAATTTGAGTGGGGAGGAGAGGAGGGGAAGGGAGGAAATTTGAGTGGGGGGGGAGAAGAAGGGAGGAAATTTGAGTGGGGGGGAGGGAAGGGAGGAATTGAGTGGGAGGGAAGGGAGGAAACTTTAGAGAGTGGAGGGGAGGGAGGAAATTGAGAGGGAGGGAAGGGAGGAAATTGAGGGGAGTGGGGGGAGGAAGGAAGGGAGGAAATCTGGGATGGGGGAGAGGGAGGGAAGGGAGGAACTGGAGGGGGGAGGAAGAAGGAGGAAATTTGAGGGAGGAGGGGGAGAGGGAGGAGGGAGGAAATTGAGGGGAGGGGAGGAGGAAATTTGAGGGAGGGGAGAGGGAGGAGGAATCTGAGGGGAGAGGAAGGGAGGAAATTTGAGGGAATGAGGGGGGAGAGGGAGGGAAGGGAGGAAATTTGAGGGAGTGGGGGGGAGAGGGAGGGAAGGGAGGAAATTTGAGGGAGGGGAGGGAGAGGAAGGAAATTTGAGGGGGGAAGAGGAAGGAAATTTGAGGGGGGGAGAGGAAGGAAGGAAATGAGAGGTAGGGGGAGAAGGAAGGAAATGAGAGGTAGGGGGAGAAGGAAGGAAATTGGAGGGGGGGAGAAGAAGGAAATTGGAGGGGGGGAAGAAGGAAATTTGAGGGGGGAGAGGAAGGAGGAAATTTGAGGGAGGGAGGAAGGAAATTTGAGGGAGGGGGAGAAGGGAGGGAAATTTGAGGGAGGGGGGATGGGAGGAAATTTGAGGGGGGAGGGAAGGGAGGAAATTTGAGGGAGGGGAGAGGAAGGGAGGAACTTTGAGGGAGGGAGGGGGGGAGTGGAAGGGAGGAAATTTGAGGAGGGGGAGGAAGGAAATTTGAGCGAGGGGGAGAGGAAGGAAATTTGAGGGAGGGGAGGAGAGGAAGGAAATTTGAGGGGGGAGAGGGGGGAAGGAAATTTGAGGGGGGGAGGGAGGAAGGAAATTTGAGGGGGGAGGAGGAGGTATTTGGAGGTGGGGAGAAGGAAGGAAATTGAGGGGGGAGAAGGAAGGAAATGAGAGGGAGGGGGGAGAAGAAGGAAATGAGAGGGAGGGGGAGAAGAAGGAAATGAGAGGGAGAGGGAGAAGAAGGAAATTGGAGAGGGGGAGAAGGTAATGAGAGGGGGGGAGAAAAAGGAAATTGGAGAGAGGGAGAAGAAGGAAATTGACGGGGGTAGGGGGAGAGATTGACATCCATCACACACACAATGCACCCCTTTCACACAGAAAAACACACAATGCATTACACAAAGACACACATACACAAGCAATGCATCCTTACACACAGCAACACACAATGCACCCCTTACACACACTCAGTGCATCCCTTACAGACGCACACACTGCATCCCATACATACACAAACTCACCTTGCAGCCCTTACACATACAAACACAGATTCACACAATGCATTCCTTACACACATCAGGACATCCCCCCCCACTCACACACACCCCTGTGAACAAACTCATTGGTGGAACATGAAGGTGGACCCTGGGACCCAGACCTTGAGCTTTGTAAAGGGCCCTCAAAAAAATGGAGCTGCTTCCTGTTCTCACAGAACATTGATTTTTGTGACCACAGTTACAAACCGCCTCCAGAGAGCCTGTTCTACACCAGACCAGTGGAGCCAGACGGCAGCTAGAGCCCATCATCATCCTCATCTGGTTGTAAGTAGGCAATCTAGTATATTATTCGTGGCACTAGTCTCTAATTTACCTCACATTAAAGGGACACTATAGTCCCCAGAACCACTGCAGCTTAATGTAGTGGTTCTGGTGTCTATAGCCTGTCCCTGCAGGCCTTTTATTGTCTGTTTAAATGGGCCGGTGAGGAAGAGCTTTGATCTCCCCACCGGCCCTCCATGGCAAACAGCGGGGCCGGCGCAAGGATAGTGCCGGCCCTGCATAGACCGGCAGGGGATGTCCTGGGACCTCCCCTGCCGGCCTCGGCCCATGGCCACCGCGGCCCACCGGGCATTTGCCCGGTGTGCCCGATGGCCAGTCCGGGCCTGTGGCCAACTAAGGGCATACTATGCAGACAGCACCCTGAGCTTGGCATAAATGCGTCTAATGATACGCTCGCTCAACGCTTTCTAAGGACTGTCCCCTAGCACTCGCTGGTCCACTTGTCTCCTTACCTTCTTACTAGCAGGCAGAAGCTCCTGGTATGCAGTCTGGAACAGAGAAAAGCTGTATGTAGTGAGTGTAGAAGAAAGGGAACATGCCACAGTGTTAGAGAGACCAAAGTCAGCATTACCTTAAAGGATCACTATAAGGTGAGGAACACAAACATGAATTCCTGACCCTATAGTGTTAACACCACCAGCTAGCCCCCCTGGGCCCATCATGCCTCCTTAAATATAGAAAAATCTTACTGTATTCAAGCCTTAAGCTGTAACTTTGCATGCTATTAGACTCAGAAAACCAAACAGTCTGCTGACATCATTAGAAGTGGTGGCCTGATCCAATCACAGTGCTTCCCCATAGGATTAGCTGAGACTGACAAAGAGGCAGATCAGGGGCAGAGCCAGCATGATTCAAACACAGCTCTGGCCAATCAGCCTCTCCTCATAGAGATGAATTGAACCAATGAATCTCTATGACGAAAGTTCAGTGTCTGCCTGCAGAGGGAGGAGACACTGAATGTTTGGATGCATTTTAGGCATCCATGACCCCAGGAAGGATCTCTAACAGCTATCTGAGGAGTGGCCAGTGAAATTATCACTAGGCTGTAATGTAAACACTGCATTTTCTCTAAAAAGACAGTGTTACAGCAAAAAGCCTGAAGGTAATGATTCTACTCACCAGAACAAATTCAATAAGTTGTAGTTGTTCTGGTGACTATACAGGGAGTGCAGAATTATTAGGCAAGTTGTATTTTTGAGGATTAATTTTATTATTGAACAACAAACATGTTCTCAATGAACCCAAAAAACTCATTAATATCAAAGCTGAATATTTTTGGAAGTAGTTTTTAGTTTGTTTTTAGTTTTAGCTATGTTAGGGGGATATCTGTGTGTGCAGGTGACTATTACTGTGCATAATTATTAGGCAACTTAACAAAAACAAATATATACCCATTTCAATTATTTATTATTACCAGTGAAACCAATATAATATCTCAACATTCACAAATATACATTTCTGACATTCAAAAACAAAACAAAAACAAATCAGTGACCAATATAGCCACCTTTCTTTGCAAGGACACTCAAAAGCCTGCCATCCATGGATTCTGTCAGTGCTTTGATCTGTTCACCATCAACATTGCGTGCAGCAGCAACCACAGCCTCCCAGACACTGTTCAGAGAGGTGTACTGTTTTTCCTCCTTGTAAATCTCACATTTGATGATGGACCACAGGTTCTCAATGGGGTTCAGATCAGGTGAACAAGGAGGCCATGTCATAAGTTTTTCTTCTTTTATACCCTTTCTTGCCAGCCACGCTGTGGAGTACCTGGACGCGTGTGATGGAGCATTGTCCTGCATGAAAATCATGTTTTTCTTGAAGGATGCAGACTTCTTCCTGTACCACTGTTTGAAGAAGGTGTCTTCCAGGAACTGGCAGTAGGACTGGGAGTTGAGCTTGACTCCATCCTCAACCCGAAAAGGCCCCACAAGCTCATCTTTGATGATACCAGCCCAAACCAGTACTCCACCTCCACCTTGCTGGCGTCTGAGTCGGACTGGAGCTCTCTGCCCTTACCAATCCAGCCACGGGCCCATCCATCTGGCCCATCAAGACTCACTCTCATTTCATCAGTCCATAAAACCTTAGAAAAATCAGTCTTGAGATATTTCTTGGCCCAGTCTTGACGTTTCAGCTTGTGTGTCTTGTTCAGTGGTGGTCGCCTTTCAGCCTTTCTTACCTTGGCCATGTCTCTGAGTATTGCACACCTTGTGCTTTGGGCACTCCAGTGATGTTGCAGCTCTGAAATATGGCCAAACTGGTGGCAAGTGGCATCGTGGCAGCTGCACGCTTGACTTTTCTCAGTTCATGGGCAGTTATTTTGCGCCTTGTTTTTTCCACACGCTTCTTGCGACCCTGTTGACTATTTTGAATGAAACGCTTGATTGTTCGATGATCACGCTTCAGAAGCTTTGCAATTTTAAGAGTGCTGCATCCCTCTGCAAGATATCTCACTATTTTGGACTTTTCTGAGCCTGTCAAGTCCTTCTTTTGACCCATTTTGCCAAAGGAAAGGAAGTTGCCTAATAATTATGCACACCTGATATAGGGTGTTGATGTCATTAGACCACACCCCTTCTCATTACAGAGATGCACATCACCCAATATGCTTAATTGGTAGTAGGCTTTCGAGCCTATACAGCTTGGAGTAAGACAACATGCATAAAGAGGATGATGTGGTCAAAATACTCATTTGCCTAATAATTCTGCACTCACTGTAGTGTCCCTTTAACTATATTCATTGTCAGCCAGTCCACACATGTTTTGTTCCCATACACCCCTGTTAAGTTTCCATACTTAAGTAAAAGTATGTGAAAAGTAGTTAGGGTTGCCACCTTTCTTTGAAAAACATACCGGCCTTACTAATTTGCATAATTAATTATGTATGGGTGACATCACATGATGTAAATCACAAGGAGTGGAAAAAAGGTAAAATACAATACAGTAATAACAGAAAAAGACATAGCGTAATACTGTTAACTTGGAAAGGGGAGTGGAAATATGGGTAGTAATTCACACTCACAAACCAAAATTGATTGTAGACATATCTTATAAAACGATGAATATCTCAGGATAGGTGGAACATCATGGTGTACATAGAAGGGAACAAAAAGGCATAATAGTGCAGAGTATCTTGGTAAAAAATACACTTTAATGATAGGGCACACTTACAATATTGTAGTGGCAAGCAGGCATATAAAATCAACCGGTCTCAGGATCACAGGATAAATCACAGGATCAACAGAACCAGAAAATCAAATAAAATAAAATGAAAATAAAAAACCTAATAAATAATAAAAACTCTGGAACACTATAAATCAGCCCAGGGCCAGTTTTTATTATTTATTTATTAGGTTTTTTATTTTTAGAGACAATATCAGTCGGGAGTTTAGTGTGCTCCTGGCACAAGCAGCTATTTTGGTTTTCCAGTTCACATCGGGAAGATTAAAGTCACCCATGATGATAACTTCTCCCTTGATTGTCATTTTAGCTATTTCCTCAACTAGTAGATTATCAAAATCTTCTATCTGTCCTGGGGGCCTATAAATCAAACCTACACGAGTTACTGTGTGATTACCAAATTCTAATGTAACGGACTCTATGTTCGCCTCACTAACTTTTATAAGGCTAGATTTTATGCTATCCTTCACATACAGGCCCCCCTCTCCCTTTCTTGCCCTTCCTATCTTTTCTATATAAAGAGTACCCTGGTATTGCTATGTCCCAGTAATTTTTC
>OW240912.1:122626556-122639409 GCA_933207985.1 Pelobates cultripes
ACACACACACACACACTCTGCATCAGATACACACACACACACACACTCTGCATCAGATACACACACACACACACACTCTGCAAACATATCAAAAATAAAACAAACATTTAAAAAATTAAATTAAAAATGCCTTTTTTTTTCTCCCCCCATTTTACACAAATTACATCCCTTCAGGAAAACACACACTCTGCATTATATATACACACTACACACTCTGTATATAATGCAGAGTGTGTATATAATGTAGTGTAGTGTGTCTATAATGTAATGTAGTCTATATAATGCACACACTGCATTATATACATACTATGCAAACACACTGCATTCCCTTTACACACCACACAAACACACATACTCTGCATTAATTATATACACACTACACAAGCAGTCACTGCATTAACTACACACTACACAAATACACACCGCTCCACTGTCTAAACACACTGCATCCAGTGTATGTGGCTTGTTTATTTTGTGAATTTACCTTCTAGAAATAGTTTATTTTTTCAAAATTCTAAATGTACAGAATAACGGCAAGTTATCAGCTATCGGCCTGAAAGTTAACAGATTATCGGTATCGGCTCTAAAAAATAAACATTGGTCGATCCCTAGCTTATACACATTTACACCATACCTAGAGCCTTCCCTTATACTTCAACAGGGATTCAGCCACGCATATATTCCTTCCAGGTGTATAAGCCTCTGTAAACCTGGCAGCAAAGTGGTAATCAGGGGGCAAATTTTATAAAGCCTGTCAAACTGGGGATGCTCCCTAGGGGGGCACAGACTGTTGTTGCTGAAGTGCATGAAATATAGAAAAATTTCATACCTCTTCCTCGACATACACTGGGAGTAAATTGGCGTAGATCAGATGGGGCTACTGCTCCAGTAGGAGAGGATGAAGGGCTTCTTTATGATGCCCGTCGGCATAGTCAATGCCCAGAATTTAATTTCTGGCACATTGATGTTTTGCCCAAAAAAGACTCTGGTTATGAAGCACGGAACTGATGGGCATATAAATTCGTTTGGGCGACAATGTTTCCCCAATACATCATCGCCCAGAAACTCCTCCATAAACTGCTGAGGGCAAAATCCACATTCATGCCAGGATTTGCAGTGAAGGGTGGCATCTCTGGCAATGAGGCACTATCCACTCCTCTGCAGTACTGCCAGCTGGGGCAGCACATCTATTTCTGGCAGGGTGACTAGCAGATACAGATGCATCATAACTAGCAGCAGACACTATATCTAGTGATGTATCTGAGCACCAGGTATGGTTAAAATCAGGGTTGGAGTCACATAGATACGTCAGACTAACGCAAGGATGACATAAGCGCTATACAAACTTTGTGACATGATCACAATCACTTTATTTAGTGATCTAACAAAAAAATAAACGAACCCCTAAAAAAAAAAAATATGCATAGACCGCAAAATAAGTGCTGATGTGCGAGAGCTGGTGATCTATACAGTGATCACTGGCAGGATAGGGGTTAATAGCTCTGAAAAGAAAAGGGGGCGGGGAGTTAATTGATTTAATTCGATTTTTATTCTGTATAATCTTCGACGCACTCAGCACAGGCTTCCAATGCTCTTCTTGACTGCCGGGCACCACGTGGAGCAACTCCAGTGGAAGCGATCGCCCAGCAGTAAGGAGAAGTATTGCACAATGTCTTGACATCAAGATATCGCTGCAATACCATCAGAGCGGCTGATTGCTTCCAGCGCTCTAATTATCCGGGGACGTATAAGGTACGTCCGCGGTCCTTAAGGACCATATTTTTGTCAGACTTACCTGAGGGGGTTAAATGATAGCATTCAAGATCTAACATTTCACCAGATATGGATGCTCTGACTATTTGTAGCGCATCCAGTGTAGCCAAATTGACCCAGTTGGGATTGTCAGATTGACACATGGAGCTTTGTAAGGTGTTTTTTTTTTTTTTTTCCAAACTTCTAGAAAGTATATTGGCATAAACTGGAGAGTCTGTACTTGCACCATAAAATAAGCTATAGCGTTCATGGTGCTTGGAGTGTCTTTTGCCAAGATTATTTAACATAGCTGCTGAACTTTGTCTAAAACATAAAAAAAGGGTTCAGCACTCCGCTAATCCTTTTTTAGTGATCAGCATTCTAATGTATGCGACTCATCACATGACAAAAAAAACATTGCCCTTCTGTTTGTGGTTACCGAGTTAATTGTAGTACTGACAACTGAAAAAATAATACGTGTGCTGGTCCATTTTCTTATGTGTTGGACTCTGGTTTTGGCGATACAAGAGTTAATTGACATGGCTGGTTTAAGGGTACGCCTGCCTGCAGTAAGGAGTGCATTCTGCTTGGGCGCAAGGCTTTTAGTAAACCCCGCTTCCTGAGCAGACAATAGGTGGGCACCATCCTGACAGGGAGCCCTGCACTGTGGCTCCAGACAGGAGCAGGCTCAGCCCACAAGGAAACGGCCGGCCGGGTCGCAGGCAAATCCCTTATTCTCAACATTGGCACTGGCCTTGATTATGCACCCTCTGTAGAATAACTAATTTGTGTTGACTCTCCTTTTTACTGATGCTTCTTAGAACCCTTGGACCTAAAAACATGGTTATTTCTCTAAAATGACGGTGTTATTTTTACATTGCCATACAAGACACAGGTTAAGGGCAACAAAACCACATTAAGATGAAGTGGTTTTGGTGTTTAGTGTCTTTTTAAAGTCTGCAATTTGCACTTCATGTTTTCTCTATAAAATGCATAAAGAAATGTAGGGACTACTTTTCCTCATGTATAGAGGTCAAGTTGACAAACTACAATGGACAGAGCCTAAAGCAAAGTTCTGTGTCAGTTGCCAGTCAAATCTACCCTCAATCCATCAGTAAAATTATCATACATGGGTAGAGGAGAACAAAATGTCTGCACCCAGATATTGAGATCTGGCTCAAGGAACAAGAGATAATAAATATAAACAAAGGCAAGTGTGTTTAATAATTGGAGAGCAGTGGAAGGTAAGAGGCAGAGCTAAACAGTTATGGATTCAAGACAATTTGTGAACGGTTTAACCCCTAAAAGTAAGCTGGCACATTGGATCTGCTCATGGCACCATAACGATTTCTTCTGATTAAGTTGTTATAGTGCCTGGAGGGCTCGATAAATCACAGGCGCCATGGCGACTAGAAATTTTACCCTGGCGTCTGGGATGTCGGCCCTTTAAGGCTGCCGCCCGCAGTAGCATGATGGGAGCATTGTAGCCGGTGTGCTATTGAGCATTGGATCCAGCTGCCTGCGGGAGCATTGAAGGCGGCATGTGAGGGAGTGGTAATCTACCTGCAGCTTCTCTTTGATCCCTCACGCGCTGTTTAATGATGCTGGGGGAGTCAGAATATGACATCACTCTGGCTACAGAGAGCGTGAGGGAGCAGACAGGAGCTACATTTATATTACTGCTCCCTTGCACGTAGGAAGAGAGGACCTGAGTGGATTTCAATAAAAATCTGTTTGTGTGAGAGCACGTGTGTCTGTTTAGGTACCTGCCCCCTCCAATTGCACTAGAAAGTTGCTTTTACTCACCTTTTTTCCCCACGCCGTGCCTGTATTGCCGTGGCTGGTCAGTCATAATAATTTCTGCTAAGGGAGAATGTTGCGCATGCAGAGAAAAACAATGTGCCAATCAGCTTCTCCTCATAGAGATGCATTGATTTAATGCATCTTTATGGGGGACATTCTGCACCTCCATACAGTTCGTGGAGACGCTGAACCATAGACTCTCTAGTGGCCATCTGAGTGACTGTTACTAGGCAGCAATGCAAACACACTGCCTTTTCTGTGAAAAGGCAGTGTTTATATTGCAAGGTCTGCTGGTACAGGCTATAGACACCAGAACAACTAAGGTAAACTGATGGTTCTGGTGTCTATAGTGTCCCTTAAGAATTGCATTTTTCTTTTTGAAAATATAAACTTAAAATTTAGTTTAAAAAAAAAAAAAAACTGGCTCCTAACTTTTTTAGCTGTCTTCTAGGTTCTAACCATATTTGTCAAGCTCTGGAAGGAAAGGAAAATTGACAGGACCCTTTACAACACACACACACACACCACCCTCACACACACACACACACCCCCACACACACACACACCACACACCCCCACCCACCCCCACACACACACACACACACACACACACACCCACCCCCCACACACACACACGCACACACCCCCACCCCACACACACACACACACACACACACACACACACACACAGGCAGCCTCTCCACACATGCACAACTCATACGCGTCACCCGTAAGCGTGTCATTAAATTTACTTAAGGACTACTATAGTGCCTGGAAGGCAAAGAGTTGCAACTATAGGATCGATAAGATACACCTTCAGGGTCCCACTCTCGCCAGTCTGAAGGGGGAGGAAGGGGTTAAATTCTTAAATTTTTCCAGCACTGGGGATTCTCCTCCCTCTTCCGACGTCATCCGCCGCATGCACGGCAAGAGCCACGTGCACATTCAATCAGTCTGTGGGAAAGCATATTTCAATGATTTCCTATGGACGTCTGCATCTTATTACTTAATTATTACTCTGCGGCTCTCATACAGTCATTTTGGATACTGGGCAATACACTTGCATAGAGAGGGGGACCCTTGATCTTCCATTACCTGGGGGCCCCAGTCTGCATTTTAGTTATTAAAATATTTCTCCAAGCTAACTTGTTGAAAACATTTCTTAAACAAGTGTCTTGATCTATACAGTAGGTGACCGCAAACTTGCTATATAGCCTGGTTTTGTCACAACTCACTGCTGGTATCTCATTTGTTTAACTCTCTTAAAGAAGAATTCAAAGTTTTGATTTCAAATTTGAGGCCAAAAAAGTCGAATTTGAAAAAATCTGTCCGCTAAGCTTTCTATTGCATTGGTCTAAAATTAGAAATTTACTAGGGATTCTCACTTTAGTAAATATGGCTGTAGATGCTGCCATGGAATCCTTCAGGCAAAACTAACGCATGTTGCAAAAAAGGCTTTTTCCAAAGTTCGTGTCCTGGCACATTGGAGTCACTTTTTTGTTCTAGATAATTTGCATGAAAAAATAATTTTACAGGAAACCAATATATAACTTTTCAGGAAATATATTAAAAAATTTTTTAGTAAAACAGTTTTTTGGTTAGAGTAACCCTTGCTGGTATGTTTATGGGCAATTTAAATTAAAAAAAAAAGTGTTCTTATTGTCCCAGTCTATAGGTGGTAAAATGTAATCTTAAAGCTTCGTACAATGATGCCACATGTGACATTGTTTGCTTTTTTTTTTGTCTATATTTATTTTTAAATTTTATTTATATATTTTTTTTAATTTAAAGGATGGTCGTGTTTTATTGTGGGATACAAGAAACCCAAAGCCTGCCACTCGGATCAGTGAGTATTTTTTGGGAGAGTTGGCAATTTCGTTATGATTCCTTATGACTTTGTCTCACGGACTTGTAAATCACACCACTATACGCCTTAATTAAAATATATCTTTTACCTTACAACTACTGTAAGGAGGAGGAGGATCATTAGACAAATCACTATAAAGATAAGCGAATATAAATCGATCATCCTGTATTATTATTGGCATGGTCATACAGATTCCAGAGGTTGACTATGCATTTTACGAATCAACAGTTGGTGTCCTCTGTTCTGATTCCTAGACTGTTGATAGTATTTTAGATCTAAAAGCAGCTGTATAGCTAATCAGTTTGCTTTCTTACTGTGTGTAACCTGTCCTACCCGATTTCAGTGAAAATATAAATTTTTTTTATTTTATTTTTCTCTGTTTTGGAATTCACTTCTTTATTGACTCTGGATTATTTTTAATTGGCTTTGATTTTAGCAGCTTAGTTATAAAAATGTAAAATGTTATATGCTCAATTGTATTCCTTCATTTGCAGACTTTTTTGCCTCTGACCTCTTTCCTACCTCAATTACATGGCATCCGGACAAGGACGATCATTTTGTTTGCGGTAGGTTTCTGGAATGTTATTAATTTTTTGTGTGTGCAAATGTTGTCTTAATAAATATATTAAATAAGCAATTTTATAGATATAGATATCTAGTTAATACAATGTTAAACAAAAATCTGCACACCAGTCAAGCTATAAGACTTGCTTTTCCCACAGAAATCACAAATCTGCCGTGATGTTACTACCGCAAAGGATTCTGGGTGGGTATATGCAAATTAGTTTAACAAATAATCACATTTTTGCCTCATTCCATTTTAAACATGGATTCCTTTGGGTTTGTGTCTGCTGTATACAACAGCTTTGAAACACAACTTAGGAAAAGATGCAAAACCAGTAAACCACTCATGGACAGCTTTTCGTTGTTAATGCAAATAATCAGCATGAGGTTGGCTACTGGTTTGCTATTGAGGCTTGTTAGTGCTTGGGAAGCAAAAACCAAAAAGGTTTTGGTGGGGAACAAATTGTGATTTTTGTGTGTGTGTGTATATGTATATTTGTTTATTTTTCCCATGCCTGCCAAAAACTACCTACCTACATCTGGCATTGCTTGTGCTGTTGGGCATTGTAAATTAGCCTGGAATTCCAAGTCTTGCTTCCTTTGCGTGTTTAACAAACCTGTAATGTTTTTCCTCTGCAGTGTTCTAATATGTTAAAAGGACACTTCAGGCATTTTAGATGTGTAATGGACGTTATCTAGAGTGGGTCATCTTGACCTATTACAGGACACCAGATGTATGTTTTTTTTATTTTGCAACATTAAATACATCTCTGGTCCATCCACACCCGTCACACTTGACTGCAATGATTCAGTTATGCTTTTGTGTTTACTGCTGGATGTAACATGATTTGCATCCAGCACTATCGTCCAAACAAATCAAGAGACTTTTCTCCCATAGCGAATAATGGGAGGGTAAGGATTTACTGATGAAGTAGCAGATTACTAGAACTTTGCTATGAATAAGGCATGCTCAAAAAGGGGTTAGTAAAATAAAACAAAGCAAATTGGTGGCAGCCTGGAGTATTTTTAGTTGAATTGTGTAGAACAAGCTTTTAAATGTTAAAGGAACACTGAAAGCACTGTGAATTTTTCCAGGATTGCTTTTTGCTAGAGTTTTACAATCTGGATTTTAATGTGGTACATTTTGTAGTTTAGTGAATAGAGCACCCATTTTGTGTGGTTAAACACCATAACCACTAGAACCAACTGTAGTGGTCCGAGAGCTAGGGGTGCCCTCCGAGAATGTCAAACTGTTTCAGATCTTTAGTGGGAATGGTGCTTGGAGTTTTCCTTTAAAATTTGTATTGGAGTTGAAGTGTGTTGTTTTTTTTCATTCCTAATATGGTCTTACTTAAAGGACCACTATAGGCACCCAGACCACTTCAGCTTAATGAAGTGGTCTGGGTGCCAGGTCCAGCTAGGATTAACCCTTTTTTCTGTAAACATAGCAGTTTACAAATGGGTTAATCCAGCCTCTAGTGGCTCTCATTGACAGCCGCTAGAGGGCTTCCGCACTTCTCACGGTGATTTTCACAGTGAGAAGACGCCAGCGTCCATAGGAAAGCATTGTGAATGCTTTCCTAGGGACTGGCTGCGCGTGCGGCTCTTGCCGCGCATGCGCATTTAGCCGGTGACTTAAGAAGAGGGAGGAGGAGGAGAGTCCCCCGCCCGGCGCTGTAGAAAGAGGTAAATTTAACCACTTCCTCTCCATCCAGCCCGGCGGGAGGGGGACCCTGAGGGTGGGGGCACCCTCAGGGCACTATAGTGGTCATTTAAAGCCGTATCTAACAAAATGTGTAAACAGTACAATAACTCATCCGACCATTGACAACCCAGTGATAACCATATCATATTGCTTCTTTGTTTTGTGTTAGGTGATGAAAATGGAAATATTTTCAGTGTTAACCTGAAAAGCCCCGATTCTGCCCAGACCCTGGCTGTTCATTCCCAAGCCATCACAGCACTAGAGTACTCAAAGCACAGGTACAAATTATTATACATATTCTGCTGGCTATTGCATCATGTTAACGCTCTTATTAATTAATTTTATTTTATTTTTTAATTCCATGGGGTTCCAATTATACAGGCGATTAAGCAATTTTGAAGGGGCTTGCATGGCTGTGGTTCTTACTTTTAAAGCATGATTGAGATAATGCCAGGGAAAAGTGGGAAAACAAATTGTCTTTATTTTCAATTTATATTTTATAAATGTCCGAACACAATGATCCCAATACAAGGTGTATAAATGTAATGTATTTATATCAACCCACGGTGCGTGGAAATAAAATATATAGTTGGCATAAAAAAATAAGCAACATATGATATACATTGATATCAAATAAAATTCCATAGCACAGTTGAATAATCGAATCAGACATAAAATTACATTTGGTAATGGGGAAAAAAGAGACACTGCTTAAGTGATGAGTGTGAAGGGGAGGACACAAGTTATGAGATTTTAAATAAGTTTAATGTGGAAGTCTACGATGAAGATTGAGAGGAGGAAAAGCAGTGTCTGAGATCTCAGCCAGTGCTGGTCCATTAACTGATTTAATTTGAGGAACTATGTCTCATTCATGATGCTGAGCAGCTGGAGGTTATAGGATACATACAACAACTGTAATAAGGGCAGATATTCTCCTGCTGGTGTCTTGTATTGTGATAAACACTTTGATAGCGATGGCTAATGGAGGATTGCTTTTAAGCAAGCGTTTCTCATTCAGTTGTTTCCTATTTTGTGAATGCGAAGCTTCCGGCAGCTTAGCTGCCGCTAATTGCCTCATGTAAAACATATGGGTGGAATGTAATTAAAATATATATATATATTTTTTTTTTTTAAACTGCGCACAAAATGTCTAGAGAAACTGTCATCTTACATCTAGATTGTCTTCCTTCCTATTCAATGTGTGGACCAAAGAGGTGATTTTACCATGATTTATTTTAAATGTATGCTTTCTCCTTTAGTGAATGGAGTGTCCCTTTAATAAGAGGCAGGGATGGGGAGGTATAGGTGTAGCATAAATATAAAATCAGTATATAAGTCATTATTTTCATCACTATTAAGCTGCACTTAATAATAGAGCTGGACTTGCCTATTTTGCTTACAAAGTTGCATGTGAGTGCGTACAAGCCTGAACAAGGAATTGTTCAATGTCACCTTATGTGCATGCATGCTCCCCTGTCACATTAGAGGCGTCAAATTATTATACTATATGACTAAACTGCCCTGATAGCTGGTTACAGTGTAAATTTAATATAAATAAATTGATCTTGGTTATTTTGTTGTGGAAACACCTTAAATGGTACAGTTCCTCTAATTAAATTATTGTGGTTATGCAATAAAAAATTTTTTCAAAATTTGAATAACCTGTGCTTTTCACTTATACACACCCTCAACAGTTTATCTTTGTGCGGCTGTGCCATAGATGCATGGAATTGCCTTCCAGCTGAAGTGGTAGAGGTTAACACAGTGAAGGGGTTTTAGCATGCGTGGGAAAGGCATAAGGCTATCCTAGCTATAAGATAAGGCCAGGGTCTAATGAAAGTATTTATTTAGAAAATTGGGCAAACTAGATGGGTCAAATGTTTTTATGTGCCGCCACATTCTGTTTCTATGCTAAGTCTTAAGCTACTGTGAGCAGCCTCTGAAGGAAGCTTGCCAGTCTGCAGACTTTAGCTCCTACCATTTATCAGTCCAATATAGCTGTTTTCTATGGCTGATGTGCTATCGTGTTCTGGCACACTACAGACAGGATCCCATTTTCCTCAATTTCACAAAAGTCGATATCTGTCAAAGCAGTAATAACTTATGGAGTTACTAAACTATTTGTATCAGATCACAGTATTTTTTGGAGCGCTGTTTGCGTTATTACGGTGTCAGTTTACTCTTCGGAGTACGTCTCCTCTGACACATAATCCATAAAGCTGAATTTGTGCAAGTACTTAAGCAGAATTCCTAGTTACAGTAGTAGCAAACTTTACAGAATAAATATCTGCTGACCTATGTGTGCATCAAGACTCTATCCTTGTACCTGCTGTAGACCATTTTTGTTATTTTTAAATTCATTGAAACTAAACTTATTTTCTTCTTTCTTCAGCACTCCTTTATTGGCCTCTGTGAGCGAAGATTGTTCGGTGGTGGTACTTGACTCCAGTTTTACAGAAATGTAAGATGCAACACTTAAGCACCCTTACTACAGATTCCATTAAGCGAGGCAATAACTTATCAATTCATAGTTTTGCACACATCATAGTGATGTGTACTACTTCAGCAAACCTGTAAAGTTAATGTCTATTTAATAAGTTTTGTTTTGTTTTTTTCCTTCCTATAGCTTCAGGGACCAATCTCACAGAGATTTTGTGACTGGTGTGGCATGGTCACCCCTCGATCAATCAAGCTTCACTACTGTTGGCTGGGACCACAAAGTGCTTCACCACAGACTCCCCAAAGAGACAAGTCCCAAGTCCCCTACCGAAAAGGAGGAGCAAGATTAATGCAGGAAGAAATCGGACTGATATTAGAATAGAAGGTGTAGACCATGCCCAATCTTGGTATTTCCTTTGCCACTTAACAATTACCTGTTTATTCCTACCCTATTTTTCATTATTTTATTCACACAAGAGTTGCGTTATCTCCAGTACGTTTTCTATCTAAGTGTACGTTCCATGTTGACAACAAATACTCGTTGATGGTTTTGCTTGGCATTTCTTGGAAAAGGAATTGTTAATAAACCCTTGTATGAAATAGTAGGCAGGCGTTCTAGTTGTTTGTAAGTTACATTTGTTTTTGTTTTTTTGTAGCAATGACATAAAAAAAAAAAAGAAATTAAATATTTCTGTCCAGTGTTGTACTTAATGTTTTCATGTTCTCTGTAACCTTTCTCTGGGATGTGCTAATAGTATCCTAGTGTGTTTTTATTAAATTCACATGAAATGTAGCTTTAAAATATTAGTTATTCCAGCTATGCTTTATCTGCATAGGTTATAATTAGTGCTAATCACTGCAGCAAAACCCTTTAAAACCTTTTGAAAACACTTTAGCTCTTGAAGGTAAAAGAACACCCAGACACACCTACACTTACAACTTCATTGAGATAAAGAGAGAATACAAGCACCAAAACAACTATAGCTTAATGGAGTGGTTTTGGTGTATAGATTGTGCCCCTGCAGTCTCGCGGTTTGTTTCTGGCATTTAGGCGTTAAAGGGACTCTGTAGGCACCCAGACCACTTCAGTTGATTGAAGGTGTCTGTGTGCAATGTCCCTTACCCTACAGTGGTAATTATTGCAGTTTAATTACCTTTGAGGGTTAACTCTCCCTCTAGTGTATTCCGGAATACAAATGGCCATTTGGTCCATTATATGATGCTAGACATCCTCGTGCTCTGAATCAAGACCTCCAGCGTCCGATAATAAATATATATATATCAGCTCTATCAGCATGCAAATGCTTCACTGGGATGCCAGGCCCCACCCACGTGGTTGATCTTTTGACTGCAAAGGCCTGTCTGCTAAATCTGTCGTGCTGGTCTGGGCCACAATCCCCAATGTGTGTCGGTGCTTTCCCAGCTGGCGTTCTGGCTATAAAGGTGTTTTTTCAGATTTTTGTCAGAATCCTATCCTATCCAAGCCCCTCTGGTGTCACCCCTTATGTTACTTATGTCCCCTGCTCCTTGTCTTCCCCCCCTCCCCCCTCTCCATATTCTTGACATTTATTTATAAATTTGCCTGTCTCACTATGATCTTAGTCTGCTCCCAATTCTACCTACTTTCAGGTATTGTATGTGTCCACCTCCCTAAACCCTCTAATCTAGCCTCACTGTAGTGCAGGCGGTCGGTACTGAGATGGAGGTTATTTAATCTGTTTGATTTGTCCACTCGACCCATTCAGCCTGTTCTACGAATGTAGGGGTCTAAATTTCTTTTCCTTCACCCACAGTGCCTGCTGAACAAACGAAGCTCATAAACCAGAAGCTTGAATATACTCTGTCTCAATACTGCTTAGTTGTGCTTCAATATGGGACAATGCAAAGCTGGGAGTGGGGCTCTGCTTGCACCTCCTCCCAGTCATTTTGGGTGGCGTATACTCTTAAGAATACTCTGCTGCCTCCAGCACCCCTAAGCTGCCTAGGATATTGGTGGAATGAACTAATGTGGGTGCGCTAGTTGTGGCTTCAATTCTAAAAGAGTGTGCAATACTATAATATGAAGATAGATCAGGCTGCTACAACACCAACTTCAAGATCCTATTGAAATAACGAGAAAGGGTAGTCTCGTCTTTATGGGCAACAAAGTGTGGGTAGCATGGGGGATGCAGGTGTGCAAAAGAGCTAAATATCTCCACAAGGCAAAACATCAGCAGATGTGGGATGCAGGTGTACAAAAAAAGCTACATAGCTCCTCAAGGCAAAGCAAAAAATCAGCAGAATTGGAGACTAACAATTTAGGAGATACATAAACATGGAAAGCCTGAACACCAGGCAGCGACAGAGGATTGGAGCCATGAGTTCCCTAACCCGAAGTGCACCATGAAAGTAACAATTTCAAAGGCTGAGGAACATGCAAAATGCAATACTTGTAGCAGGAATAAGCAAGCGGAGGGTGTGATAGCTTTCCAAGAATAAGGCAGGTGTGACTCATACTTGTACCATCCCTTCAGAATCTGCTTGACTGGAAATATTTGAAGAGATCAGGCTTACCTGCAAATCTTTGGAAAAAGGACATATCCAGGAGCCTTTGCTAGGCCACCAGATGCGAGCCACTATAACAAAACTGTCTGCAAGGACTCCACTGCAGAGCCCAAACACCCCTGCTGAAATTGACCAATTTGCACTAGTAGCCATCACATTATTTTATTATTTATGTAGCG
>OW240912.1:122658765-122738090 GCA_933207985.1 Pelobates cultripes
CCAAAACAGTTCCATAGATTTGGGCTGTGAGGTCGGTCTATTTCAGGCTGAAAAAACGACTAAGTCCCATCGCGAATGGGACTTAGTCCCTGCAGCTGAAATAAGGCTGAAAAAAACGGCTGAAAAAAAGACTAAGTCCCATCGCCGAATGGGACTTAGTCTCTGCAGCTGTAAAACCAGTAGGGGAGAAGGTAGAGCTCAGCGGTGTTCGCGGAAATGTGTAGCCGATTTTAGTTCCATGAATTTGGCTACACATACCGCTGACCTCGCCGAATGATCAAAGATGGCCGCCGCCACGTGTTCAGCAAACGAACAAAGACCTCCCAGCATTGTCAATTAAGCTGCGGTTAACCGCAGCTTCTGGGAGGTAAATTGCATGCACACTTCCACTTCTGGGTGGTCTGCCTGTGTGGTCCTTGGTTCAGTAAGCCCCATTTACTGAACCAAGTGGGAAATAGCCAGGCAGGCACAAAGGGTTTGCACCAGGTCTGGGGACACAGGGGACACCGTCTTAAAGGGGCAGTGTCCCCAACAAGTCTGGGGACACGGCCTTAAAGGGGCAGTGTCCCAATCTTCCTGATGTCCCAAAAAAGGTGTTTAAAGGGCCAGCACCAGTCACATAAAGAGTCCATAAGCCCCAATATGCCCACCGACAGTCTTAAAGGGCCATACACACCAAATAAAAGTGCATACATTTTCACAATCTCCCAGGGGCCATAGTCATGCGGGAGGAGGCTGGCAAGTAGGCTTCTCCACAACCCAGGGAAGCAGGGCAATTTGCCATTTAAAGGGCCGTTACAAATAGCAGTTTGTAACAAGGTGTCAATCCATATCTGCCAAGTGACCCGATGTAGGGGGACCAGTCCCTATTCTGCTCTGTGTCAGTGTGTACCAGGGAACCTTAGGACAGGTGTCAATCCATATCTGCCAAGTGACCCGATGTAGGGGGAACAGTCCCTATTCTGCTCTGTGTCGGTGTGTATCAGGGATCCTTAGGACAGGTGTCAATCCATATCTGCCAAGTGACCCTATGTAGGGGGAGCAGTCTCTATTCTGCTCTGTGTCCGTGTGCATCAGGGGCTCTGAGGACAGGTGTCAATCCATATGTCAAGGTGTCAATATGTCATATGTCAGGTGTCAATCCATATTGATTGTGATTTAGGAATGTTAGGTGATTTCTGCCCTTTATGGATTAAAACCAGACTCTGTATCAACTGTGTAATTTTCCATGGGAGTTTTGCCATGGATCCCCCTCCGGCATGCCACAGTCCAGGTGTTAGTCCCCTTGAAACAACTTTTCCATCACTATTGTGGCCAGAAAGAGTCCCTGTGTGTTTTAAAATTCGCCTGCCCATTGAAGTCAATGGCGTTTCGGGCGGTTCGCCAGTTCGCGAACATTTGCGGAAGTTCGCGTTCGCCGTTCGCGAACCGAAAATTTCGGGTTCGCGACATCACTAGTATAGAGGTTTGTTTTCTTTCAGTCTCAGGGGTGACAGGATGTCTAACGTGAGTATCCAAAAACATTCATGTTTAAAGGACCACTATAGGCACCCAGACCACTTCATCTGAATGAAATGGTCTGGGTGCCAGGTCCATCTAGTGTTAACGCTGCAGCTGTAAACATAGCAGTTTCAGAGAACTGGTTAATCCAGGTTAATCCAGCCTCTCGTGGCTGGAGGCGCTTCTGCGATTCTCACTGTGAAAATCACAGTGAGAAGACGCTGGACGTCCATAGGAAAGCATTGAGAAATGCTTTTCTATGGACTGATTGAATGAGCACACGGCTCTTGCCGCACATGCGCATTCAGCGCTGACGTCGGCAGAGGGAGGAGGGTTCCCCATCGCCGAGGGAGCCCGGCGCTGTAGTAAGGTAAGTGTTTAACCCCTTCAGCCCCCTTCAGCCCAGCGGGAGTGGGACCCTGAGGGTGGGGGGGAGGGGCTAATGACCCTATAGTGCCAGGAAAATGAGTTTGTTTTCCTGGCACTATAGTGGTCGTTTAAGTAATTTTCCTTGCTCGGTCCCCACCATGGGGTGACTCTCGTACCATATAAATTGCAATAAACCACAGGTCAGGCAGGGGATCTCCCATCTGTAAGAAATTTATGACTACTGGTTTATCGCTGTATGGCAAAAAAATTTATTCTGTGGCATTTTTTTTAGATTTTAACATAGGGGAGCAGACCACAAATATTTTGGGATAAAAAAAGAAATTGGGATTTGAACTGTGCTATGGACGATCCAGACAAGATCCTCAATAAATTACTGACAGGGCTATTTAACTTTAGACCACAGAAGCTGAACAGCATAAAAATCTATACTCAGAAGTGAAGGGTTTACTCTGCTAACTGAATTGCAATTCCTCTATTAAAGTCTATGGAAAAACGACTATTCAGTAAGCAGATTAAACCCTCCCCAGTGGTGTATTTTAAAATGGTGCCCCCCCTAATTTAAACGTACCCACCCCTTCCTGCCAAGGCCACACTTCTTCCTGTTAACCTACACACATTTTGACTGACAGACACACACTCACGGACCAGCACACACTCTCAGATACACTGACATTCACACACACTCATTGATTTCACACAATCTGACACACATACAATCATTTAGACACACGCTGACAGACGCATACTCACTGACAGACACATACAATCATTCAGACACACACTCACTAAAATTCATTGACACACTCACTGACAGACACACACACTCACTCAAATTCACTGACACACACATTCACTGGAGCACACACACTCACTGACAGACACACACTCACATTCACTGACACACACACTCACATTTACTGACACACACTCACATTCACTGACACACTCACATTCACGCGCGCCGCAGAGTGATGCCGGGAGCTGGAACATGATGTCATATTCTGGCTCCTGGCATTACATCGCGTCGCACGAGGGAGCTGAGCAGAGAGAGCTCAGGGGAAAGTGCTCCCTAGCTGCCTGCCTGCCTGCACGTCCGGCAGCCTCCCTGCCCAGCAGCCCCACTGGACCCCAGGTGAAAAATCCACCCAGCTATCCCAAAAGTAGAGAGAGCTCAGGGGAAAGTGCTCACCAGCCAGCTCTTGGGATCCTATAAAACGAGGCAAACAAGGTATTTACAAACAAGAACAATAAAGTATACACACTATGCAAAATTATATGAAAATCATATATTAGGGAGAGATACCAGGTGTACCTCACTAACACCTAAATCACATATAAATATTTCAGAATATTTTGGGGTCTGCAAGGTTCTGTGTGTCTAAACTATGTTTCTGGTCTATCTATTTATTATGTTTTATATAGGTAGCATATTAAGTATTAATGTACTGGGTATTATATACATATTTATTATATGTGTATTTATTTTATGTTATATTTTTCTCCTGGTCTTTTATTTATTTTTGTTTGCATAATTTGTTCATCCTGGTTCTCAGTCTTTTGGGCGGATTATCCGCCCGTTTTTCAAATTTTTTTGTCCCCTATAGGTTCCAGTAATAACATCTTAGTATGTGCGTTTATGCTACACATGCGCGTTTATTATGCGCATGCGTACGAACTACGCATATGCGTTCCACGTTACCGGAAATAGCATCACTTCCGGAACGCAAGGACTGTATCCTGTCTCGTGCCTGCCACGGATGAAACTCACGCCAGTCGGACGCCGGACGCCCGGGTTTTTCGAATTCAGGATGATTGTGGATATTGCCCTATATATACCTGGAAGTGTCATCACATTTATATCCCTGAGGAAGTCCATTTTCTGTCGGACGAAACGCGTTGGATAGATACTTTGAGTTTATGTATGCTGCTATTTGATTTTATATTCTGGATGTAGTTTTTATTTTTATTTTATTTATTATTTTTTATTTCATTTTAATTGTATCCTGCCTGTTTCATTGGATCTTCTATTGGACCCTTTTCTACACCGCTCTGGGAGTTCCATGTTATTTGGAGATATGCCTGCTATTTTTCTTCACTTGTAAGTGAGACCAATAAATACTATTTTGTAATTTAATTACATGCTTCACTATATTTGTTTCTTATTCTTTTATATACCCCACGGAGGATTGTCTACTCATAAAGATTGCTACCCTTTGGGAGGGTGAGAAGCCTGATTTCATATTTTGTTTGTGAGTGCACTTATTTCCACTAATATATCACTCACCTATTTAGTACTGTATTACGCTATGTTAGTTTTTAATTTTCTATACAGATTCCGTTTATGAATTACAACCTATATTTCAGGTTATTTGAATTTGTTCTTATATTATCACGTATTTGGGAGGTGTTTCCACTTTGTCTTTTTAAACAAGGTATTTGCCTGGGCATTAGGGGGCAGCGTTTTTTGCTGCCCCCTGGAAATAGCCGCCCAAGACAAATGCCTTGTTTGCCTCGCGGTTGACACATCCCTGCTTATCCCACTAATAGACTCCAGGCCTTAGTCTTTAAGGCACAAGAATGAGTGCATGCATCAGTGGGGGTATGTGTCTGTCAGGAATAGAAATTTGGAAGGGGGTGCCCAGGTTTTGTCATGCCTAGGGCAGCACAAAACCGGAATATACCTCTGATTTTAAGTTTCTGTGTGCATAATGAATGCCTGTGTGCATATGGTGGATGCACTTTTTGTAAAGTAAATGCAATTTAGAGAGAGAGAGTGTGAGTGAGTGAGTGTGTGTGTGTGTGTGTTTTAATTATATTTAATTTAAGTATAATTTTTATATTATACGTAAGTTTATGCCCCCTTCTCTGTCTCTTACCTGTGGCCAGCTGGGGGTTGGGGGGGGGCTTGGCAGGGGACACTACAATTCCTGTTGTTTTGATGGCATATTTCAGTCTAGTAGCAGTTTACAGGCTTGCATAGTGATGAGATGCCCTAGTGACTTCAGCTTACTCCTCCAGCAGGTGGCAGTTCCTCATCCTCTCTCGCGAGCCCCAGCATTGTGCCATGAAGTCTCCTGAGCCCCATCTTCCCTATTCAATCCAGCAGTGGCTCAGGGGCAAATATCGATACTCGCACAACCGGGCAGCCTTGGCCCTGTAAAGCTGTATCAGCTGTAACCTTCTAATGGCGGCCCAGTAATAATATCTATCACTATTATTTTTTGTCTTTTCTTACATTTCATCAAGTCCCCTGGCACTGGCCCTTCATTCAAAGTTAAGTTATATTCAAGCACTTTTAAATGGAACGATGGTCAATGGCCTACCAGAGTCCAGCCCCGACTGTAATGGATGCTGTGATAGGCTGAAAGCTGTCAGCTGACACTCTCATCCAATCACTTCTACTCTGCTGCTCAGGTTAATTTTTACTCAATAGCCAAAGCAGCTTAGAAGGGATGGCCAACTGGGAACTCTTGATCAGAATGAAAACATTAAAAATGGTTTAACACTGAATGAAAGGAAAGCACTAGTGGACTTCAGACGCTATTATCAGTTCAATGAGATAAAGCAGTTACAGTGCGTATAGTGTCCCTTTAAGTAGGAGTTATAAAACAACACAGGGGTTGGAACACAGAACACACTTATTATATTCCACACTTGTCTTTGTTGCGGTTTAAATATGATTGGTAGCAAGACTAAAAATTTGACCAGTTGGAGATCAGGCAGCTAGTTGGGTGACAGTGAAACATGGTAGCAGATGGGGAAAGAAGAGGAAGGATGTAACCAGTCCTGATTTTGTACACTCCAGCCTGTTTGCCTGATTGAGTGAAGGTATGGGAGTATCAGCTCAGGAGTGGTATAGTTGTAGGAGGCTAATCCTTCTAACAGCTGGGGGAACTGACCCTGTAGTATAGATGGGATCCAGAATAGAGAAAAGCCTAGGCAGGTTGTGGTGGTGGGGCATTCTATTATTAAGAAAGTGAACAAGATTACCTGCCGAACTGATCATCTCAACCAGTTTGCTGTCTCCCTGGTGCTCGGGTCCAGCATGTTGCTGAAAGAGTGGATGGATTATTGGAAGGAGCTGGAAATGCCAATAAATATAGGCACCAATGACAAAATAATTTCTCATTATCAATGTTGCTGAAAAGGGGTAAAGTCTCTGGGCACTTTGGACATAGACCTTTGAATTAAAGGCACTCCCTAGGCACCATAACCACAACATGCCACAGTAAGATGACAAACTGTTTTAGAACAGTTTGACTACTTAGCTGGATCCGGTTGGCACTTTGGCTGCATCAGCTGCATCCAGACGTTGGATTGCTCTTTAGAATAAAACAGGATCACCCTCATTGGCTGAGAGCACCCTGCATCGATTGTGCTTTACGCTATAAAGTTACATGACTCAACATGCTAAGAAGACTGGTTGCAACTGATGAGGTATCAACATCTACATTGTATTTCCAATTGTGTTTGATATTAAATCAAGGGACACCTCAGCAGGCTAGTGATTTTTATTTTATTTTTTTGCTAGAGATATTTCATTTATAGTATTTGTTTGTACTGTCAAAAAAATGAAAAGTAATAATTTGGCATCATCTTGTGGTTAAACTCAGGATTACACTTGTAATTTGAATTTAGCTGCAAAACAGCAATTTATTTCCCTCACTAATAGGAAATTCTCTATATGGTTTATTCTCTATATATGGGATCATATATAGATGAGTGTGCCATATAGACATAATCCTACTCATGTTTAAAAACATTTAGTAGCAGAATCAAATCCATGTGTCCAGACTGGCGCCCCACCAACTTAAAAAATGTCATGAGCCACCACTGCTGGGCAGGTAGGTGCAGGGCCGTCTTTAATAACGAATGGACCCTGGGCAAGTGTTTGCTTGGGCCCCCTGTGCCCTGCCGCTCTCGCCCCTCACTCCCTGGTATGCAATCACGGCATCCATCCCAACGCAGTGGCGGTACTAAAGTAGAATGAATTTTATTGGGACCCCCAATTGCAAGGTTGGACTAAAGGTAGAACCCCATCTGTCGTGCAACTCCAACAATGCTTTGACAGCTGGGACTCTACCAATTTCCCATGCTTGCAGGGTTGTATTTAGCACTGAGCCATGTTAGTATGTTTGAATGTAAGCATGTGTTTGTATGGAGTATGTTTGTGTGAATGTGTTTGTATGTGGTACTGGAGTTTGAATGCAAGTGTGCATTTATGTGTAGTGTTTGTTTTGAATGTAGGAGTGTGCTTGTATGTAGTGTTGACGTTTCAATGCAGGAGTGTGTTTTATATGTAGTGTTGAAGTTTGAATGGAGGGGTGTATTTGTATTTAAAGTTGCGGCTCAGATGCACAGGTACACACTCTGACGCACAAGCAGATACACAGATACATACACTGACTACATACAGATAAACAGGCACATACACTGACAGACACAGGTACATATATTGACACACACACAGACACATACACTGGTAGACGTACTGACAGACATACTGACACAGGCACATATACAGACATACTGACACACAGACACATATACCGACATACTGACACACACACACACAGACACATACACTGATCAACATACTGACACACATACACTGACAGAAATACTGACACCCACACACTGACAGATATACTGACACCCACATACACTGAGAAATACTGACACACACACACAGGCACATACACATACACTGACACACACAGACTGATATACTGACACACACACACACAGACATACTGGCACACAGACAGATATACTGACACATGCATACACATGCACTAACAGACATACTGACGCACTGACAGACATACTGACACATACACATACTGACACACACAGATATACACACACATATATACTGACACACAGACAGACAGACATACTGACACACACACACAGACAAACTGACACACACACAGACATGCTGACACACACATACACTAACACACAAACACACACACTAACACACATAAACTAACACACACACATACACTAACACACATACACAAACACAAACACACACACTAACACACATACACATACACTAACACACAAACACGTACACTAACACACACAAACACACACACTAACACACATACACTAACACACACAAACACACACATACATACACTAACACACACATACACACAAACAAACACACACATACACACACACATTAACACATTTTTTTTTTTTAATGTAATCCCCCCAGCCTCCTTACCTTTTGGAGTGCTGGGGGGATTCCCTGGGGTCCAGTGGTGCTGCTGGGCTCCTGGGCGGGTGGCCGGTCGGGCAGGAAGGCGGGCGCGCGAGGGAGCACTCACTGCTTCCTCTTCATCTCCCTCGCGCGCCGCGTAGGGATGCCGGCGCCGGAAGATGACGTAATCTTCCGGCTCCGGCATCAGTGCGGTGCGCGAGGGAGCTGAAGAGCCCCCCAAGAGAAACTGGGCCCGGGGCAGCTGCCCCGTTTGCCCCACGTTAAAGACGGCCCTGGGTAGGTGGCAGAGAAGATTCAATACAGATAAATGCAAAGTCATGCTTTTTGGAAAAATGAACCCATAAGCAATTTATACATTAAATGAGCTTGAGCAAGGGATTAAATGAAAATGATTTGGGAATAGTTATTGATAACAAACTAGGCAACAGTATGCAATGCTAGTCTACCATTGCAAAAGCCAGTAAGGTGCTATCATGTATAAAAATGAGTATTGATTCACATGATCAAAATATAATTTTACTTTGAGAAAGTTCAGATTTTGTGGAAGGATACTAGATTTTATGATGGTGTTGTATGTTTCTCCCTCGGCGAGGATTGTAGGAGCAGGTATATCATCCCTGTGGTTTCCGATTATAAATGACACCCATCAAGAGTGTCCTTTATTTTCCCTCCTGTACATACTTACTTCAGAGTCACACGCCCAAACAGTTAGAGAACATAAATGTATTAAAGGCTGTCCAAATGAACTAAAGGAAGGAAAAATGTGCCTATATGCAGATGACATGGTTTCAATCCTAACAGATCCCATACATTTGTTAAGATTCCTGTAAACAGAAATTGAACGATATGGAGAAGTATCGAAATACAGATTAAATATTAGCAAGAGTTGTGCTATGTTATTTAATGCGACAGTCGAAGAAACACAGTTTTTAAAAATCCAACCATGAATTTTCATGGACCCAAAAAGAGAGAAGTTATTTGGGCATAAAAAATACAACAGACCCAGAGAAACTATTATGAACAAATCTTAAAACTCTTTTATCCCGATATACAGCACCTGCCCTTCCCATGAGGCCTACACGCGTGGTTGGCGTGAGGGAGATGGCCACTCCCCCGCTGACATCCACGGCTGACAAGCGGAGACCAGACCCTGGTTCCCCCTCTCCCCCCTCTGGACTGGTGGGGGTTATCTCGGTCTACCCTCGGGAGACCCTGGCACGACCCGGCGAGAAAGCTGAGGAGACGCATGGGCCTGCAACAAGTAATTTAGAGATTTCTTGGTGGGGAAGATTGAACATAGTGAGGAGCTATATTCTCCCGAAACGGACATACTTGTTCAGACTTGTCCCTCTAACCTTACCTCGATCCTGGTTGAGAGAGATTCAAAAGTCTTTAGTAAAGTATGTCTGAGGAGGAAAGAAATCTTGTATTAGCTTCAAAATTCTAAGAAGAGATATAACTAAAGGAGGCATAGGTTTTCCAGAAATAAACAAATATCACAATGCAGTAATGCTGTGGCACTTGTTTAAATGGTTTAGAGTCAAGGAGACACAAGAAATATGGTATAAAACCAAAGTTATGTTCTATGGACTAAAAGAACTGAGTCTTTTATTATCTCTAGGTCCTAATAAAAACAAAGTAAATGCATATAAAAATAATCTAATAATGAATAGTCATTTAGGATTTTGGAGAGAATGGAAGAAGAAGATGGATATTCATTATTTTGTTCTCCCCGACACTTCGTTAAATGTTTTAGACTGGAATGTACCAGATTAAGGTATTAAAATATGGATCCAAAAAGGCATATATAGATATAGTCAATTATGGGAGGGTGAGAAAGTTAAAGATTTTCCCCAACTTATGATCGTGTTCTCTCTCCCTAACAATGAACTGTTCACCTACTTAGGAGTGAGAGGCTTTTTAATAAAAGAAAGAAAGAATTCTATAGAAAAAAAATATAGAGGTAAATTATTGGAAGGTGAAATATTGGTCAGAAAGCTTTAATAAAAATCTTCTTGAAATAACAGATGGTCATTTAATAAAATCTAAGGCTCTGATTAGATGGGAAAGAGAGCTCGGCCATGAGATAGATGTAGATGACTGGTCTAATACTATGTAGTATCTTAAAAAAAATATTCACTGTTTAAATCTTTTAGAATTACACTACAAAATGATGTACAGATGGCATCTAGTGCCAGAGAAATTAAATAAGATGTACAGGAAGTGTTCTAGTAACGGCTAGAGATATAATAAAGAAACAGGTTATTTTGGTCATATTTGGTGGAGCTATCCATTGTTAGATAAATACTGGGAGTTGGTTGCCTTAACTTTGGAAAACAAAGAGATCAGTGGAATTAGAAGAGAACAAGAAACCTATCTAATACATCTAAAGTGGCCAAATCTGAATAAGATTCAAAAATACCTGGCTCTACATATGTTAATGGGAGCAAAAATGCTAATTGCCCGAAGATGGAAAAGCCAAGAAGTTCCTACATGGCACTCTTTAAAAGAGCAAATACATTTACAACTACAAATGGAAAGGGCTGATACCACGAAAAAAAAAGATTGGGAGGCACAAGGTCTGGGCTAACCAAATACCATCTACCATCTCAATATAAGATAACGGATTGATATAAATTTCCCCCTGACACAGCTAATATTTACACATATTAGCTCCCATAATACAAATAAGTAAAAATGGAAATCCAGTATGGCATCAACCACCTTTTTGTCCTGTTTTGTTTTTTTATGTATTTATTTTTTGTAAATCTGTCAGAAGTTTGTTTTTAAATATTGTATGCTTTGAGATACATAAAAGAAAAGAAAAAGAAACTGGAAAAAAAAATACACATAGAATTTTGCCTTTTTATAATTTCAACTTGAATATTGCCATTTTTGGCACCTTTCCTAAAGACGGATACATGAGTGCATTTCTACTGTCATAAAACTTACAGAAAGGATAGGAGTTGCCGCTATCTAAATAAATGAAAAAAAATATTAGCAATAATAGCCTGACTTTTTGTCTCCTCAATGGCAGCTTTGATTTTTGAAACATTGTATTCACACAGCAGGAAGTTGACCACATTCATGCAACATGGGGTCTAACGGCACATAGACACTGACTGTCTTCTTGCTGGCACGGGGATCACCTGAGGTGGAAAATCCTAAAGTTATATTCTCACCTGACTGATGCTTGTTCCTATCGTTGTTTTCAACCTACCTAATAACCTCCACCCGGGCAGGAAGTTTAGCATGTTAAGCACATTCAATCACCATGTCTTTGAATTTAAACTGGCAGGCCTCAATATACAGTTGTATTAAATTTTGCTTCTCTGTCCTGCCTGAAAGGCCTACAACAGCTGATTGCCTAGACGTGTTGTGATATCTTGTTCTCTCCTCTACTTTAACAAAAATGTGCATAATAAGGATGTCACATCAGCATTGTATTTTGTGTACTTCTGTGATTCCTGTTGTGACAATGTCAGCTTTTATGTATTCACAAGCACAACAAAAATAAAGAATACAAAAAAATAAATAAATACAGGCTATAGGATATCATTGTGATACTGTTCCGACTTTTATTTTCACAAACAATTGTAGACATTAAAGCATTTTTAAGTAATCTCTGATGCGGTATTCTACTAAAATGTAAACAAGCGTTCATACAGGCTGAACTATACTGTATCCCTCAGATAAAAGACAAGGCTATCCCTCAGACAAAAGCTATAACCAAAAAAGATGAAAAAAAAAAAAAAAGATTGATATAAAATATTAATATATATAAAAAAAGTTATTATAAAAAAACTGATTTTTCAGCAAATATTTTATCCATCAGGCCTTATCCAACCTTCAACTTGACATATATAGGGAATGACACCATGAGGGAGAAGGTATGAAAATAGCACAGTGTCTTGATTTAAGTTCAGGAAGAGAGGCTATCATTCTGACCTCCATGAGGAGATTGAGAGGCATCAGATTTTGAGATACAAAATCTCAACATCTAAAATTAACACTAGGATGTGTTTTGTCACCACTTACAGCCCACTGAGCAAAAGATTGTCACATATTGTGCCCAAACATTGGGGCATTTTAACCACCACACATCCGAACATATCCGAATTTCAAAGTTCCCTGAAATGAACCTGTAGGAGGAATATTAACTAAGAAACATTAGAGACCGATTGGTTAAGGGCTGACACAGGACCTCCCTGACTTCAGAAACAAATGTTTCTTTCCACCCCTAAACGGGGGACATTTCCATGTCTCAACTGCACCTCTGGTAACAACGTCATCAGAAGGTGACTCAGATTTAATATTAAGGGCTTTTTTGCCTGTGATTCCATATATATTATCCATCTCCTTGTGGGCTCATCTACATTTGTGAAACCCCCAAGCCTCTTACCTCAAGGCTTATATGCCACGGCTCGCACCTTTTTAAACACATACCACCACAAGTTGCAACAGATGTATCTGTGTTTTCTTCCTTCCTTTTCTATTTAGCTAGTATTACTTTTTGGTTACCACCTATCTAGTTGTCATGACTACAAGGGAGATCATGTGCCTTTTTTTTCTTTATTATTTTATATACGTTGCTAAATTTATGTTTTTGACTTACCACTTTACTGAAATATTTATGTATTTTGCTCCTGGTTTTGCCTTGCACGTTTATCATAATGGACATTGTATTTTGTGTTGTTTACCCTTGTAACCATGGTTACTACACAAACGCCTTTGAGGTATGCCTTTCTTTTTGCACCTTTTTTGCAGGTATATACATTCGGTAAGAATACTTGTTTTTGTTATACACGATTAAGGCTTGATGCCAAAACGTTATATATATTGCTGTGTTCCTAATATGTGTTGTATGTTTGTTGTATTTGTAAAAAATCCAGTTTGAAGTTTGCATCCTGTTGAACCTGTTGACTTTCTACCACAGTGCAACCGGCTGAACTTTGATTCGCTACTTCCATTTCCTTGAGTGCCACACCAGACTACTAGTTGATTTGGGGACTGGCACAAACTATTTCATCAAGGTGTTATTATTATTATATGATTTATATAATGTCAACATAATCTGCTGAACTTTTACAATTCTATAGTGGGAAATTCTGTAGCTCCACATGTAGTAGTGTGAAAGATCTCCCCTGATCGGCCAATGGAATGATGGTCCATGGCCTCCAACAGTCAACCTCAGTTTACATGTTTAATGCTCTTATTCATGTACATGTGCAGAACTGAGCCACATACACTGCATGTGACATTCTCCAGCAGTTTAAGCTGGTTGTCAATTTAGAGCAGTTGCAAAGCAGCATTGATGCTCAACTGATGCTCTCAGTCAGTGATTGTGTTCCTGCTTAGTCGAAGATGTCATGTGGGCAGGCACTGGAACCTAGGTAAGTTGTTAAACTGTGTTAAAATGATTTAACAGCTTACTACAGGATGGTGCCTGGGCACTACTCGTATCATATCCATTACGGTGGGCTGTAGTGGTTATGGTGCTTAAACTGTCTCTTTACACAGTAGATTAAATATCTCAATTATTTCAATTGTCTTGTATGTTGCTTAACGTAATTTCACCTTCCCTTGGTGCAGCATATATTTGCTTGAAGCATAACTGCCATTTAGGAGTTAAATTACTTTGTTTATGCAGCCCTGTGACTTACACAACCTTCCTAAACACTTCCTGTAAAGAGTAATCTAATGTTTACACTTTCTTTATTGCAAATTCTGGTTCATTTTGAATGTCTTATCTCATGCTCTGTTAATAGCTTGTCAGACCCTGCAGGAGCCTCCAGTATGTGCTTGAAGATTAATTTACATAGCAGTAGGTAAAAACTTTTAAAGTAAGTTACATTCTGATTGAAAGTGAAACCATTTTGTTTTCATGCAGGCGATGTCAGTCACAGCTAGGAGAAGTGTGGCCAGGGCTGCATGAACAAACTCAAAATGGAATTTAACTTCTAAGAGGCAGAAAATTTAGCAGTGAAACTTCAAAGGCATGACCTATACACAAAAACTGTTTCATTAAGCTAAAGTTATTTTTGGTGACTATAGTGTTCCTTTAATTTGTGAGCCCTTTGGGATAAACTCCTAACATGTCCTATGCCTTCATTCACCAATCTTTCTTATGAATTTTATTATAATTTTATTTTAATATAATGATAAAGGTATGATCTTTTTTCAGATTATCTACAGCATTGCACATTTCTGTATGAATGTAATGTATTAAATGGACATCAGCTGACAGATTTTGAAAAATCATGTGTAGGCCTCAAACTACTTAAGCGTATGATCTTGTTTATTTATCACCTGTTCATTTTATGAACTGAGCAAGTTTCTCTTTATAACTGCTTGAAGAAAAGACTTGGGCTACAGAAACGGACTGTTCAAAAATTGTGGGGCTCTTAAGTTTAGCTCTTCACATGTTAAACTATTATGAAAAATTATTTATAGATAGTACATGGTTCCTTCCAGGTTGTCCACAATGAGCTTCACCAAATCCAATAAATGCTGATTTTTTCAATCTGGTGGGAGTTGTCCTAGGTCGGGAGTAGGCAACCTTTGGCACTCCAGAGGCTGTTGACTACAACTCCCATGATGCTTTGCCAGCATTATCGCTGTCAGAACATTTTGGAAGATATAGTCAACAACATCCGGAGTGCCAAAGATTGCCTACTCCTGTCCTAGGTTATCCAGATTCTGGACAGAAGTACATTCTCTGATTGAATTTTGCCTAGCTTCACTCTACCTGATACCCCTGAGTGCCTCTGACTACTTTTGTTTTCGGTCAAACCTTCCAAAACCAACAAATTTGATATTTGATATTTTAGTAGCAGCTCTACTAGTTTGATTGAGAGAAATCAAGCTTTAACCCACCCCCTCCCTTCTCTGATAACTGAGGTCTCTAATCTAGTCCATGTTTAATTAATGTATAAGCCCACTGGCTTATAAGATTGCCTCATTCCATCAGCTGAGTTGTCGGTCAAATCTTATTGTATATTAATTATCTATGAACTATCTTGAATCACAGCGAAATCTATTACTACATTGTTTTGAATATTCTTACACCCCACTCCCCACCCTCTACCCCCCAATCCCTCTAGTATATCTGAATTATTTTATTCTCTTTCCCCAATTTTTCCTTATATTCATTGATTTGTAAACTGCTTTTATATGTGATGACAGACAAATTTCCAATGGAATTGGTAATTATGTTTTTCTCTATTTTTGTCCACTGTACATAACTACACTGAACAAAATTATAGACGCAACACTTGTTTTTGCCCCCATTTTTCATGAGCTAAACTCAAGGATCTTAGATTTTTTCTACACAAAAGGACTATTTTTCTCAAATATTGTACACAAATCTTTCTAAATCTGTGTTAGTGAGCACTTCTCCTTTGCCGAGATAATCCATCCACCCACAAGAAAAGGTGCCACAGATGTAACAAGTTTTGAGGGAGTGTACAATTGGTATGCTGACTGCAGGAATGTCCACCAGAGCTTTTGCCCGTGAATTGAATGTTTATTTCTCTACCATAAGAGAATGTGGCAGTACATCCAACCGGCCTCACAACAAGCAGACCACATGTAACCACACCAGCCCAGAATCTCAACATCCAGCATCTTCACCTCCAAGAACATCCGAGACCAGCCACCCGGACAGCGGCTGCAACAATCGGTTTTCATAACCAAAGAATTTCTGAACAAACTGTCAGAAATCGTCTCAGGGAAGCTCATCTGCATGCTCGTCGTCCTCATCTGGGTCTCGACCTGACTGCAGTTCGTTATCGTAAACGACTTGAGTGGGCAAATGCTCACATTTGATGGAGTCTGGCACTTTAGAGAGGTGTTCTCTTCACGGCAGACAGCATGCATGGCATCGTGTGGGTGAGCGGTTTGCTGATGTCAACGTTGTGGATGGAGTGGCCCATGGTTGTGGTGGAGTTATGGTATGGGCAGGCGTAAGTTAGGGACAACGAACACAGGTGCATTTTTTTTATGGCATTTTGAATGCACAGAGATACCGTGACGAGATCCTGAGGCCCATTGTTGTGCCATTCATCCATGAACATCACCTCATGTTGCAGCATGATATTGCACGGCCCTATGTTGCAAGGATCTGTACACAATTCCTGGAAGCTGAAAACATCCCTGTTCTTGCATGGCCAGCATAATCACCGGCCATTTCACCCATTGAGTATGTTTCGGATGATCTGGATCGGCGTATACCACAGCGTGTTCCAGGTCCTGCCAATATCCGTCAACTTCGCACAGCAATTGAAGATGAGTGGATCAACATTCCACAGGCTACAATCAACAACCTGATCAAATCTTTGTGTCATATACTGACTGGTATTCGCAACCCCCCCATACGGAGCCTTTTGGACCCCCCTCCCAAAACAGTAAATTGCACATTTTAGAGTGGACTTTTATTGTGGCCAGCCTAAGGCACACCTGTGCAATAATCATGCTGACTAATCAGCAGTGTAATATGCCAAACCTGTGAGGTGCATGGATTATCTCGGCAAAGGAGAAGTGCTCACTAACAAAGATTTAGACAGCTTTGTGAATGATATTTGAGAGAAATAGGCCTTTTGTGCCTCATGAAAAATGGGGCAAAAACAAAAGTTTTGTGCTTATAATTTTGTTCAGTGTATATTTGATTTTATTGCTATGTGAACTTGAATACACTCTGTGTATATTGTTGCTTCTATTTTTGTATTACTTGTTGTAACGGATCACCTGCCACCCTGACTGGGGGCCTCGTCAAACGATGCTCCTAGTGCTAGCCAAGGGCCATCAGCACCACACTCAACACCATAACCATCGCAAACACCATGAACCGCTGCAGCTTGGTTGTGATTTCGCTGTCCTCCACCCACTCTGGACCCAAGACCGGGCTCCAGCTTCCAGTGGGTGAACCTCTCCTAAATCCAGAGAGCAGGAACCAGGAACAAGAACAGCTCTTACAAGAGCTAGTGATTATACTCTGGGGAGTATAGTGATTATAGCAATCCCTAGAGAGTAGTACTCCAATCCCCCAAACATGAGCCAAGACTTCATGAAGGGGTAAGCAGGTCTCTAAATTGAGGGTGAAGTAGAACTGGTTTAATGAGCACACAGGACTTTCTTATATAGACATTTTCCCACAAGGTTACCATCCACGTGGACCTTGTGGTACAAAGGACACAAAGTTACATCAGCCAATCAACACAGTACAGTACAGTCAGATACTCCCAGCTAAGGCACACAAACCCTCCCCTCTGCCTGTGATATAATTACTAAACACAATGGGCTAACTTAGTTATCACAGGCAGAAAATATACAGTTTTACCCAAAACACAGAAACACCCAAAAACAACAACATATCCCCCGTACATCCTTGGATAGCTCTGATCTGGGTGAACAACATATCCAAAAATCACCCAGATCAGAGCAGGGGTTCAGGAAATTCCTGGAAGTCAGATTTGACCAACCGCAAGCATAGCTTTCATGCCCAAAACAGTTCCACAGATTCAGGCTGTGCGGCCGGTCTAACGTCTCCTCTATCCTGGAGATAATTGGCTTACCACAGCTACTAAGCCAATTATCTCCAGGTACAGGAAATATCTCTAAGTCCAAAAACTGTTACAAAAACCACATAAAAATACATAACTCATTTAATACAACGTTTAACCTATATGTCCAACATATCCCCAGATAGCTTGGATCTAAGCACTCAATATATCTGAAAAGCACTCAGATCTAACGAATACGGTTGGAACGCCATGGGGTTAACCAATAGCAAGGGCTGATGAGAGATTGAGGAATGACAAAGCAGCCAGTTTCAACTGGTCTGACAGTGTCTCTGGGACAACGTCCTGCTGGAGAACAATAGGACAGGAAAAGGGGGAGGGGAAGAGGCACATTTTCCCATAGAATTAAAGGGGCAGAAAAAGGGTTTTCAAAATCCAATAATCCCAAATAGACTTTTTAAATGGCAATACACCCCAAGGGCCATATTCAGAGGGCAGGAGGCTGGCAATCAGGCTCCTCCAAAAGCCAGTGGCAAAGGGTAGTTGTTCACACTTTTAAATAATAATAAAAAGCGATTTTTATTTCTATACTTTCCACTTAAAGAAATATTCTAGGGCAGTGATTCCCAAACCAGGCTTCATGGACCACCAACAATCCAGAATTTATGTATTTCCCTTTTTATTCCAATGCAGATACTGACAAAACCTGGACTGTTGGTGAGTCCTTAGGACTAGGAACCACTGTTCTAGGGCGTACTATTCATATTAGATATACCTTTTCAAATTGAAATATAAATGGTTGGTGAGGACAAGTCAAATACAGTATATAAACAAAAGTCGTAAGCCCCATACGTTCATTCTTTAGATACCAGTGATTGTAAATGCTACAAGTGTGATGCCACAGATAAAAAAAAGGGTGATGTGATTCACATGGAGGGTACAGAGTGGATATGATTAACATATAGAATCGTAAACTTGTCTAAGAGGTTCTCCTTGCCTTGTAAGCTAGGCAGATTTTTATTGAAAGTCCATTCTTTCCTATGCTTTGGTTATGTTTTCCAGTGATTGTTCTGTGCTTGAATTCTCAACTACTTCAGTCCTGTGGAGAATGTGTTTGTTAATGATGTTTATGAATGTGTGCTTGAACTTCTTTATCTTGAAAGCGTAGACAAATGGATTCAGAGCAGAATTAAGGTGGGACAAGACAATGGATGACAAGAGAGCTGCTTGGAATGCATGAGATTGTACGACACTGGGATGGAAATAATTTATACAATTTAAAATGAATATTGGCAACCAGCAGAGAGCAAACAGACCCATTACAAAGGCCAGTAAACTGGCAGTCTTATATTCTTTACTATAGAAAACCCGTTTTGTCAGGAAATTACACGTGTGTTGTTTGATCTGCTTTCTAACTAAATAGAAGAGTTCTATGTACAAAGCCACCATAAAAATTAATGGAATTACAACCCACCCAAAAAAACAGAAGTAAACCAGAAAATTCAAACTCATGACTTTTGAGAAACTACATCTTAAAGTATTCCTCTCTTCTTCTCCAAGGTTCGACCTGTTGTTCCAGCCAAACATGGGAACCAGTGCACCGAAGATGGACAGACTCCATGAGAGTAGGATACATATGTAACTTCTTTGTTTGGTGATCAAAGTTCTGTACCTGTACAAATTACAGTAGTTTTAGTTCAATCATGTTGAAATTAAGTAAAAATGTATCTTGAAATATTTTTTAATTTTCAAATTGAACTGCTTTTTGTTGCTGTCACAGTAGCTCATGGTAAAAAGAAGGAAAGATTTAGAGCACTAAAACCAGTATGTATAAACTTAAAATAAAAAGTTGAAAAACAGAATACAATAAGCAAAGAAAAAAAGTAAAATATAACAAACTTAAAAAGAGAACTCCTAACTAACTGCAACAGAATATATGGTCAGTTACATAACCTCTAATTAAAACAGAATAGGGCCTAATATAATACTATATTAGAGGGTAATTTTTTTAAGTGCGATAACAAATTGTGATCAATGCACAGATGTTGGTGCATAAAGTACTATGGTGCCAGGTTAGCATATTTTAGTTAAACCTGACACATGAACCAGTGATGTCAAAGGAGGAATTTCCTTATTGCTCTATATAGTTACTATTTTCTTTTAAAAAATCAACAACAACAAAAATTGGTGGAAATCTTATCTTTGGTAAAATGTAGCTCATCCGTTTTAACATTGTAATATTGCATAAAAGCACTCTGTATTGCCAATGGGTATATTCTACATCAATAAAAAAACAAAATTCTGAAAAACAAAACAAAAAACATGCATACATATTAAGGACGGAGGCAATTGTACACATTTTAATTAAATCAAAATCTGAAATTTACACTAAGTCTGTTCAACCATAATTTAAGTCTTTCATATTAAAGAGAAACTCCAGTGCCAGGAAAACAATCCGTTTTCCTGGCACTGCAGGTCCCCTCTCCTTCCCACCTCCCAATCCCCGGTAGCTGAATGGGTGAAAACCCCTTCAGGTCACTTACCTGAGACCCTGCATATGTCCCTCGGCATTGGTTTCTTCTCGCCACCGCTCCTCCCAGTCATCACGTCGGCCGGTGGGTGAGACTGATACCGCCCACCGGCTGGGGAGACCTAATGTGCATTAGAGCTCCGCCTAGGAAAGCATTGAAAATGCTTTTCAATGCTTTCCTATGGGGAATTGAGCGACGCTGGAGGTCCTCACACAGCGTGAGGACGTCCAACGACGCTCTAGCACAGGTTTTCTGTGCTGTGGACAAGGAAGTGCCCTCTAGTGGCTGTCTAATAGACAGCCACTAGATGTGGAGTTAACCCTGCAAGGTAATTATTGCAGTTTATAAAAAACTGCAATAATTACACTTGCAGGGTTAAGAGTAGTGGGAGTTGGCACCAAGACCACTTCAATGGGCAGAAGTGGTCTGGGTGCCTGGAGTGTCCCTTTAAGTACAGTGCTTTCATTTCACATCAAAAATTCAAATGTAAAACATAATTTAATATGAATAAAAGTTCTGCATGACATTTTTTTTTTCCAAATACAATTTTTATTGTGAATGCAAAATACATGGCATACATGGAAGCATCAATCATGACCATGATACAACTATAATAACATTGGTGATAATACAGTTGGTGTATCTAACATTCACTTTTTCCAGAAAAAACAACATGAAAACAAAATAAAGAAAAACGTAACTCAAATGTCCAGTCCCATTATAGTGTTAGTAAGTCACAGTCTGTGTGGTCACTACAGTGTCTCAAGGAATGTTCACGTGGGTGATCACTAGGTGTTAGAAAGGGAATGCACATCCCATCTGAATGATTAGATATAGAGTAAATTAGTAGAAAAGGATATAATGTTGGGGGGCGAAAAAGGTTCCACTGGGAATTGAGGTAGAGAAGAGTGTATTTCCCCAAGGTACCTGGTTGTTAGTCTAGGGCAACATCTATTGTGTAATGCTACCTGCTAGGCCCTAGTATACCCCATGGCAGTCACATGAAGCCAGTATAGCCATTGGCACTTGATATGGTACTTAAGAAGTATAATAGTTACATAACCTGTGGCTACAAATCTTGTGGTAATAAAGGGGATGTCAATGGGTCGCTAGAGGTGCAAAGGTATATGGCAGTGGGAAGTTCCAATAGTCCCAGAAATCTGAGTAGATGTAGGGCAGACAACCCATGGATGGATGGAAAGATCCAGTAATTGCATGAAACCACACTAAGTTTAAGGAACTGGATGACTGGTAAAGGCAAAGCTAAATAAACTTAAACAAAACTAAATGCTGGCATATCGCATGACTCCACAACCCTCCTACTCGAGTGAAGGATGTATCTGGATTTGAAAATACTGGACGGTTACCTAGATATATGTCGCAAGGGGTCCCGACTCACCACCACCTCTGCCGAGAACCACACCGTGTACTCCAGGGTGTCTCTCACCTTTGATCTAAAAGAATCATCCAAATTAAGGATGTATGGTCCCCAAGTCATGAGGAATTTATTAGCAAGGATTTCCTTATTGGTTAAGGTTGTTAGCCAATCCATTTTTAATAAAAACTGAAGTTTAGATAAAAATAATTGTAAGGTGGGAGCACCTGGCTGGTTCTAGACCTGGAGGATGGCTTGGCGTCCAACAGCTGCTACAATGAGAAGTAATCTTTTGTTTGTCAGAGGTTGACCCGTCACAGGTCCCAAAAGCAGAAAGCTGGGGGAGAGTGGCAAAGTTGGCATGTTCCCATTGGCCAGGAATCACCTCACCTCAGTCCAAAAGTTCTGAATGAGCATACACTCCCACAGACAGTGATACAGGTCGGCTTTAGTGTGTGTGCATTTGAAACAGGTTGCAGAGTCCAGGTTGCAGAGTCCTTCCTAGGGAAGAGTAAGCAAAGAGTAAAGTCTTGAGAAACATGTCCCTATATGTGACCATAGGTAATTACTGACACTGAGTATGGTGTGCAAGAAGTATGTCCGCTGGACATAAATGTGGAAAATGAGACTTCCATTTTCCCAGTCCCGTCTTGAGATTCTTCCAATCTGGAGTGTACTGTATTATCATAAAAAGTGTTTGCGTTTGATTAGGAGGTCCTGGTAGAAGAGCACAGCAGTGCATCTAGGGGTTTTTCTTAGTCGGTGGTCGTAAAATTCTGCCCCTCACAAAGCCCAGTTATTGAGTGGTAAGCAAGCTAGGCAAGAATGTTTGTATTCTCAATGCTATGATTTTGGTAAGGAGTTTGATATCCTGATTAAGCAGTGAAATCGGACAATAGGAGGCCATGGCCTCCATGTCCCTGTCAGGTTTGGGAATGAGGATGACTCAGGCCTGGGAGACCCTCCAAGTATATTTGGTTAAACAAGTTTTTGAGGATGGGACTTATTTCTAATTCTGCGGTAAAGCCATCAGGGCCTGGAGTTTTCTCAGATTTCAGGGTCTTGATCACCCTGTGTATTTCCTCCACTGTGATAGGTTTGTTAAGAAGCTCCCTGGACTCCTCGTCCAACCGCGGGTTACCAAGGATCTTGACAAAGGTCATGTCGTGGACATGGTCATCCGGTGGGGCTTTTGCCATTTGCCGGTGATATTCATAAAACAATTTATTGATCGCCACATGTGAGGTGCAGCAATTACCCTCTGGCGAAGTGAATGCAGTTATAGGTTTGAATTTTGACCTGGCTAATAGTTTCCTAGATCTTCCACCCCACCGGAAAAAGTGTTGTTTCTGAAAATCAAGTTTTGATTGTGCATGGTTCACGATAACTTTGTTTAGGTCATTTTTGAATGAAAGGTCAGTAAAATATTGTCTGTGTGCCAGCTTAAGTTCATATTCGAGTAATGTAAAGTCCTGTCTCCACTTCCTTTTGGCTGAGGAAGTATAGGAGATAATGTGTCCCCTCATAACCGCCTTTGATGTCTCCCACAGTAACTTGGGGTCTTCAGTTGTCATCAACAAAATTAGCCCAACTGGACTGTAGGTGACCCTGGAAAGACGGATTATTAACTAGGTATGTCGGGAAACACCAAAGTGCAGTGAAAGGATGGGAGGGTGTGGTGTTGACCAAAAGGGTAATCTGCGCACGATCTGAGACAGCGATCATTTCAATGTTGGCACTAGTGACATAGGGTAACACCGCTGGGGTTACTAAAAATCTATAGATTCTTGAAAAGGTGTTACGTACCTTAGAATGGAATGTGTAATTCCGTGGTTCCACACCATGCAATATTTTCCACGGGTCATGCAAGTTACATGAGGTAATCAGATGAAGGAGCCTACGCTCACTGTCCGTGAGAGGTGCTGACCCCGACGATCTATCTTTAGATGGGTCAAGTATGGCATTAAAGTCACCCCCTACAATTATTTAGTCAACGGCAATTTAAGTGAGTAATGTTAGTAATTTGGTGAAAAAGGGGTTAGCACATGAATTTGGAGCACATACAGTGACAATGCAATAACAAGTAGTGTTGATAGTGAGACATAAGATGATATAACGACCCTCTGGATCTGTGTCACAACTGTGAATTATGTATTGTAAGTTAGAATGTAGCAGGATCGCCACACCCCTGGCCTTGGAGTTGTATTTAGCAGCTATACACGATTGAATCCAAGGAGCCTTAAGTTGAGTGGTGTCAGAGCATGACCACTGTGTTTCCTGTAGGCATGTGCATGGGAAAAATTTTCGTTTCAGTTCGGCATTCCGAAATTCGGGACTTCGGCAATTCGACACTTCGCAACTTCAGCAACTTCGGAACTTCGGCACTTCGACACAGCCCAATATTTATTGTAGGTGTAAGTGCAGATGAAAGATCGAAATGAAGGGAACAGGAAAGTTTCTTAATAATGATCTTGCAGCAGTTTAATAGGTAGCTCGCTAATTTGCTATGCTTACGTGGGATAGCCATATTTAAGGATACCAAATTAGAATGCTGTTAAAGTAGATAGCTCCCTTGTTTGGTATCCTTAAATATGACAATACGACGTAAGGATAGCAAATTAGGGCAGGGATTTATCTACTAAGAGCTGAAAGATCAAAATAAAGAAATAAAGCCCTTTTATTAATGTTAATTGTATAAAAATGAAGAGAAAAATGGACGCGCATGCTTGTTTGTTTCATAATTCTGAAATCAGTCCATGCAGTCCTGTCATGCTCACTCACCTTTTGGACAGCATTCCTGCTCCCAGACTCCACTCAAGCAGTTCCCACGCTGGCCACTGTGACTCCGCCCCCTTCTATGACGCGTCACGTGCGCCGACTTCATGACGCTAATGTCGAGTACGTGCCGACGTCATGCCACTGATGACGTCACGGCCCGTTAAACTGTTTGAATTTCAAAATTTTGGGTGCGTGGCTTCCAATTTAAAGAGCCAACCTATAAAAGGCTGGTTCTCACAACATAGCCTTGTTGTGGTTCTTGTTTGGTTCCCAATAGTGCTTCTTTCATGATTGTTCTTTTTTGGTATCTTGACCTCGGCTATCTGACTACTCTCCATTCTCCTGTTCTTGACTCGGCTCTCGTACCTCGACTGCTCTGTTACCTGGTTCTCTGACTCGACTAGTATACTCATTCTCACGATTTCTGCATTCCTTGACCCTGGCTTGATCTTGACATTCTCTTTCTGTCAAACGTAAAGCCCGGCCACACTAGGGTCAGGTATACGTTTTTCTATTACACCCTGTGTGCTGGGTCTCCTAGGAGTCCTGACCAGTCCATAGCTCAAAAAAAGAGATTATTGATGGAAAAAAAGATGATTGATGGTTGGGGAGCCACTAACAGGGTTGTTCCCTAAAATTACCTAATTCCGGTGAAATTTTGGTCCTTCCTACCGAATTATAAGCAATTACCTGGATGCATTTAGTGTCCATATTAAAATTGCTAAATACAAACCTACATTTGAATCCTATACAAAGTAAATCGCTAATTAGCACAAACAATGTCTGGATTTTGCAGGCCAAATGGCCACATATGCAGCCAGATGTTTTTGCCCCATTTGGTGCAGGGCCATTTCGACATTAGTGAATAAAGTTAATAGGAACAGGAACAACCAGAAATATAAAAATCCACATATTTTATTCACCCCTTAGAGCTATTAGGGATTTTGATATGTGGATGTTCCATTTTACTTCGTATTATTACCTTGGACTGACCTCTCCCTTTAGAACTCCCCAACAGTGAGTACTTTAATCAGGGCCAAAGAATATATATGGATGGGTGGAGTACACAGTGTAAGTTAGTGCAGGCTAGCCTGTCCCAGGGTCACTCCCAATGCCTTATATACAAAGAAACAATGTGAATAGAGAATATCTATAGCAATAACAGGGCATGGATAAAATTATAATTACCAACTTCAAGGAGAGCACTCAGTGAGCACTTCCTGTGAGTCTGGCCGGGTACAGGAAACTGAAGCTCCTGTATCACTGTCTGCTCCGCCCGGCTCCATCACACTGAGCGTGGTGCGCTTCCCTCCTGCCAGTCACTGTAATCTATTGCGCCCCGGGCCGGTGCACCTTAAGGTGGATGCTTGTGCCGCCTTATGGACACGCCTACCCTGAATACAGGGGTGTGTTTGTATGTAAAGTTTGCATTTGCATGCAGGGGTGTGATTGGATGTAGTGTTGTACATTTGTGTGTAGTATTGGTGTCTAACTGAAGGGTTGTGTTTGTATATAATTTTGGAATGCAGGGGTGTGTTTGTATGTAATATTTGTGTTTGCATAGGTGTGCTTGCATGTTGTGTTTGATTTTTGGGATGTATGCACATACATACTTACACAGATTTACATACACATTAACACACAGATACACATATAAACACATTTACAAACACACTGACACATGCACACAAGGGAAGATCAGTAAAAATAACTTGTATTTCTACATTGTATGTGTTTTTACATATATGTTTTTAATGCTCCTTCTCTTTTTCTCACTTGAACTGTAAACCAAATGGAGCAAAAATGCACCTTACAGTGAACTTGAAAATATATAGATAACATTTATATTTGCACGTATGATATTCAGACAAGTTGGACCTCCAAATGGGTGAATAACAGACAAATGATTTTTTTTTAATTTTTGAATCGATTTTTATGCTGTCCACAAGTCTACAGGATACTCACAGTTGCAATCAGGTCTCACATGTCAGTCTCACAAATGGATGTGCCAGCCTACATCTTATACTGTGCTATCTAGGTGATTAAACCATATCCCATTTTACCAGAGATTAATAATAAATCACCAGGGCAAGCTCCAGACAGACAGTGCTTGCTTATTCTGGCGAAACTGATCACAGACTGTTATTTGTCAGCCCTAAAACCCATCCTAGTATTTCTATATCCTGTCCTTCTTGAGCTTATAACAGATTCTGCGCTTGCCTGTGTCACTATGTACAATTGTTTTACCACCTGCCCTGACTGTAATAAGATCAAACCTAAATACTTATACTCAATTATTTGAATTATTTCCTGACTCCGGTTTGGATCCCTGAATTATTTTTTTAATTCTAATTTTTGAGTTATGTTAGTCCCAGTTCAACCACTCACCCGTTGGCAAAATTACCATTCCAGGAGATAAGAGCTAGAGACACACATATCCTCCTTCTCTGCAAATGGGTTCCATCTCTACCACACTGGACCCAAGTGTTAAGTATGACATACAGTTGCAGGTTTTAATCAATAGAGCATTTAATGATTGCAAATGAAGGAGTTAATAGGACATGGGATTAAAATATGGGACACGAGGATGCAAATAAGGAGGCCAGGTGCATTGCTTATAAAAATTGTTGAATGGCTTAACAATAGAGAAGTAAATTATGACAACAAATCTGACTAATGGTAAGCTATGGGTGAAATAATACAAAGATAGGGCATGTGATAGGTGGAGGATGAAGAATAATGATGGTCTAATAAAAGAGCTCTAACATCACCCAGTGGGAACAAACAGCCTTGAGATAATTCAAACTAATGATCTATTATTCAGCATAGTATTCAGCATAGTATTCAGCATAGCATAGTATCAACTAGTAATTCAACTTGTATTTCTAATTATTTCTAATTAAAGAATTAATTATCTATCAAAGCATTCCTTAGTAAATGTGGCCTCGGTTAAATTTAGAATGTTGTTTTGATGTAATTGGCTTTGTCTAATATCTATTCAGTATAACCATTTTTCTCTAGTTATACCCTCTGCATTTTGCTCATTTTTTGTGACTTTGGAAAAGCATATCTTTTCTAAAGTTTGTGTTTGTGATTATGTTTTTACATGTCAGAAATATCTTTATACGCATTTTATGGATAATTATTGCAAACTGATAGAAGATTGATACTTGCATGCTTTCTCTAGTCTACTAAGAAAGGGTTTACATGGACAAAATAAATATTTCTATATTTCATTTTAAAAAATTCAGTTGTATATGTGCTATGAATTTTCTGCTTTTATTTTATTCAATTCATGTGTTTATCTTACCTGATTGGTATCTTCATTCTCAAGTATCTGTCAACAGCAATAGCCAACAATGATAATATGGATGCATTAGTTAGTATGATGATTAGGCAACACATTAATAAGCAGACATGGAAATGTAATATTATTTCCAGACTTAGTACAATGGCCAAGGGCATAACCAAAACTCCTACTGCCAGGTCAGCCAGTGCCAAGGAAACAATGAAGTAAAATGTTGTGTCTTGAAGAGCTGGGTTTAGCTTCACTGCCCAGATCACAAGAGCATTTCCAAAAACAGCAACCATGCCAATCACCGTCTCAGCCCCGATGTAAATGCCTATCAAAATTTGTGTGGATGTAGTTTCATTAGCCATGGTGACAAAAGTCAAAATATTTTGTATCTTGCAAGCAAGTGATGGTCCTAAGTGTCAACCAAAAATAGGAGGTTCACAAATGGTTCCATAATGTTATTAGCGAATTATGATTGAGATCTTATCTGAGGGTGAGGCCTGAGGTCGCAAGCTATACAATAACTAGATCTTTGTCTTTTGCCTTTTCAAAATAAAACTGGCTTTGATAACCAAACCACTAACTTCCTTTTAGTTGTCTTATTTATAACACTGAAGACTCCTGTAGCGGTTCCATCAAGGTGCTAGGATATACAACAGGCTGAAAAAATTGTTTTTGTTTGATATGACAAAGGTGCTAGTACAATGTTTGACAAAGCCAGTTTTCAAAATGTTTATTTACAATTTCTTTGACTTCTGTCTTGAATATATAAACTCTGTGTATTATATTTTAAAACATTTAACACATTAAAGGAACAATAAAGTGTCAGGAATACATATCTGACTCTATAGGAATACATATCTGACTATATAGTTTTAAAAACATAGTTTAGGTGGTCGGCCCTCCCTTGACCCCATTAAAAAGGTATAAAACTTACCTTTACAACACTGCCACTTTACACTACCACGTCGCGCCAATCATCATTTCCTCATAGAGATGCATTGAATCAGTGCATTTCTATTGGAAGCGTTCAGCGCTGGAGCATGGAGATGCTGAATGTTAGTGTTGCACATTGTGCAGTACTGACCCAGGAAGCACCTCTAGTGGCTGTCTGAGTGACGGCCATTAGAGGTGTTACTAAGCAGTAATGTAAACTCTGCCTTTTATCTGAAAAGGCACTGCAGGGATTGACGATACACACCAGAACAACTACATTAAGCTGGAATTGTTTTGGTGACTATAGTGTCCCTTTAATAAAGGCCAGACTTGTGCACAGCATGAATTTGTTTTGTCTTAACCAATTATTCTGAAAATAAAATTATTTTTCAGGACAATAATGCACTTCTACCGAAGAAGACATTTCTAAGTGATAATAATTATTGTTAATTATTATTAAAGTGAAACTTTTGCAAAGGTGACTTAAACATTTGAAAAAGAATGAATTTGTTTGCCAATGTTCTTGAGGAAGTGGGAAAACTAGTGTAATGAGGAAGGAGAGCTAAAAATTATATTTTTACGTGTTACATGAACCGATCAAATACCTGAAACAGGAGAACTGAGTATATACAACATGTTTTACAAAAAGGAGAAGGCGTTAGAGTGCAACAATAATTATAAAGTGCTGCTTTGTAGTATAAACCAAATAAATATATATATATGTATATTCTTAGTCATCATACACCAGGTATAGTCAACCTTTTAATACCAACCACCAACTTACGTATCTGTTTTGATGGTAAATTTTCCTTACTGCCCACCATTGCCGCAATAACAAAGGTTAGAAAGGTTTTTAAAAAAAATATGTACTTAAATATATCTTTTTATTTCTACTTTATGCATGTTTATACATATTTAACCCATTTTCAGATACTCTGGTAAATAGCCTCAAGCTTTTTTCTCTTTTTGAAATATGGGTTCTACATTTGTTGCACAATTTTTTAACAACTGATCTAACTCTTACCATGTTCTGCCCTCCACCACAATCTACATAGCTATTTTATATATATATATATATTTTTTTTTTTTTTTCCTTTTATTGCAAACACCAACAACAATGCTGTGTTAGGTGGCCATTTTTATTACGTGTCACCAAAAAATGAAGTTCCCCTTTTCTATTTTTCTTTTCCTTTTTTTCAATTCATTTTTCTTTTTCTATTTTTTTCTTCTTTTCCTTTCTTCTTCTCTTTTACCTTTCTTATTGCAATGACCAGCAGGAAGACTTAACCAGGTAGACCACTTTATTATTAGCTAACAACAACTCTCTTCTTCCTTTACTTCTTATTCTTCTCCTTCTTTCTCATATTTAATAAGTAAACAGAACTTGCCAAAACATAAGAAGAGCTTACCAAAATATCATCCACTCCAAAATGCTGCTACGCTTCTGTAACCCTATGGAACAAGCGCAGCTTAGTGGAATAGGGGCTTGACAGAGCTAGGAGGCGGGTATAGGGGGAAGGCCCCATGTGGGAGTGGAGTGAGAGTGTAAAAGGGGGTTGGCCCAGTATAAATAAGCAGCCATTTTAGTGACAAGCACTTTTAATCTGCTTACCTGGCCTAAGTTGTGTGCAATTTCAGCCTGCAGATTGGGCCTGGCAGGTTTTTCTGCTTTCTTTTGCTGCAGGTTAAAGGCCCAGAGGATAGATCCAGTGGAGCAGCTTCTGGCTGAAGTGAGAGCGGCAGCGCGGGACCGTGGAGCAGCATGGGCGTCTTGGACCGGCCCTGTGGGGATTCAGAATGGCGGCGGGACCGACGGAGGAGGAGACCGCCACAGAGGCTTAGCCCGGGCCAAGATGTCAGGCCCGCCGGCGGAAACGGTGTGATGGCAGCAGATCGGTTAAACGGAGGGCAGTGCGGCTCAACAGGTGGGGGAAGCCGGGCAAAACACTGGCTCTGCTACAACCGGCAGGGAGAGCCCAGGACTGCTGGTCATGGGGCTGTCTGGCGGTGGGATACGGAATGATGAGCCCGCTGTTGCCAGGAGGACCAGGAGCAGTATCGCTGGAGGTGCAGCCAACAAGCAGGCAAGTGACCTTGGGCGATGTAGGGCAGCTGGTCCCCCTGGGCCGGTTTATGCAGCTCAAGGGGACCCCGGGGCCTTCAGGGACTATCACAGGGCCCGGGGAATTACTCTTTCCGGGGCTACTGCAGTGGGCCCATTCTCCACTAGTGGTGTCACTGGGACTGGGCTGGGACCCTTTGGTCAGGAGGACGGCCTTAGGAACAGGGTCACCCCGGTCGAGACGGGTCCAGTTGGCAGGCACGCACAGCAGGCCGCGCTTAGGAGGTACAGGGTGGCAATGAAGTGTTCCTGGCAAGGCAGGTGGGCCGGGCTAGTCGCACTTTGGGGAGCAAGGAGGTACGGCGTGGGAGGGGTGAACGGCGTAGTAGACGCCAATCTCGGAAGAAGGCGGGCTTGCCCAGGGCCCCCCAGCAGATCCAGGAGCAAGAGGGGGAGTCCAGCGTGCTCTGAGGTAGACAGCCGGTGGTCGGTAGGCAGCGGTACCCCATGTGATTCCCGCTTGAGGTCTGGATGCCAGTCAGACGTGGGGGCCATTTGGTAAGTTCAGGGTCGGAATCCTGCGGGAGTTTCAATAGTTCTCCAGTCTGGAGTCGTAGCCCCAGGTTTGGAGTCGGCGGGGACTCAATCTTGCACAGTATCGGGCGATGCGACCAGCGGGGGAGGGCGCCTTTTTATTACATAAGGATGGTTCAGCGCTGTCACACTTTCAGTTTGCTCTGGTTTTTCACTTGGGGCTGCAGAGGTTGGGCCTAAGGCCAGAACAATTCGGGACGCACTCCTTCTGGATTGGGTAGGCTACGGAGGCCTGAGGCTGGGCGATGAGCTGGTGAAGAAAATAAGGAGGTGGGAATCTGTTCGGTTTCGCTCCTATGTGCGACTGGGGATGCTGGTGTGATTCAAGTAAGGGGTTTGAGGATTCTCTGCTGGTGCCTTTCGGCTGATGGTTCTGTTTTGTTTCCACAGGCCGAGTTGCGTGGATCATGGGATATTCTTTATGTTCTGGGCTAAGAGGAGGGCTGCAGCTTGTATACAAGGACAGAAGCTGAGCTTTCCGATCGACCAGATCGCAATTAAGTGGTTCAGTTACTGGGGAGCGAGTTGGGGCAATGTTATAGGGGCAGTGTTAAGGCTCGTGGAAAAGGAAGGTTCCCTGATTTCCTGTTATTACATGCTGGGGGCAATGATATCGGCCCGGTGTCTCAAAGACGATTGGTAAAGTGGATGAAACAGGATATATTAACCGGCTACAGGACTTGGTCCCTGGGGTTTTGGTCGTCTGGTCTGAAATGGTCCCCGACTTCAGTGGCATCATGCCAGGGATATGGCCGCTATCGAGTGCTGCCGGGGTACCTAATAGCTGTGTGTTAGATGTTTCTAAAAAACAATCATAATAAAACGCAAATGCTGCAACAGTTTTCAGTCTGCGTATGAATGAAAACAGTAAACCAGTTGTGTCCAAACTTATCACAAAATGGCAGCTGGCGTAAAGCTTTAGGATGTGAATCCAGCACTGTGTCGGGAGTAGATAAGCCGCACTAACACAATATTAGCTACTCAATTACTTAAACATACTGTAACGGATCACCTGGCACCCCGACTGGGTACCTCTGTTGAAGGATGCTCCTGGCGCTTCCTGAGGACTCCAAGCACTGCAGCAGACACCACAACCACCGAACCGGAGAAGCATACGAATGCTCTCAAGCATATGAATGCTGTAAACAGCTGAACAGGAAAAGCATACAATCAGCTTACACTCCTGGCAATCAGCATACAATCCAATTCCCCCAATAATGAGACGACACTTCTTTTGAGGTCAAGCAGAACTGACTGTACTGGCACATACAGCCTCTTTTATTCACAATCCACAAACATAGTACTGCCCACAGGGTTTTGAAATACAACCAATCAATCCGTACAATATACATAGACACTCCCACACAAAATCCTCCCCTCTGCCTGTGATATGATTACTGAACACAATAGTTAATATATTTATCACAGGCAGAGAAATACAGTATTATAAAACATATCACAGGGACCCCAAAACATGCAATAACCCCATAAAAATCCTCGTATATCCTCGGAACCAGGGGATCTGGGTGGGCCACATATCCAAAATTCACCCAGATCCGTTCAGTAGTTTGGAAGATACAGTTTAATGCAGATTCCGCAGAACATATACAGGCTATATGAAAAATAATTACTGTATAATGTGTCCCCTGTTGTATAGTTTAAAACCGGCAAGATGGCACCGTGTAGAAAAGTCCAAACAGTGTCTGTGAGTTAAAATGGCTGCCATCCTTTGTTCTCACCATGTGCCTTGATACATGAAATGGCGGCCACCCAGTAACTCCACAGTGTGCCTGGTAGTCTATCCAGCCGGACCAACAGATGAAACACATGGGGAACAGTGCAACAAACGAAGGGAATCATAAAAAATATGGACAATAGTCATATTTGTGCACAATCTCCAGTTTTGTCACAGGGCACAAATAGTGTTTTCAAATGCCATATATCCCAAGGCCATAGTCAGAAGGTAGGAGGCGGGCAAGCAGCCCCCTCCAAGAACACGTGGCAAGGTCTGTTCCACCACACATACATTCTTATGTAAGGAATGCAAACATGTTTTCACAATTTTTTTGTGTTTTACTTACTATTTAGATGTCTGGGCTCCCTGTGAAAAGTAAAATAAAGTACAATGTCACCTTCTATCCCCCCCCTACTCCGCCAGTAGTTGGGATCATCATTATAAATATTCTCTGCCAATCTAATGCTTCCCACAGGGAAACATTCGTGGGCTAGTGAACATGTACAGCAATAGCTGCACTGCACTAATCAGTTTCACTTCATAGAGATGCATTGGTTCAACATATCTATACGGGGAGCATTCAGTGTCTTTATGCAGCGTGTGACGATGCTAAACATTGATCTGAGTGACAGCCACTAGTGTTTTCTCTTGAAAGCATTGTTAACACTGCCTTTTATCCATGTTTGCATTGCTGAGGCTGCATGTAAAGGTTATTTGCACCAGAACTACTACATTAAGCTGTAGTGGTTCTGGTGCCTATCATCCAATTAACTTGGGAGAATAGGATTATCCATCCACCACAGTATTAATTTAAAAAAAAAATAGTCCAGAACTCCACAGTCGATGTAAAAAGCTCTCCAGAATTTATTGAGGTTCCATATTGGTCCCCTACTGTTCTCCTTCTATACTGCCTCCCTTGGTAAACTCATTAGCTCCTTTGGCTTCCAATATCATTTCTATGCAGATGACACGCAAATCTACCTGTCCTCTTCTGATCTCTCCCCGTCAATCTTGACTAGTGTCTCTGACTGCCTCTCTGCTATTTCTAACTGGGTGGCTGCCCATTTCCTTAAACTAAACTTTTTTTTTTTTTTTTTTGTTAATCTGTTTCCTTAAACTAAACTTGACCAAAACTGAAATTCTGGTCTTTCCTCCTTCAAGTGTTGCTACTCCTGTGTCTGTCTCCCTCCAAGTCAACGGTGCTACCATCAGCTCCACCACGCAGGCTATACGGGCCTAGGTGTTCTCTTTGACTCCGACCTCTCCTTCAAGCCTCATGTTCAGTCTATCGCCAAATCCTGTCATTTCCATCTCAAAAACATTGCGCGCATCTGCCCCTACTTAACGCCAGATGTGACTAAGGTGTTGGTCCATTCCACTGTCCTTCCTCGCCTTGACTACTGTAATCCGCTTCTCAGTGGTCTTACGTGCTCCCAACTTTACAGTCCATAATGAATGCGGCGGCGAGGCTCATCTTCCTGTCCGCCTGCACCTCCCATGCCTCACCCTTCTGTCAGTCCCTACATTGGCTTCCTATAAAATATAGAGGTCAATTTAAAATTCTTGTTCTTGCTTTCAAATCGCTACATAATGCTGCTCCCACCTTTCTTTCCTCCCTTATACACAAGTATGTCCCGTCTAGGCCCTTACGATCTGCTGAAGACTTAAGTCTATCTTCTGTCCGTACTCCCAACTCTGATGCTCACCTTCAAGATTTCTCGAGGGCTGCACCATTCCTGTGGAACTCGCTTCCCTCCTCCGTTAGATGCTCACCCAGTCTCCACTCCTTCAAAAAATCGTTAACCCCTTAAGGACCAAACTTCTGGAATAAAAGGGAATCATGACATGTCACACATGTCATGTGTCCTTAAGGGGTTAAAAACCCACTTCTTCATAAAAGCCTATCAATTAAATTGTTAATAGCTCCCGACTGATTCCTCTTCTGCAACTGTCACTAGTCTAATACTATCCTTACCTTTTTGTGTCATTTTAAACCACTCCCTCTAGCATGTAAGCTCATTTAGCAGGGCCCTCAAACCCCTCTGTTCCTGTGTGTACAACTTGTCTGGTTACAACTACATGTCTGTTCGTCCACCCATTGTAAAGCTCTGTGGAATTTGATGGCGCTATATAAATAATAACATAGTATTATTATTATTATTATTAAGTTTTGTCTACCTAGTATTTGACATATGAAATAGTTAGAAGCAATTAAAAGCAATGTTGTGATGACAGAACCTCTTTAAGACCTTCAATTTTTGAAGGTCTTCACATTTGGTGTCAACATTTTGATCTACTGAGAGGTTTTTGTCAAGCTGGCAGTTTGACAAAATGAATAAAGCTTGAATAAAGCTCCTGCATGTGAATCCAGTACAGGCCCAGAGGAGGCGAGCAAAAAGCTAGCCGGATAGGAGGCATGTGTGGGTGTGCTGGGTGTGGGTGTCACAAGTGGGGGTGTCACTTAGGTTAGAGGTAGGATGGGGTCATATAAATGTTTTGGCCGCTCCCTCTACTAGTGGCCACGGTGCCCAGCGTCGTCATGCACGCCCCCCTACCCAATATAGCCCCTCACGGGAGGGGAGGGTGAGGGAAAGGAGTAGGAGCCCTGTTGCCGGACCGCGTCAGGTTCACCGCAGCCGCGGCCGGCGCTGCTTCCCGCATTCCCAGCACCTCCTCCCTGAGTGGGTCTCGAGGAGGCCGTCAGGTGGCCGCACATCGGGCTAGTGCGGGCCACGCTGCTTCAGACCTCCCAACCCCTCCGGTCTTGCGGGCTATGAGGAGGGCTATGAGGAGGGCGGCCGCGAGACCTCATCACAGGAGCTCGCGGGCGGTGCAACGTGCACCAACTACCCGCTCTGCACTGGCAGGATCTCCGGTGGTCCGGGGGCAGGTAATCCCCTCTTCTGGATGGGTGAGTAGGCCGCAGGTCAGCAGGGCTGTCTCCAGGGGGTTGGGAGGTTCTGGGGGCCGGGGCAGGGAGCCTGGATCGCCTAATCCTCCTAACAGCGCCCCCCCCTGCTCTCCCTCCCCACTCTGTCTCCCCTGTGCCTGCACCTACCACTACATCTGCTGTTCCTCCAACTACATCTAGTCCCCTAACAACTGGGGCCCATTCTGGTTCCCATGGGCCTGCCCCTACCTTTCTCCCTTCCTCCTCAGCTGGCCCCCTCATGGCTGGGGCCCTTTCAGGATCCCCTGGGCCTGCCCCTACCAATTAATCTGCCTCACCAGCTGGCCCTCTCATGTCTGGGGCCCACTCTGGATTCCCTGGCCCCCCTCATACCAGATTGCCACATACCTCTCCAGGCACTCACTGATGGGGCCCATTCTGCCCCTCTTGGGCCTACTCCTGCCGGTTTCCCATCCGCTTCCCCAGGCACCCTCATGGCTGGGGTGGGTGGGCTGGGATCCTTCTCACCTGTACTGTCTTCACAGATTACCCCTGGTTGACTCACAGTTCGGTTTCCTGACGCTGTGACTGGTGCAGTTCCTCCTGCGGTCGCAGTTCCCGTGGGGCCGTTGCAGTCTAGTAGGCAGGTTATGGTGCCACAGCTGCCTTCGCATTCAGTTTCTGCCGGTGAGTATGCTGGGTTAGCAGGGTTGGGGTTGGGGGGTATTGGCGCAGTGGTCATACCTCAATGGGATTCTTTGCTACAAACCATGAGAAATGTTTTACATTCTCTTGAAAAGGGCCCTCGCCCGGGGGCTCCAACCCCCTTGGCATAAGATAATAAACTTCAGTCAGGTTGGGCAGTTAGCGGGGGGTCAAATCACTCGGGGGTCACGTCATCGACCCCGGCAGACTTAAGAGGGCCCAGTGGCCCCCTGGAATCTGTGCCCCTGGCTGCAGAACTTGAGCCCCCCGGGGGGTCGGCGGGGGACGTCGCCGCGGTCTCTGGGTCAGGGGTTGCACCCGCTGCGCATGGGGCGGCCTACATGTGCACCAGCTGGGCCTCCATTTGACTCCGGAATTGCAGACCAAGATAGAAAAAGGGGAATTTGTGGAACTCTTTTCTCTCCTCCCTATGGAGGATCTGCCTTGGGCCGATTCAGATGCAAAGGAGTCCGAAAAGGACAAGGAAAAGTTTCGGTATCGGAAAATACCAAAAACTTTTGGAAATTGGATCAGGGCCTTTTCTATCCTGGCCAGTGTAATAGATGAAAATACTCCCAACAAATGCTCTTCCCTATTTTGCTACCAGGATATGATATGGAAAGCGTGTCGGGTTTATGGCGGGTTAGGCTGGTGGCGGTATGATGAGCAGTTCCGCCAACACTTAGCAGTTCGGCCTTCCCTGGGTTGGGAACAAATGGATATCGGCTTGTGGTTGGCCATCATGACCGCCTGGCATTGCATCACGGGGGCCTCTCGTCCTTTCTTGGGGGGGGCGGCGTGGGGTCCTCACCCACAGTGTCGGCCAGTCAGCATAGAACGGCTGTTGTTGGCAGTATAACAACGGACAATGTAAATTCGGTTCGGGTTGTCGTTTCAAACATGAATGCTCTGGGTGCGGCGGGTCACACCCCACTTCCAGATGCTTTATACGAGGCAGGGTTGATGAAAAAGGGGATGCCATAGGCGCTAAGGCCGAAGAGGCCGGTGGACGTCGACGCGATGCAACCGTGGCTAAAGCATTATAGGAATAAAAAGGCGGACACCTTACTAATGGAAGGTTTTAGGCATGGTTTTTGGATTCCACACCGGGCTCGGCTGGCGTCCGGGACATGCCAGAACCTGCGTTCAGTTGCTGACCACCCAGGGGTGGTCAGGGAAAAGTTGGCTAAGGAAGTGGCATTGGGCCGCATGGTGGGCCCTTTCCGGGACCTGCGTCTCCCTGATCTCAGGGTCTCGCCGTTAGGCGTCGTACCCAAGAGAGAGCCGGGAAAATTTCGGCTCATTCATCATCTATCGCAACCCCACGGGGGTTCCGTAAATGATGATATTGCGGCGAAACTGTGCCGGGTTTCATACGCTTCATTCGATGCGGTGGTGTGCATGGTCAGGGCCGCGGGCCCCGGGGCACTCATAGCTAAAACCGACATTGAGTCGGCTTTTCGCCTCCTACCGGTTCACCCGGAGTGTCATCATCTGCTAGGTTGTTCTTTTGAGGGGCATTATTACGTGGATATGTGCAATATCCTGTTTTTTATTTTGAATGTTTTAGCTCCTTTCTGGAATGGGTAGTGAGAGCTGAGTCTGGTTACGACTCCCTACTTCACTACTTAGATGATTTTCTGTGTGTAGGTCCCGCACATTCCCCGATATGCGCACACATTTTGCAATCAGTGGTGGACGTGGCCTGTGGGTTTGGAGTGCCACTGGTGACTGAGAAAACGGTTGGCCCTTCCCCGTGCTTGTGCTTTCTTGGGATCGAGATTGATTCTGTTATCGGGGATTGTCGGCTCCCGGCGGACAAATTGGCTGATCTACGGGGGGGTTGCGGGAGGTGGGATCCCTGCGGAAGATTACATTACAACGACTTCAATCCCTCTTAGGCAAGTTGAACTTTGCCTGTCGAATCATGCCTATGGGCAGAGTGTTCAACCGGCGCCTGGCGGCCGCCACGGCAGAGATCTCAAAGTCGTTCCATTTCATCCGCTTGACCAAGGCACTCAGGGAGGATTTGGCAGTTTGGGCTGTTTTCCTAGACGGGTACAATGGTAGGTCCTATTGGCAGCAGCCAGAGGTTTCGAATGCGGCGCTTCACCTGTTTACAGATGCTGCGGGTTCATCTGGATTTGGGGCTATCCTGGGGACCCAATGGTGCGTGGAACTTTGGCCTGAGGCTTGGGTTGACTCAGGCCTGAACAGGAACATGGCTTTCTTGGAGCTCTTCCCCATCCTGGTGGCGGTTCATCTGTGGGGGCCGGAGCTCAAGGACCGGCGAGTCGTGTTCCACTGTGATAACTTGGGTGTAGTACAGGCCATTAATAATTTAACAGCCTCCTCCCCTCTGGTGGTCAGGCTCTTGTGGCGACTGGTTTTATGATGCTTGACTCTGAACGTGACATGCCGCGCTGTGCACATTCCAGGTGTTATGAATACCACGGCTGACGCTCTCTCATTTTCAGGTGTTTCGGTCGGCCGCTCCGGGAGCAGATATAGAAGGCCTCTCCTGTCCCAGAGAACTATGGTCCCTTGGCCTGAGCGAATAAGGGAATGGATACGGTCTTCGGTGTCAGAGGCGACATGGGTCCGGTATGGTAAGGCATGGGGGGATTGGGTCGCGCTGAACAGGATCACGGAGGGTACGCTTTCTCTGCCGAAAGGGTCCAGGGTCTGTTACATTTGCTCTGGTTCTGGGAGGCTTGCGGGTGTTCAGGCCTTAGTTTTTGGTTCAACCTAACTCAGGTACCGGACGCTACTAACGATTGCATGGTTAGGCTTGCGATGCGCGGTTGGCGTAGGGGCCCCCGAGTTCGGGATTCTTGGAGGCTGGTTTCAGGTGTGCTGCTGCTGGGGATCTTCTCGGTCCTACCCCAGGTCTGTTATTCCGCTCCGGAAGCTCGTTTGTTTCTGGTAGCGTTCACTTTCGCCTTTTTTGGGGCCCTCCGGATCGGTGAACTCGTGAGCCCAAGCAGGGGGACTCCAGGGGGATTGTTGTTCCACGATGTGTTCATCATGAGTGGTGCAGTGCGTTTCTTGTTGCGGCGGTCCAAGACTGACGTTTTTGACAAGGGAGTATGGGTTACCCTCCACGCCATCCCTGATTCGGCTGTTTGCGCCGTCTCGGCATGCCAGTCATACCCAAAGTATAAAGGGGTGATCCAGTTATTGGGGAAAAAAATTATTTTTCAGCCCGGAGATAATTAAGTTATTCTTTTATCAGACTTAATTATCTCCAGGGCTAGGGGAGGGAACTGTGGGGGTGTGTTAAAGTTTTACAGTATTTGATTGGTGAATATTTGTCCCTCCCTGAGGGATGTCCCCTTGCATGGGGACTTGCATAAAAGCTGTGTGTATCCATTAAAAGTTAGTTCATCTTGTACCCTTCTTCTTGACTTCGGCTGATGTTTGGGGATTCGTGTGTTTCACTAAGGGAATCATCTTGTGAAGCTATTGGGATTACTATATGGTTCGTCTATTCTATCTACCGAACGGAGGGCTATAATCACTAAGGCTCTGGCGGTTCGGGAGGAAACTACCGAATGAGGTTTAAATATACTTGGTTTCCTTACAGCCAGTTATCTTGGACGAGGGGGGGTACTCTAGAGTTATTATGGTCCGGTTGGCAAGGACGAGTTTGAGTTATATCATGTTAATGGGTTGCACAACACAATAACCACTACCTGCAAACAAAGTCCAGAGGTGGCGGGCAAAAAGCTAGCCGGATAGGAGGCATGTGTGGGTGTGGTGGGTGTAGGTGTCACAAGTGGGAGTGTCACTTAGGTTAGAGGTAGGGTGGGGTCATATAAATAGCAGTCATTTTGTCCCCTTACCTCAGCCATCTTAGAAATAACGTCTGGTAACAACTTCCCTCCCTCCCTCCCTCTGCTGTTGATATTGTTATCTTATTGCGTATCACTAATTTCCTTTCTTATCACAGCCGGCGGTTATGGTCCTTGCCAAACCAGTTGGGAAAAGGAGTACACTGGAAGAAGGAATGCTGGGTCTGGTCCCTCCCCTAACCTCGGAAAATGTTTTGGTAGTTGGGCGTGCCCTCCGTGCCAGGAAAGGCGGCCAGGGGTTGGCATGGGGAATTGGAAGGCCAAGGTGAAGGCCAGTTATCTTGGACGAGGGGGGAGGGCAGGTGCCCTGAAGGGGGGGTACTCTAGAGTTATTATGGTCCGGTTGGCAAGGACGAGTTTGAGTTATATCATGCTCATATTAAAAGGATAGTTAGAATTGGTTTATACATTTATGCTTGTTATCTATAAATAAAGCTGTGGCCTGTTTATACCACATTTATGTTTCTTGGTCTTAATTGGCGGAAAGGGGGGAGCGGGTTGGTAGGTATAATGGGTCACACCACACAATAACCACTACCTGCACACATGTGTCTGGAGTCGATCCCTATGTTAAAGATAGCCTTGTTACACAGTTTTATTACTGATTTGTTTAATAACAAATGGAGGGGCATAGTTTGATCTCGCTCAAGATTTCTGGATATTTAGAAGAGTAAAGGGGGAAAATACATTATATGCATTTTTCTTATAATTAAAGGTCTTATTTAACAGGAACACTCTTGTTATTGTTAAGTTGAAGACCCCATTACCTTTAATCCCACACCAGGACAGTCTAATCAAACTAACTGCTCTGCCTTCTGTGAGATCATAAGTATTGATAATCCCTGTCCAATCCAAAGTTTATCACAGAGAAGCATGGAAAAAATAGAGTGCATGTGTGTGAAACTCTGCACTCTGTCAATCAGATGCTTCTCTATGAGAAGAACTTCATCCAATGTTTCTTTATGAAAGCACTGTGTTCCGTGTCATTATGCTATCCATGATGATACCAAGAGTGAAGACCTTTCAGAAATCAGAGGTCTTTAAGCAGCATTGTAACAGAGATTTTGTTTTTGACTATTTTATAAGTCAAGTCCTAGGTTGACAAAACTCAACAAAAGTCAGAGCTTCCACAGTCACGTTTTGTCAATTTTTTGAGAAAACTTAATCTTGTATCGTAACATCTGGCTGATAGATTATTTACAAATTGAGCTTTTTGATAAGGAGACAAAATATATAATTTTAGATGCTAGTGAAAATGAAAAAAGGAATATGGGGATTATATAAAAATTTCCATATGTTGGGCACAATTCTAAACTTGAAGCAATCGCCATGGAAACAATGATTGCACCACTGACTGAACCACTTAAAGTATACAGATACAGAGGAAATGCACAGAAGAAAAATATCAAATTCAGGATCAAAGTAATAGAATCAGGAAAAAATAACCAACAGATTACTGCAAAATAGCATTCATCAAATAACATGCTGCAGAGAAATTGATTAAATGTAAATCAAATAATAATAGGCATATTAAGAAAGATATTGCAAGAAAATACAATTCCAAATTCAGGTATATTGAAATGCTTTTAAAGAAGTGTTGAGCTGTTTTCTTGCACAACACAGCCCTATATAATGATTGTTCATTAAAACTTTTGATAAACAACAGGGAGGTTGATAATTTAACCCCTTAAGGACCAAACTTCTGGAATAAAAGGGAATCATGACATGTCACACATGTCATGTGTCCTTAAGGGGTTAAAATGGAGCTAAGTGTACTGAAAACAACAACAACACAAAAGTAAAAAATTTACACTAGGTAAGACCATCATGTTTTGTAAGTAAATCTTAACTGATCATGCGTGCCATGGTAACGCAAATCAAGCCAAATACAGCCATTCTAATAGCTAAATGAAGTCCAATCCATGAGATATGCTTGGTCAAAGAGCTTAATAACTAGCAATCATGGAAACTAATAGAATGTCTCTCAACATTTAGCACTCTGAACCCAAAATAGCACTTGCTTGATCTTGATACATCTTTTTCAACGTGACTCAGCATTTAATATTTTTTCACCCCCAAAAAAGCTCCTGTTTTGTCTTGATAATTTTTCAGATATGGATCCACATACAGTTAGGTCCAGAAATATTTGCCCACTGACACAATTTTCATAATTTTAGCTCTGTACACCACTTCAATGGATTTGGAATGAAACAACTGAGATGCAATTGAAGTGCAGACTTTCAGCTTGTAACTGCTAATGGTTCCCCTATTTACCACTATAACATCCTGAAGCATAGAATTTAGCAGGGCTAGCCATACAGATACAGATAGCCATAATATTATATAGTTAGGAAGAGATCCTCTATTTAAAATATATAAATAATTGAGAATATAATATAAAATAGGGATTGTCTTGGAAGCAAAAACGTTTTGTCTTTTTAAATATTTTATTAAATGATCCTATAAATATAGACCTATGAAAACATAATAATCCATTACAATAACTTATAGCAGAGTTTAAAAGATTAAAGTATATGCTTGAAATATTAGTAAAATAGAATAACATATCCTCTTGAAAAATCAATCTCTCAGTCATGATAAAATGGAGCAGCGTCTCTGTCTCCAAAATTCTCTCCTGTGTCCTAATATTAATAAGTACACATATTTATACCTTGGAAAAAATAGAGTGCATGTGTGTGAAACTCTGCACTCTGTCGATCAGATGCTTCTCTATGAGAAGAACTTCATCCAATGCTTCTTTATCAAAGCACTAACTGTGTTCCGTGCTAGGACCTACCTTTACTCGGCAAAGATACAAGGCCATAATGTGGTCATTTCACATGGGAACATCTTATCTATGTTTGGAGTAAAACTAAAGGTTGTATATGACATGGGAAATTCCCTGACTTGGGGAATTCCACTAACCTAGGAAAACATGGCGTCTTAAAGTCTGAACACCATATTCACTGAATATGGGCAAGAGGTCATTTGTTAAAGAAACTTGTATGAAAAACAATATGTTCCAGTTCTAACAGCATGTCAGTTTGCAAAATCTCTTTGTCTCTTAAAGACAAAATACACAGTTTAAGAAATAAAACTTTTTATTCTAAAAACTTGTAATATTTGCATATGTCCATAACAAGCTTTAATTCAAGTGGTTGAACAAAAATATAATTTTGGAATTGCAACCATTTTCATGCACATTCCTTTTTCAGGGCCTCAATTGTAATTGGAGAAATTAATACAATCATAAATAATAATAATTTTTTAATACTTTGTTGAGAAACCTTTGCAAGCAATGACTGCTTGAAGTCTGGAATGCATGGACATCACCAAAGGCTGGGTTTCCTCCTTTGTGATGATTTGCTAGGCCTTTTTTGCAGCTGTCTTAAGTTGTTTGTTCGTGGGTCTTTCTTCCTTAGTTCTATCTTCAGCAAGTGAAATACATGCCCGATCGAGTTGAGATCAAGTGATTGACTTGGCCATTGCAGAATATTCCACTTCTTTGCCTTTAAAAACTCCTGGGTTGCTTTCGCAGTATGTTTTGGATCATTGTCCATCTGCAAAGTGAAGCTCCGTCCAATCAACTCCGCTGAATTTGGCTGAATGTGAGCAGACAATATATCCCTATGCACATCATAAGTCCGGCTGCTTCTGTCTTCTGTCACTTCATCAATAAACACTAGTGACCCAGTGCCATTGAAAGCCATGCATGCACATGCTATCACACTGCTTCCACTGTTTTTTACAGATGATGTGGTATGCTTCGGATCATGAGTTGTTCCAAGGCTTCTCCATACATTTTTTACCATTCATTCTGGTACAGGTTGATATTTTCGTCTGTCCAAAGAATGCTGTTCCAGAACAGGGCTGTTTTTTTAAGTGTTTTTGGTATATTCTAATCTGGCCTTTCTATTCTTGAATCTATTCTATTCTTATGAATGGTTTTCACCTTGTAGTATTTGCTCTTCTCACTATGGTAGACTTGGATAATGACATGCCTACCTCCTGGCAGGCTGGACTGGCCATCGGGCAAACCGAGCAAAAGCCCGGTGGGCTGCGATTGCCAGGGGCCGAGGCCGACAGGGGAGATCAAGGGATCTCCCTGACCAGCCCCTTTAGGGCTGGAGCTGCCTGACCTATGGCCCATAGAGGCAGAGCCAGATTAAGAGACCAGTGGGCCTGGTGCTGACAATTATGATGGGCATAATTACAGAATCTTATTGACAAAAAAGACACTAAAACAGTCATACCTACCAATCGTCATGTATCTGTGGAAGTGTTGCAGCTATGAGAAAACAAACACTCTATGCTAGTAAATCCATAACCCTAAGAGTAGTGTCCAGTGAAGCAGGCAGTCAATGGGCGGGGTAAAAAGGTGGGCCACTGACGCAAATCATGTAATCAGAAATGCTGAATGAGGCGAACGTGCCCAAAAAGGGGGTGTGTCTTCCTAAAGAATTGGAAGGCCAGCCTGGCACGAATGTATGTCAGGCTGCCTGCCAATCACGCAAGCTGGCCAACTAAGGGCATACTATGCAGACACCACCCTGAGCTTGGCATAAATGCGTCTTATGATGAGTTCGCACCACGCTTTCTAAGGGCTGTCCCCTAGCACTCGCTGGTCCATTCCTCTCCTAACCTTCTCACTAGCAGGCAAAAGCTCCTGGTATAGAGTCTGGGAGAGAGAAAAGATGTATGTAGTGAGTGTGGAAGAACGGGAACATGCCACAGCGTTAGAGAGATTGAAGCAGCAAGATCATTTGCATTGTGCACAAAGTCAGCTTTACCTTAACTAATTTCATTGTCAGCCAGTCCACATAAGTTGTGTTCCCATACATCCCTCTAAAGTTTCCTTACTTAAGCAAGAGTATGTGAAGGATAGTTCGTGTTGTCACCTTTCTTGGAAAAAAATACCGACCTTACTAATTTGCATAATTTATGTATGCTTGTAAATCACAAGGAGTGACCTGAGAGATAATTCTGTATAATCTCCAAAAAACTACTTACATTTATTCTGCTGAATAAAAGAGGGATGGTTCCCAGTGTCCCCTAGTCTCCTCATGTCTCCCAGTATCCTCTAGTGTCTGTGTCCCCTATGTATCACAGTGTTTCAGTGCCCCATTTCTCCCATTATCCCCTCATGTCCCCATGTTTCTAAGGGACACTTAAGATACATGGGAACACTGTGAGACATTGGGACACTAGGGCACACTGGGAGACACTGGTAGACATGCGGACACTGAGACACTAGGGACACTAACTGGGAGATATGGAGAGACAGAGACGTGGAGACACAGACGCTAGGGACACAGTCTCCCAGTGTCCTCAGTGCCTAGTGTCTCACAGCTTCCCCTAGTGTCTCATTGTCCCCTGATCTTCCAGTGTCTCCAGGTCTCTCAGTGTCCCCAAGTGTCTCAGTATTCCCAGGTCACCCAGTGTCCCCATGTCTCCCTGCAGCTTTTACCCCATCCCTCACTTCCCCGAGCTGTAGGCAGTCTATGCAGGCTTGGAGCTGCTGTCTAGACTCTCTGTGCTGTGTAGCTGCTCCCCCACGGATCAGTAAGCAGAGGATATGCTGTAACTTTCTATCCCTGCCTTTCTCCGCACACAGTGACCCCTACTGGCCAGCGCAGGTATTGCAGAGTAATCTCTGTTTTTACATAGAAATATGCCAGCATTTGTATTGCCAGTTTTACTGCAGTACTGGCACTGGCCAGGTAGCCCCAAATACCATAAAATACCAGCCAGGTGGCAACCCTAAGAGTAATATGTAAAAAAAAATATATATATATATATATAATTTTTTAAATCAATGGGCCTATTCCATGGGCCTGGGCCTGAAGCTGCAGCTCCATCAGCCGCTATGTTAAGCCGGCCCTGAATAGAGGGAGCTCTGTGCATGGGGAGATAAAAGATCTCTCTAACCAGCCTGTAACTAGAAGAGCGCAGGCACATGGTCTACACCTGTCAAGGGATATACTACCAGAAGGCAATCTACAACACAAAATAATAGAAACGGACATAGAATAGTAACGTAATGTATTGGGAATTTGTAGAAATAAATGATTACACTCACAGACCCAATTTGATTGCAGGCATATCATAAATAACGATGTATGGACTTCTCGATTTGTGGAACGTCAATCCCATGTATAAGAGGAAGAATAGAAAATAATAATAGTGCAGAGTATCTTAAATAAAATTAACAGAATTTATTACAAGGTACACTTACAAAAAAGATGTATCAAAAAGGCACATCAAACTCAGCTGAAGCTGCAAACCAGTCCCAGGATCAGAAGAGCAGAATAACCAAATAAGGTAAAATACATTTAAAAACAAATACTCCACATATAAGAAACAAGCCCTACGCGTTTCGTTCATAAAATGAACTTCATCAGGGGCATCCAGTCCTCTGTAAACAAAAATACATAAAACACTCGTCTTTTATAACTACAATCAAATTTGCCGCGAAGAAAATCAGCTGTGTGTGTTACTTCCGGGTTTCGGCTTTGGTGTATTTCCGGATACGCCCCTATTGCGTTCCGGGACTTCTGTCCAAGCCTCACTTTGAAGTTCATCTAATTGAACGGAAGTCCAGACGAATGTGCGTTCCATTTTGCGTTCCATTCTCGGGGTTAGACACATACATCCCAGAGCACATCGTAATATAAAAAAAACGAAATAAACATATGTGTGATCATATATACAAATATATAGAGAGGGGGGGGGTATCACCTAATTTAAAAAAAAAAGAAAAAAAAAAAAGGGGAATAATACATACTAATAATAAAAAATAAATAGAAATAAAAATAAATATAAATAAATAACAAAAATAATCAAATAAATATCAAAATAAGAATAAAAATAAAAATAAAAATAAAATAAAATAAAAATAAAAATAAAAAATAAAAAATAAATAAAAATGAAATAAAAATAAAAAATAAATTGTTTTCAACTATATGTAGATGCACAGAAATTTGTTAGAAAAATGTCAATCAAAAGATTTTTTATTAAAAAGACCAGTGATGCACTAGTCAATGTTTCATCGAAATGTATTAATGATAAAGAACCTCAGAGATTTAAACCTAAATCTAAATTTTGTCCGAACGAAAAGGGCAGTCAGATCGAAGCTTTTAACAAAATGATAGTCAGGGATTTTGAGAAACTTGGAAGGAATCAAGCTAAGAAGCATAAGAACCTAACTCCAATAGAGAGTAAAACTTTGATGAATTTAAATAAAAGGAAGGAGTTAACTATAAAGAGTGCAGATAAAGGAGGTGGAGTAGTTGTTATGTCAACTGACTACTACATTTATGAAGCATCTAGACTTTTGAATGACTGCACCACTTATGTAAAACTTGATCATAATCCTAATCATGAATTTAATAAAGAACTTAAAAATTTGTTAGATAGTGCAAAAACAGCAGGCACTATTGATGAATCTACGTACTCTTTTCTTTTTATGGAATTCCCTAAGATACCCACTTTTTATTTTCTCCCCAAAATTCACAAATGTAAAAATAGACCTCCAGGGAGGCCAATAATTAGCGGTATTGACTCTTTGACATCTAAACTCTCTGAGTATATTGATTTTCATTTACAAAAATATGCTCAGGGAGCCTTGTCGTACCTGAGGGATACAAAACATCTTATCCAAGAATTAGAGAATATTGAATGGAATGATGATTACATCTGGGTTACTCTAGATGTAACTTCACTCTATACTGTTATAGATCATGATCTGGGTGTGGATGCGGTTAGGAATAATCTACAGCAGGATATCAATTTGGAACCTTCTTTTTGCTCTTTTTTGGAGAAGGCGATTCGCTTTATCCTTACACACAACTTTTTTAGTTTTGATGGAGATTTTTTTCTCCAGATCAAGGGCACGGCAATGGGCACCAAGTTTGCACCAAGCTATGCCAATGTCTTTATGGACAGTTGGGAGAGAACATCTATTTGGTCCAATAATCCGTTTGGTGCAAACTTGGTGCTCTGGAGAAGGTATATCGACGATGTCCTGATGATTTGGCGTGGTCCTTTAGATCTCCTTCAGGACTTCTTCTCATATGTTAATCATAATTCTCTATCCCTTATTTTTACTCCTAAGGTAGGTGTCCGTGATATTGACTTTCTCGATCTGTCTATTTTTATAGATGATCGGAAGATCAAAACTAAGACTTTTTTTAAGACTATTGATTCTAATAGTTTTATTGATATTAAAAGTGGACATCACCCTAATTGGCTGAAAGGAGTCCCAAAAAGCCAATTTGTTAGGTTACGCAGGAATTGTAGTGACCTAGATTCATTTTTTATACAAGCTGGGATCCTCAAACAACGTTTTTTAGATAAGGGTTATACTTCTGAGTCTTTAGATATGGAGATTGATAGAGTGAGTCAAATTAACCGTAGCAATTTACTTTTAAATAAAACAAAAGATCCAACAATTAGGAATCCTATTTTTGACTTTTCCTTCAACACTCAATATAATGGTAGAGCTTTTGACATACAAAGAATAATTAAGAAACATTGGGGACTGCTTCTTGAAGACGAGTTTTTAAGTACACAAATCCCTCAAGCTCCGAAAATTATATTTAGAAAAGGGAACAATTTAAAGCAAATCCTTGCACCCAGCACTTTTAGATCAAGAAAAGATCAGACCAGATGTATGGGAGGTTTCTATACATGTGGGAATTGTAAAAGCTGTAGTCATCGATCTAGTGTCGTAAAGGAGTTTACAAGCACACAAACTCAAGTCAAATTTAAAATTAAAAATAAAATATCTTGTTCTTCCTCTTACGTGGTATATCTCCTCACCTGCGGTTGTGGGATGCAGTATGTTGGAAGAACTGGGAGGAAAGTCAAAGTTAGGTTTCAAGAACATAGAAACAATATTAAAAAAGGTTTATTATCTCATTCAGTACCTGTACATTGTAACAAGTGCTTACTATTTAATTTTGACACTTTTAAATGTGTAGCTATAGAGCAGGTAATTTTAAATGAGAGAGGTGGAGATCTGATGATGGCCCTAAGAAAAAGAGAGGGCTATTGGATTCATACATTGCAAACTATGAAACCGAGGGGTCTAAATGTTGATTTTGATTTGGTTTGTTTTTTATGATTTTATTTTATATTTTTATCTTTATTTCATTTATTTTTATTTGTATTTTTATTTATTTATTTATTTTTTAATTTTATTTTTATTTTTATTTCATTTTTATTTTATTTTTATTTTCATTTTTATTTTTATTTTTATTTTATTATTATTTTTATTCTTATTTTGATATTTATTTTTATTTATATTTTTATTTTTATTTTTATTTTTAGTTTTATTTGATTATTTTTGTTATTTATTTTTATTTCTATTTATATTTTTTATTATTAGTATGTATTATTCCCCTTTTTCTAAATTAGGTGATACCCCCCCCCTTCTCTATATATTTGTATATATGATCACACATATGTTTATCTCGCTTTTTTTTTTATATATTACGATGTGCTCTGGGGATGTATGTGTCTAACCCCGAGAATGGAACGCAAAATGGAACGCACATTCGTCTGGACTTCCGTTCAATTAGATGAACTTCAAAGTGAGGCTTGGACAGAAGTCCCGGAACGCAATAGGGGCGTATCCGGAAATACACCAAAGCCGAAACCCGGAAGTAACACGCACAGCTGATTTTCTTCGCGGCAAATTTGATTGTAGTTATAAAAGACGAGTGTTTTATGTATTTTTGTTTACAGAGGACTGGATGCCCCTGATGAAGTTCATTTTATGAACGAAACGCGTAGGGCTTGTTTCTTATATGTGGAGTATTTGTTTTTAAATGTATTTTACCTTATTTGGTTATTCTGCTCTTCTGATCCTGGGACTGGTTTGCAGCTTCAGCTGAGTTTGATGTGCCTTTTTGATACATCTTTTTTGTAAGTGTACCTTGTAATAAAGTCTGTTAATTTTATTTAAGATACTCTGCACTATTATTATTTTCTATTCTTCCTCTTATACATGGGATTGACGTTCCACAAATCGAGAAGTCCATACATCGTTATTTATGATATGCCTGCAATCAAATTGGGTCTGTGAGTGTAATCATTTATTTCTACAAATTCCCAATACATTACGTTACTATTCTATGTCCGTTTCTATTATTTTGTGTTGTAGATTGCCTTCTGGTAGTATATCAATATTGTTCTAAGGACATAAGAGGAGTCCTTTCATCTACTTCACTTTTGACTAAGGGTAATTTTTTGTATTTTTACATTTATTACCCACTAAGTGTGTTTTCTACCTGCACACAGGTGTTTTTGTATCTATATTATATATTGTATACCTGTCAAGGGATGTAGACCAGATACTTCTTCCACTGAACCACCAAGGAAAATAATTCCTCCCCATCATCCTCTCCTGCCAAGGATCAAGGTAAGGCGTATTTTCTTGTGAGTAGTTTCTCGCTTCAGGAATCCCTCTGAAGCGTTCGTTGCTGCGCCTGTGGCGCGTCTCCAGGGAGGTTACCGCCCGGCTGTGTTACTGTACCGAGAGGTAAGGCCCTCTTTTTGATGTTTGGCTTTCTGATGTTGACTGTCTTTGGAAGCCTCCCTCACCTCCACTGACTGCACTTTCTGTTGGACTGTCCCCATCTCAGCTTGAACCTCTTGTAAATCAGCATTCCTAACCTTTTGCAGGTCTGTCAGGAGCTTTTTTTTGTCTCCCTTTGTGGACAGGGACGAGTCTTCATCTGACTCTGATGAGTGGTACACATCTCCAGATCAAGGCGATTTAAGGGACTCCTTCTCCTCCTGAGATTCTTCAGCGGCCTCCATTTCTTTTTGGGCCTCAGGTGCCATTTTAGTCTGTGTCCATGGCATCAGCCTCTTGAAATAGAGCCTAATATCTTGTAGGTGAGGAGCTTCAGGTCATTGGTCCTTCCTATTTTTTCACCCTGTTGTATCATATGGGAGGTAATGATGTTTCTGGTTAAAAAAGGTTGTATTTTTATGGCTTAAGTCGCTTTTGTTTGATAACTGTCGCAGAACCCCACAAAGAGACGTTCGCTCTGTTACTATGTTGGGCACGTCCCCCCAATCTAATATTTATTAAAGGAATAAGTAAGCTAATTATTAAAAATCTTGGGAAATCTTAGCATATTTCATTGGTTACCTGTTGTGTATCAAGGAACATGATTTAATCTTACATCAAAAGAAAACCGTTGTTTTTATTTTGTTATTGTTTAATTTAAAAATGTAGTATAGTAAAATATTGTTCTAGATCATATAATTAGAGGTTGTTACCATAAAGCCTAAGAATAAAAATTGTATTTCTTAACTTAAAATGAGTTTCACTGAAAGGTGAGAAACTCATATCTTGCTACCATCAAAATAGCTCTGAATTGTGTTTTTTTTTTTAAGTTTCCTGTATTAATACAAAATGCATTCCCATTTTCAAGTGTGAATAGGCAAACATGTTTAAAAATAAATTTGTTAAAATATTTATCTGTGAGTAAAATTTATTAAAGGCAAAACGTACCCGATTATGGAACTAAAAACATATTATTTAAAGACAAGAAGTTGTGATTCAATAACAAGTGCTTTGAGAAAATCCACCACGCAAATTCAAGTATTTTGAGTATCCCAGAAAGTAATGTGTAAATGTATTCTATTGGTATCAGTATGCATAAAATGCACATTGTTTAATGGGAATTTTTTTTTAATTGTAATGAAAAACCTTTAACCCCTTAAGGACACATGACATGTGTGACATGTCATGATTCCCTTTTATTCCAGAGGCCTGGAAGTCTGACGATTCTTTGCAGTATCTGTTCCTAGAACTGCACTCTTCTGGACAGAGATCTCTGAGGTCTGCTTAGAATCTGCTGAAGCCACCCTCCCTCAGTAATTACAGTACCAAGAGTTCCTATCACAACTGAGACTACTACTGCCTTCACATTCCACATCCTTTCTAGCTTCACTTTCAATCCTATTTGTCTTTCATGTTTCTTCTTCTTCTTCCTGATATTATGATCACTAGCTATTGCCCTTGTGGTATCTCAGTGCTGTCTTTAAGTCCTTCGTTTTCCAACCACTGGTAGGATTTTGTAATGTAAGTCACATTCATTATCTACTGGTGATAAATCTTATGGAGAGGTTTGTTTTGCCATGGAACCTACCTGTTATTGCCTCTAACATACCCATAGTATTTCACTGTTGGTAGCCATTTTAATGATGTACTTGTGGATACTCTGTGTTTCATCCAGGACTGTAGCCTAGACACTCATTTTACAGACCACCTTTCTTTCCACCATTGTACAGTCTCTGGGTGCTAGATTTGATGTCTTGATATCCATGGTGTCCAGCTACTCTCTAGCCATGTAATTATTCCAGATGGACAACTGATGACTGGTAGGGTGAATGTGTTGATGTTGTGGATTTTGTTTTTGCAATTGAACTTCGGATTCAGGACCTGTCTGACTCTCTGAAGGTACTTAGATGTTATCATCCTCCTTTCCTCATCCCTATGGTTGCCATGCATTTGTGGTATCCCCAGTTTCTTCTAGCTGTTCTCTACGTCTCCTATTTGGTCTTCTAACATTTCATTCCTTCAGTCCTGATCACCTTCCCTTTTATTGCCATCATTCATCCACACTTATCGAGTCTGAATCACATTCCATTCCTTGCTGTTTATCCATGTTGGGTGAATCAGTGAGTCAATGTCCCACTAACTCTTGGTATAAAGATCAATGTCTCCCATGTAGAGGAGCTGGGTAATGGTAGCTTCAAATTTGAACCTGTATCCACTCTTTATGATGATCTGGCTAAAGGGGTTGAGGCATCTCAGCATCGAGGGCCATAATAACAGATCCCAATTTATTCTATGTATTAAGTTAAATATCCTACGTGTATTATCTGTAGTACCTCTCCCTCGCACAAATCCAGACTGATCAACGTCAATCAGTTCTCCAATTACCTCTTTAAATCGGTTGGACAATATTTGATAGAATATCTTTATATCTAAATTAATGAGAGATATATGTCTATAGTTAGTAATAAGTGTTGGGTCTTTCCCTACTTTGGGTATAGGAATGATTGAAGCCAATAACATCTCATTGGGGAAGGGGGTATCCGCGGACGCCTTCGTAAACATCTCTAAAAGGATAGGGGAAATGAGTCTAGAATAGGTTTTATAAAACATTGTTGAAAAGCCGTCTGGGCCTGGAGCCTTATTCAATTTTAACTTATCTGTTGCTTCTGTTACTTCTGATAAGAATGGGGCATTCAGCATTTCCAAATTCCTTTGGTTAATTTTTGGTAATTTAAGATTACTCAAAAATGTATCCATTTCTTCTCTACTCTTCCCTACCTCCTCGGGGTTATATAAAGATTTGTAAAATTCTGCAAATGCTTTTACAATATCATTTGGTGACACTAAATGTTTATCACCTAAGACAATTTTTTTTTTTATAGATTTATCTTTGAAGTTATTTTTAATTTTATTAGAAAGGTCTTTATTTATTTTATTATTGTTATGGTACCATCTTTGTTTAAGGTATAGTATATTTTGATTGACCATATCATAAATTCTATCTTTAATAGTTTCCCTTAATTTAGCTATTTCTTAAATTAAGTCTTTATTCACCATATTTTTATTTAGACGTTCCTTATTTGCCAATTTTATTCTTAACTCTTGCAGAGATTCTCCCTTCTTCCTTTTTGATTCAGAGCCAAGTTTAATCAGTAGTCCCCTTATATAGCTTTTAAGAGTACACCATACCATTACCGTAGAAACTTCCCCATTATCATTGGTAATCAAAACATTTTCAATTTCAGATGACAAAAAAAAAATCAATGTTGCACTCTGATTTCAAGAGGCTTTCGTTAAGTCTCCACCTTGTCCTTGGTCTAAGACCACCTTTTAACTTAACCTTAATGGATACTGGTGCATGATCTGATACAACTATGGATCCAATATTGGATTTAGTAATAGAACTCAAAAACCCAGCTTTCACCAAAAACATATCTATTCGAGAATAGGTCTGATGAACATGTGAAAAAAAAGTGTAATCTCTCTCACTAGGATTCAAAGTCCTCCAACAGTCAAATAGAGAATTCCTATCTAGAAATTTAGAAAAGTCAGAAGCATAGGTATTTACAGATTTATAATCTCTAACATTTTTATGGCTTTTATCCCGTGCTGGGTCCAATACGCAATTAAAGTCTCCCCCAATTATGATGTTACCACATGCTAATTCATCAACCTTTTCCATAGTTTTATCCAAAAAGTCCCCTGGGCACAAATATTAACTAAAGTATATATAATACCATTAATTTTGGCGATGAGTATCACATATCTACCCATTGGATCCCAAATTAGATGTATCATTTCAAAATTAATTTTGCTAGAGATTATGATAGCGGTGCCTCTTTTTTTTTTTTTATTCCCCTCCATATTGGAAGAAAATATCAAGGGGAATTTCTTAAACTTCCAGAGTCTCTCTGGGGGATTAATCCAGTGTGTCTCCTGAATAAAAGCAATATCAATATCATTTCCATTTAGAAATTTATAGACCGCTCCCTTTTTCTGTGGTGAATTCAAACCCTGGATATTCCATGATATCACATTAAGTGCCATCATGCCACCTATTGTCCTGATTACGCCCCAAATCGAGTCTCAGAAGAAAAAAACAGAAACAAAAAAAAGAATACACATTAACATTATAAAGTACATAAAAAATAATTCAAGAGGGGGAACAAACCGCCTCTTGGTAATCCAGTGAGGAAACGTATACATACATACATATATATACATACATATACATATATATATATATATATATATATATATATGAAGCCCCCTGAACAAGACCTGCCTATAATTGCAGGAATAGAGACCCTAATGAGAGGAGGAAGACCTCCAAACTCTTCAGAAACCAAATGGCATTCCAAGTATCTGGTCCAAAATCGGTCAAATGGCAGTCCACAGTGCTGTCAACTTTGACCAGAATATATGACCACACAAGCCCCTAGAACCATAACCCAATAAATTACTGATCTGACACTACTTAATGTATTTTGCAGCTATCCATTATAATAGTACTAATTTCCCTCTCCTCTCCCTTCCCTCAGTCATTATTATTCCAGGATATAATATGAAATGTGGAACATATCCCAGGAAAGAAGCAAAATAAGGAGACCTGTGAGCTTATATCAACCTGAACGGACCTACCTATAATTACAGAAAAAAAACACTAATGAGAAAAAAAATAAAAAATAATAATTTTCTCCAGACCTCATCGGAGACCAAACAGTATTCCAAAAATCCGATCTTTATTTAATATTATAACCTTCAGTATATCAGTTAGTTTGCCTAGGATATAGGATCGCGTTGGTTTAAAAAACCATATTACAATAAATTGCTATTCTAGTTCTATTCAACATATCTCTCCAGCTCTTAAATATGGTAGTACAAGTCCTCCTTCTCCTTTCCCCTCCCTTAACCACTCTGTTTACATATTCCCTTGATATAGATATATATATATATATATATATATATATATAGCAAAATCCAAATAGGTTATGGTGGGGAAAAATTGTGATTGAAAACCCCTTCCACCTGAAGTATGTGGATAGTTAATACAATGCTAAACAAAAATCTGCACACCAGTCAAGCCATAAGACTTGCTTTTCCCACAGAAATCCCAAATCAGCAGTGATGTTACAACCGCAAAGGATTCTGGGTGGGCATATGCAAATTAGTTTAACAAAGAATCACATTTTTGCCTCATTCCATTTTAAACATGGATTCCTTTTAATTTGTGTTTGCAGTATACAACTGCTTGGAACACAATTTAGGATAAGATGCAAAACCAGTGAACCACTCATGGACAGCTGTTTCGTTGTTAATGCAACTCTTCAGCATGAGGTTGGTTACTGGTTTGCTTAGTGAGGCTTGGCAGTGCTTGGGAAGCAAAATCCAATCAGGTTATGGTGGGGAAAAATTGTGATTGAAAACCCCTTCCACCTGAAGTATGTGGATAGTTAATACAATGCTAAACAAAAATCTGCACACCAGTCAAGCCATAAGACTTGCTTTTCCCACAGAAATTCCAAATCAGCAGTGATGTTACAACCGCAAAGGATTCTGGGTGGGCATATGCAAATTATCCAAGCAGTTGTATACTGCAAACACAAATTATAAGGAATCCATGTTTAAAATGGAATGAGGCAAAAATGTGATTCTTTGTTAAACTAATTTGCATATGCCCACCCAGAATCCTTTGCGGTTGTAACATCACTGCTGATTTGGAATTTCTGTGGGAAAAGCAAGTCTTATGGCTTGACTGGTGTGCAGATTTTTGTTTAGCATTGTATTAAATATATATATACATATTATATATATACATATATACACACACACACACACACACACACACACACACACGGTCCGACTCCCCCTATCTATTGTGATCTAAATCGGCATTACATCTGATATAGCCATATAGTTAAAGTCAATGTATGTGTTCTCTGAAAGAGAGTCATGCAAGTCGTAATAATGATACCTTATATTATTGTCTAAGACAAAACTTGATGTTTAAATTGTTTTTTAAGGGGTTTATCAAAGAGCATTATCGTCAGGGTTTAGGTAAATATTCTAAAAGGGGTCAACTGTCTCCAAAACGTGTTTAGAACAGCTCCCACTCTTTATTTATTTTTATTAGTTTTTATTTATTATTTTTCGATAAATATCAAAAAGTCTCCCAAGAGTCTATAATACATCTCACTGTATATTATTTTTAATAATCAATAGTTATTAATTATGCAGATCTCAGATAATATATTTCAGGCTTATAAAATGAATATTGTAATCATTTTATCTAGTATAGTGAAGTCTGAGATTAATTCATAAGTGGTTATCTTTGGGTGGATTTCTCAAGGGGGCATGGAAACCATAAATATGGTTTAGTGGATATATCTATAACGTTTGTATTATTTGGGACAAAATCAGTATATATGTATACCTATATGTTTGTTATCTAGACTACCAAGGGTCCTGACAAAAAACTTTGAGGATTGACCTCAGGGATGTCATAAAATCTATGAAGCAAATTGGAAATTGAAACCAGGAACCCTAAAGAGACTAATAGTCCCAGGAATTACATCAAACTATATGACACTTATTCTGAATTTATGTGTAATCATATACACTCCCTGAGGCCAATCCTCAAAGTTTTTTGTCAGGACCTTTGGTAGTCTAGATAAATATATAGGTACACGTCATATCACTTAATCAGTCTAACAATTTTAATACACAATAATCCCAAATATTTTCATGATTAGCCCTTTTACAGACAGATTTCTGTTACATTTGGCAGCAGTATTTTACAGCCACTCCATAATTAAAACAATGTTTAACAAAAACAATATACATATGAGCAACTTTCTACAGATGTTTTACAAAAAACACATACCCTTTGAAGCATTTTGGTTTCCACAGATTGCGCATTATCAGATGGAAGAATACTTTTTGGAGTATTTAGTTATTTCTTGAGAATCCTCCGCAAATGCAATTTCAATAATTGCAAGTTGTCATGTACTATTTCATCATAAATAGACAAGGAAAATTAGGGTCAAACTCGCATCTGAAATTATCAAATTCCTCCAGTACTGGGTAAAGCAACCATGTTCGAACGATTTTCCTCCTGCTCACAACTACCTTCGCATAGTAACTCTGGAATGTTTAAACAAATGATCCTTGGAATGCCATTTCAGTCAACATATGTTTCTCCTGTTTCAAGCCGGGTACTAAAAAAATTTGCAGGGAACAATTAGATTTTTTTTTCTACTGTGATCTTCTTGTAATCTCTTTATTACAGAATCTTTAGATATCCAGTCAGTAATAATTCAGACTTAAATCCTACCCATGCTTTCTCCACCATTAAATGTAGGAAATTAGCTTTTCTTGAGATGTTTGTCACACCAGAATTCCAAATATCGAATCAGATTATCTTGCAGCAAAAAATGTATATTTATTCAAACATACACACCATACAAATAACAAAGTCCCTGCACACATCTGGACCAATACAGTAGCAACTTCAAGATTATTTTCAATTTTTGATGTTAAAAGTATTGGTAAAGAAATTCTAACTGCAATCATTTTTATATGTCTAATTTCAGTTACTAAGAAGGCGTACGCATAAGGTTGCCTGATACTTTTAAATATTTGGCTATCAAAAAAAGGGTAGTGGTTTAGTAACCAATGATTAAAGCCATATGTTATATTTGGGCAGTAAAATATAATTTACACAAAGGACTATATACATTAAATGAATACCTTCTATGTTTCTATGTTTCTACCTTCAGAAATATGAACATTCCTAACACACAGTCTGGCTTGCAAAGCTGAGTCAATGGTTAATATTAACAAGCTTTCATGCAGCATTGTCTAGACCATATGTGGTGATCATGGACAACAATGGAAGTCTGTAAACCTAGGTAGGGCCTCTTATTTCCTGTCTGAAAGTAGTTTGAATAAAGACTTTTAATATTCAGATATGTAAAGGTCATTAAAGATATTTCAACCCCATATAACTATGAGAAGGATAAATTCCTCTCTTAAAACCCACCCAACATGCCACTTGTGGGGCCATGTCTACTAAAAACAGTTAAGCAACCAAGAGCTGTTTATCTGTTACTACCTCATCCCTTGAGCAGTGGGATGTGTTAATATAAATAAAAGCTATGGGACCTGTATCTGGTGCACTTTTACCACTCTCCCAGGCCCCATCCCATTAGAACTATATATCACCCATGGATCATCCAGAATAATGCTCAAAGTAAGGATATAAACCAAAAATAAAGTGCACTGTGACTATAATCAAATACCTTTAGATTAGTACCATATAAAAGTGTAACTAGTTTAATATTAGTGCAAACATTTATATCCAAAGTGACAATGTGCACTTGTGAAAAACACTTCTTGTGTAATGTGCAGATATTGACAAAAATCTTCTCACTCACTTAGGCGTAACCCACTTTGTTTGTGTCAACGTTCCAATTTGAATCTCAAAAAGAAAAAAGGATCGCCGCCGACCCATCCGTGCCCGCTGTTGTACCAGGTACTCAGGTTGTGGGTCCGGTTGCACAGGTTCCTTTGGTTCCAGCGCAGTTTTGGGATCCATCTTGTCCGCCATTTTGGCTGGTTGATGCCACTGCAGTAATGCCCCTATGTCCCTGGATCCAGAGGAGGCTTCTGGGATTGTCTGCCCATCTGTGCCAGGGGTGATTGGTGGGTGTCAGGACTTATCTTTCCGATCGGCTACGTTCTGACATTTCTGGTATGCGTCCCCACCCCCTCCTCTGACGCGCCAGTTTCAAAATTGCTTAGTGATTTCAGTTTGTGACTTGCGCATTCACATTGCCGGCTAAGCTCCCCTTCGATAAGTTTTGTGTACTGAACCTTGGACTGTTTAAACGGATTCCTGCCTTCTCATCTCCTTTGACCACGGACCGAATATTGGACTTCCCTGCTCTCTCCAATTCCCAAGAACCGGACTGTTAGAAGTTTAACCACCCTCCAGGCTCAAACTAACCTGCCTTTGGAAGACAACTCCCAACAATCCTAAGTTTTCATTTTAATACTTTCTCTGGGTTTTTGCATTACTAATGAACTTTAACCTTCTTGCTAAAAAACTCTGCTACAAAAAACACTGTTATCAACATCTCTGTTACTGTTGCTATTACTTTATGCTTTAAACTAACAACCTGCAAATTCCACGCAGCCTTAAAGCTACAGTAACTTTCTTAATTAAAGGATTTTCATTTGACACTGTTAGAAAAATAAGGAAATTTCAAATCTGCAGTTGAGTTCCACATTTATTCTACTTGTGGCATAACAGAGGGTAGTAGTCAGCCTCCGGGTCCCTGTGAGGCTGCAAGCTGTCTAGAAGTTCCACACAGAGCCTGTACTTCTGCCTTTTTACCCTCGCAGGCTGAACAAATGGCATAGATAGCCTCTGTGTCACATACTCCATGGGGTGTTAGCTTGTAGCAGGCTGGGAGAGGGGTTTAGCCCTAAAAAATTTTTTTTTTTTAAATGCGGCCTCTGGACCTGGTGTCAATCAGCGCTAAAATACTTGGACATCTTACTGTGTCACAGTGCCAGGTAAGTTCTAGCACCATAACCTCTAGAGTAAGCTGTAGTGGTAATGGTGCTTGTAGTTTACCTTTAATTATATGAGGTAAGTAGGAGATTAGTGCTTTCAGCTGCTCCCATTAAAGTAGTTGCAGTTGTCGCAGACTCATTTATGTGTGTGCACACACGCAAATAAATTAGTTGAATGGAACTCTTATGAGGTCTGGCCATGCAGCCTATGGTCTTTGTAATGGGTTCCTCCATCTCCATCTGCACTTGTCAGAACTTCGGCCTTGGAGGAAAGATGCAAAGTATGGTTGCAGCCATCAACAAATACTGTTCTTATATAGCACGGAAGCTACGTCTGTGCAGGTCTCTTGTCCCTCATACCTTTCAATTTCTAGACCCCCACATCCTGCCAAGCATTTAAAAAACTAATAGTGATAAACTGAAGGATGGGTTCACCAATAGCCCAGCAGTGGATTTCATCCGGTTACATATTCAGGAAATAAGGTCGTACAGACAACTTGCTGTATGCCAAGAAGCTCTTCTGAGGCCCTCTTCTAAACTCTAGTGGCTACTTTGGATAACATATAAATGTGATTATATATATAAGTATCGTTTTAAAATACTATGATTTGGTTCCTTTGGTAACTTACTAGGTTATAGTATTTTTCAGAACTACTGTGCTAGGTTGTAGGATTTATTTTCTTGTTAATACATTTCATAGCAAAAATATTTAGTTCAAAAATCACACTGCCAAACAGAAAAAAGTTAATGTACATCACACATGACTCACATTTCAAATTAAACGCGATTTTTTGGGGTTGATAAATAAGACCCTCACCACACAATAAAAAAAAAAAAAAAAATGACAATATAGAAAGATAGCTCGGCGTAAAAATATTTAATTAAGCTTTATACACAGAACAGTTCTTTAACAGTTGGACTCTAAAGATGTAGATTGTGCATCAATACGTTCAGACTTTAGCCTGGGCAGTCTTGGATAGAGCGTTCAGGTCAGAGATACACTTTGTGATACTCTCCTTTTGCTGTAGGAAATGAAATTGGGAAGGATTTAGTTATTGGGACAAATAAGAAAGAAGGAATCAATGTGAAGAAAGAAAACAGAAGGGTGCAAAGTGTCATTAAAGTAGAGTACTCATCAACAAGGTCAACCTCAATTAGAAAATAAAATGAATTCTACACACAATACAGGCTAAACCAATTGCAAATGTATACATGACAAAATACTTAAGTGCTGCTCTCTTGTCTTATCTGTGAGATGAACATGTTGGCCCAAACAATAGCCACGATTCAATTACAGAACACTATTCATTCTGTAATTGAATAACAAGAATTGTAGGAAACATAGCTGTACATACAAACTTGTTTTTCGACATAATTGTAGATGACATGTGTGCCAAAGAATTTACTAGCCCAATGTACAAAAAGAATAGTATAGTGCAAGAGGTGCTCTTTAAAGTTTTGCAGCTGCTTTACCTGCTGAGGAGTAATGCTCTGCACGACATTCTTCTCGATCCAGCTGATCATGTGATCCTGTTCCTTGCGCCGCTGCAGATGCTGTAGAGCCACCTGATAGTCCAGACGTTTCTTTACTTCACTGTACACGTTCAACAGTCGTTCCCTGTAATTGACTTCTAGGATCATATTCACGTTATTCTGGAGGAGGAAATAAGGGGGGGGAAAAATCCTTAAAAGTCTGTAAGAAAATACCGAACATGTGGAAAAACCCTGTATAAATAAAAACATATTCCATACGTTATTATTGGGCTTATAGTTTTATACAGGAGCAAACCATATTTTATCTTTCAGAAAATACTTCTTTTTAAAGCAAATGAGAAAGCACAAATTACCGTCCAGCCGGAAACTGATACTGCATTTCTATGGTGTCAATGTAATCAAACCTTAGGATATTTGTGCAGAGGTTGCTTCTTAGAGCAATACATTTATGAAAGTGGGGTTTTCCCAGGTCTATTTTTTTTCCCTGCTCACCGTTAAAAGAATGTACCTTGTGGCATTTTTATAATCACCGCTATCTAAGAAATGCCCCGGAAATCTTAAAATAATAGTTATATAGCAAGAACAGTGGCATCAGCTATCTGTACAATGCAGGGCATTGCAAGCGGATAAAATAACAAAACAAAACATATATGGGTCTGGTATAAAACCCAGAAATCAAGGCCTTGTTAGGGTTAATTCCTGTGCTGGGCTATCCCACACATGCAGCAAGGAACACAAAATAAAATGCAGTCCGCACTCAGGAGTAAACCCTTATGATCCACATAAAAATACACAGAAATAATGAAAAAGTGCACATTTATTGATATAAAAATTGGAGCTATGTATGGCAGAAAATAGTCATGGCAGCACTCCAAAAATCTGAATATAAAAGCAGGAATATTGAGTAATGCAAACAGTATATACAGTGCCTTGCAAAAGTATTCACCCCCCTTGGCATTTTTCGTGTTGTGTTGCCTCACAACCTGGAATTAACATGGATTGTTTGAGGATTTGAATCATTTAATTTACAGAACATGTCCACAACTTTGCTTCACAATAATAATAAAAACATCTTCAAACAACAAATAGGACAAAATGACAGAAAAGGTCAATGTGCATAACTATTCACCCCCCTAAAGTCAATACTTTGTAGAGCCACCTTTTGCAGCAATCACAGCTCCAAGTCGCTTTGGATAAGTCTCTATGAGCTTGCCACATCTTAGCAATGGAATCTTTGCCCATTCCTCCTTGCAAAACTGCTCCAGCTCCTTCAGGTTGGATGGTTTGCGCTTGTGAACAGCAATCTTTAAGTCTGACCACAGATTTTCTATTGGATTGAGGTCTGGGCTTTGACTATGCCATTCCAACACATTTAAATGATTCCCCTTAAACCACTCAAGTGTAGCAGTGTGTTTGGGGTCATTGTCCTGCTGGAAGGTGAACCTCCGTCCTAGCCTCAAATCATGCACAGAGTGGTACAAGTTTTACTCAAGAATATTCCTGTATTTAGCACCATCCATCTTTCTCTCAACTCTGACCAGTTTCCCAGTCCTGGCTGCTGAAAAACATCCCCACAGCATGATGGTGTTCTTTGGGTGATGTGATGTTTGGGTTTGTGCCAGACATAAGGTTTTCTTTGATGGCCGAAAAGTAAAATTTTATAGTCTCATCAGACCAGAGCACCTTCCTCCATACATTTTGGGAGTCTCCCACATGTCTTTTCGCAAACTCAAAACGTGCCATTTTGTTTTTTGCTGCAAGTAATGGCTTGCTTCTGGCCACTCTGCCATAAAGCCCAACTCTATGGAGCGTACGTCTTATTGTTATCCTTTGTACAGATACTCCAGTGTCTGCTGTGGAACTCTGCAGCTCCTTACCTTAGGTCTCTGTGCTGCCTCTCTGATTAATGCCCTCCTTGCCCGGTCTGTGGGTTTTGGTGGGCGACTGTCTCTTGGCAGGTTTGCTGTTGTGCCATGTTCTTTGCATTTGGTTATGATAGATTTGATGGTGCTCCTGGGGATAATCAAAGATTTGGATATTTTTTTTATAACCTAACCCTGACTTGTACTTCTCAACAACACTGTCCCTTACTTGTTTGGAGAGTTCCTTGGTCCTCATGGCAGTGTTTGGTTAGTAGTGCCTCTTGCTTAGGTGTTGCAGCCTCTGGGGCCTTTCAAAAAAGGTGTGTATATGTAATGACAGATCATGTGATACTTAGATTGCACACAGGTGGACATCATTTCACTAATTATGTGACTTCTGCAGGTAATTGGTTGCACCAGAGCTTTCTTATGGGCTTCATAACAAAGGGGGTGAATACATACGCACATGCCAATTTTCTGTTTTCTATTTCTAAAAAAAAATCTTTTATGTATATATTTTTCTCATTTCACTTCACCAACTTAGACTATTGTGTTCTGATCCATCACATAAAATTCAGATTAATAAAACATTGAACTTAAGGCTGTAATGTAACAAAATAGGTAAAAAGTCAAGGGAGGTGAATCACAAGATGAATATACATATATCCAGGCAAAGACAACACACTTGCCAAAAAAACACAAAAAAAACAAACAAACACTTAAGGAATGATTATTAAGAAGTTGTGATACCTGCTGCTGCCAGACGTGAGGAAGACCACAAACAAAAAGGTAAGAGTGAGTACCCTAGATGCGTTTCACACCTCCCTAGTGCATTCTCAACATGAGTCTTGTGATTATCATATGCCGTTTGCATTACTCAATATTCCTGCTCTTATACTAAGCTTTTTGAAGTACTGCTATAAATCACTGCAATTTTTTTTTGCACTTTTTCATTATTTCTGTGGATCATAAGTGTTTACTCCTGAGTGCGGACTGCATTTTGTTTTGTGTTACTCATTGCAAGCTGACATTGCCACCTTCTGTGAAGGGTGTCTTCAGAACCGTTCTACCTCCCTAGATGCCAAAGTGCAGCCACTAAGCAGGGCAAGAAAAAGGTTCCAGTGATTTGATGCTCTAGGAGAGAAATGCATATATGTGCTCTAGGAGAGAAATGCATTTCCAGCGGGCTAGGGTTCCTTATGTACTAAATTTAGTTTTTTAGTGTAAAATGACAGTAAGAGCAAACAAACAAACATGAGGGAAGGAGTTAGTGACATTTTGAAACAAGCCCTAAGATGAATGATTTGATTCCATAGATTATTAAACTCAAACAATTTTAACAGAACTTACCCTTTTGGCATCAAAGAGGTAGTGTCGTCCCTCAACCCTCCATTGCTCCTTCTTCTCTTCATCTATTGCTTGCTCAAAATTCTTAACTGAGGCATCTTTCACTGCCTGAGCACTTGCAACTTTTTCCTACAGTGAGAGAATGTATTAAAACAGTTCAACATCAACAAGTATTAATTAACATAATGATTCACAACAATCCACATTAAAGTAGGCAGTAGTAAATCATCCAATACCCCACTGCTCACAGCTTCATATTGGAAGGCATAAGCATGCAATCCATACACATGCCGTACAAATACATTTTATACAAGTTCCCCTTTAAATGCAAAACATTCTACCTACACATTCATGGTTATTTATGAAAGTGAGAATTCAATGTGAATTTCACATTTTAGATAAAAAATTGCTGAAGTGGAAAAATTCTCAAATCAATTATGGTTTCAGTTGGCTACTCAGGCTTTCAATGTGACTTTCATCTCGAATACTCACTTCAGTAAGTAACCTGGATTGTGTTACACAAATGTGCTACAAACTTGTAGATTAAGTTATTCAACTATAAATTAATTTGACCTTCTTGGGCTTTACAGTAATAGATACAATAGTGGACACTGCATCAAACTATTCAGTCACATACAATGGACATTTCATGTACAACTGACTGCTTATAATACTAGTAACACTCCTGATCAACCATACAAATTCACAAATCTAATGGAAACATATCTAGCAATTTATACTTGTGTATCCGGGATCACATTGCAAATTCAGAATGCTCTTTTAAGGTTGCCCAACATCAAGATAGACAGACCAGAAAAACATTACCAGCTAATGAAAATATAAATGTGGCCTTTTTATTGAACTAGAGTGTACATGCAGGGCAGGAAAGAAGAAGAACTGTGTTACTCCAATGTTTTTTATATTCTATTTGTAAACTTGTGGATGCAAACAGAATAGATAAAAGCTTACTTCATTGAGTTTGTCTGCAAAGTCTGCCACTTGTGGCCCAAATTTCTTGATGCTGTAAACAATTACCACGCCAATACAAGCAGCAGCAAAAGTCTCATGATTCAGAACGTAGACTTCCTTGGACAGGAGGTAGACAAGGAGACCAGTAGCCAACATGTAAGGACCTACAGAAATATATGAACAGACAACTGGTTGTTAGAACTACTTAGTTTGGTGTTTTATTGTGTCAACACAAAAAAAAAATTGCCAAAAAGGTTTGCTGTTGTAATAAACATTAACCTGCTCAAACCTTGAATGTAAATCAAGAATCAGATGCTTTAAACAAAATAATTAAAATCAATAAAAATTTAGCTTTCAGGGACGGGACCTGACTATCACAGAGGATAGATTAATCTCAGAAGGGCTCCTCCACAAACCTGCTAAGATTGGCATTTTAAAGCCTATTAGTGTCCAGTGATCCCTGGGTAGATGCCCAACTCAGGCAGCTGTGGCTTTGACTTGGAGCACATCATGCTGCAGCCTAACGAAAATGGCAGAGGCTGCATGGCTCCCATCTGCCCGGGATGACTCCAGCAATATACTTACCCAACTGGACAAGCTTTTCTATAACGTCTGGAAGCAGCTTCAACGCAGGATGCACCTGCCCCACTGCAAACATTGACTACCTCTCTTTAGGGTGCTATTCAAGAGCCCGGTGGGCTTAACACACGGTGAGAGTTCCCACACGGCGGCAGACTTCGTTCAAGTGAAGGCCCATCACGAAGCTGCTAAGGACCAACTCAAGGTCTGCGGTATCTGCAGGACATCCGACAACGACTGGGCTTCTGCACTGTCTGCAAGCACCTTCCCTGTATGTCCTCTCCCTAATGCCCGATTGCATCCTACCCATCGAGGGCATTGGCTGAGCTCTGCTGCGTACAAGGAATCACTGGGACTCATGTACAACATCTATGACCCTAAAGACTTCTAGGCCTGCCATTAAGATTGTATACAGATTCCTTACCGGAATCTCCCAGGGGGATAATTTCTTCAACAAATCAACAGTCATGCAGTTTTTTTTTTCTTTCTGTGGCCCTCCTCTATTCTAGCTAGATTTCTGTATATCTAAGCATAGTCCTTACTCTATTTAGACATGTCAGATTATTTTTTGGTACGCTTCTGAAGGTGCAGAACCTGGGGCATTTAACGTATGGCCTGATTAAAAATCCATTGGTTTATCTCTCTTTTAAATGCCTATATATTCCTCTTTGTTGCATAAAAAAAAAAATATATATATATTTTTTTTAAATTTAGCTTTCAATTTTAGGAGGTACGACAAAGCTTACATCATCATTTCATTCAAGACAGTTAATTTACAGCATTTCTTTTTATCAAATGGTTTGGAGAACAAGGTGTTTTGTTATGGTGGGAATGACAAGTGAGGAAAGATGGGAGCTTGTCATAATGAGAAAAGAGCTTCCCACAATAAAGCTCTCAGGAGGTTTCCTTTGATGGATAGCCAGTCAGGAAACAGGTAGCACTTTACAGCTAGTCTAACATATATAGTTCAGGACAAAATGCACAACTATTTATAGTGGGCCGAGAAATGTTATCATACAATTCAGGATATTTACTTAATTGGGAAATAAAAAAAGTGTAAGCCAAAATAGCCAAACTGGAAAATTCTTCCATCTTAGCCATTATTTCCACTTAACTAGTTTGGTTTAAAATTTATATACATTGTGTGTTTCATCAAATTTGGTTATTTAAGTTTATTTACAATTTTTTTTTTTTCTTTGCAGCTATGGGGGTTAAGTAAAGAAGAATTGTTCAAGATCCAACAATTGCCTGAATATACCCGTTTGTACGGAATATGTGCCAATTCCTGACAAATGCCTAAATGTGTCAAGTAAGGAGAATATCTGAAGTGAGTAGGTTTATTCTTTAAACTGGAAAGTGTTAGCACCGACATGTTAATTGCATGTTTTGGGCCAAAATAACACATTTTCCTATTTGAAAAAAAAAAAAAAGGATGAAACACAAAATGTAAGTGGTTAAAGCTCCTTGAACAAAAATCTTAAATGATTTTAGTGTCTTATTCACAAATATGACATGGTGTAAAGTTATGCCTATTGATTAAAAACAAATTTTTTTTTTTTTTTAAATGTGAAACGTATTGATACAATTTGAAGTGCTAATCATGGTTTATATAAATTTTCACATTTTTCCTTTTACCAATTCGCACATTTTGCAGATATGATATTTTACAGATTAACATAGATAGCTGTTACTTCTTAGGTATTAAATTAATGTACATCGACCTGAAGTCTATATGTCATCACAAAATATAAAGCATTTGCTTACCTGTGACTCCAGTCTTGGGATAGAGGAACTGGAAGAACTCTTCAGGGATCAACCCATAACGAACCTTCCCTCCTTTCTCTGGGAGAGGAGGTACGGGAGCCAAGGCAACTTTCCCAGTGTGAAAAGACCTACTCGCATGCACAAGGCTAACAGAGACAAAAATAAAAATAAATATAACAGCAATTTGATCTGGCATTGGCCAACATGGTTTGGCAACTTCAATATAGACATATACAAAGTCTTCCAAATAAATAGCAACATACACACACTATAGCAAAGGAGCACTCCAAGCACCCTAACCACTACTTACTAAAGTAAGTAGTCAAACCATTTTAGAACTGTTTGATTTCTTACATGTGGTCCACCGGGCCCCTGCCACTATAGCCTCCAGAAAGCTGGAAGCTTTCCTGCCTGAACTGGACCCAGTGGTGCAGGGCTTACCTCAGGAGAGCCAACAGGGTCTCCTTAGCTGGAACTTCTAGCTCTCCTGGCTGCATAGATGAAGGTGCCTGGGCATTCTCTATGCTGTAGTGGTTATGGTTCTTGGAGTGTTAAATAAATGAAAACCACTCAACTAGTAGAACTAACATTTTCCACTAGTGAGTGACAACTATTTGAGTATTTTCCTTTACTGCATTTATAAAAAAATAATAATAAATAATAATAAGAAAAAAAAATAAAAAAAACTTACCCCATACTGAGAGGAGCAGAGTTCCTCAGGGCAGAGGCTAGAAATAAAAATAAAAATACTGATTAAACATTTGTTTTGGACTATTCAGATTTAGTAAGTATATGTATCTATAATAATAGCAAGGACAGATAGGAGAACATTCATGATATGACATTATTATGTAACATATTGTTGTAGACTACACACTTACAAGTAAATAAATCACCAACAGAGGTATTCATTGTTTGATAGTGCGCATTAGAAAACTTAGCATAAATTTAATAGAATTTGAAATCACTGTATTCCATAAAAGACAATCAGACTGAAGTATGATTATTTGAAATGAACAGGCACATTTTATTCAGTGCCATTCTGTGTATACTTTAAAAATCAGTAATTCTTACATGTGAAACCTATGAAATATATAGAATTCACATATTTACTAGATTACTTCTAGCAAACCCAGTAGCAGGCAATTATTATTATTATTTTTTTATTTTTATTTTTTTTACAGGTGACGTATTTTTTTCTCTCCAAGCAGATACATGCCAAATGACCTGGATCCTGCTCGGCACAGACCCCTACTTCCAGTCTTCTCCTTTAGGAAAATCATGTTATTACTACAAAGTTACAGGGAAACTATAGTGCCAGGAAAACAAACTTGTTTTCCTGGCACTATAGTTTCCCCCTCCATCGTGCCCCACCATGGGGCAGAAGATGTTTAAAAAAGGAAAAAAAAGTGCCCCTTTACTGTATAACCATGCAAGTGTTTAAAGACACCCTATGACAGGGGTCAGCAACCTACAGCACGTGTGCCATGCATGGCACTCAAGGTTGCCAGAGCCAAACAGGCTCTGGCGTAACAGGAGTCCAAGTGGTGATATTTGCTAGTGCAACCCAAGTGGCGGCGATTGCAGCTTGTGAGGGACATTCCTCAATTTACACGTTATATCACTTAGAGGAAGTGATCTCAGGGGAATCCACACTGGAGTACAGCAACCTGCAGCAGCTCCTGTCCTTGACCCATACCTGGCCAGCCTGGTCCACACTGAACCCCCAAGGAAGCCACCCACACTGCTAGGTATACACAGAGTTGCAGAAGAAAAAAAAACAAAAACAAAAAAAAAAACCTCTTCCTAATACAAATAGCCTACATACAAACACACACACAGTCCCCACAAACACCACTGACAATCCACATATATGCACACAGCCCCACACACCATTAATCATGCAATGTGACATCATCGACACACACAAGCAGGCCCCATACACAGTCCACATTCATAGGGATCATACACAATCCTATGGAATGTAAGCTCGTTTGAGCAGGGTCCTCTTCAACCTATCGTTCCTGTAAGTTTTCTTGTAATTGTCCTATTTATAGTTAAATCCCCCCTCTCAAAATGTTGTAAAGTGCTACATAAATGGTAGTAATAATAATAATAATAATAATAATAATAATAATAATAATAATAATAATAATACCACAAACTTCTCATGAGAATTTGCAATATAACTGTTCACATACGCACAAATACAACGTTACAAAGCAACTGCAGCAACCATAAATAACAAGCACAATACAGCAAGATATACACTTCAATTTAAAAAAAAATTAGGACCGGCCCGCCAAGGGTCTTAAAAATCTTGTATTGGCACAGTTCTACTAAAAGGTTGCAGACCCCTGCCCTATGACATTTTCTGCACTAAAAATGGGCAAATCTGAAACATGTTATGCATTACAAACATTTTAGCTTTACACATATAACTTTTCCTCAGTGCTATAGAGGATTTAACAATCCTGCAGAATCAGGTGTGCATTTATATTGAGACTTACAGCTTTTGATTAAAGTTTGGCAGAGAAGCAAAATGATTTACATGCAACGGTCAGCTATCATAGCTAAAAACAAAAAAAAAGTTAGCCAATAGTCCTCAGGCAAGTGAAATAATTAAGGATCCATCTAAAACATAGTGTTAGTGCATATTTAGAAATATAGGTGTAGTAGGATAGGTTTTCCCATTTGTTGAAATAAGTTACAAAAAGGCACTTATAAGAACTCCTAAAAACTTGAACTTTAAGAGGGACTGGAAACCTTGATCTGGTCTCCAGACCAACTCATTTCAGCCACATCAACTCCACAATGAATATCCCAGGATGAATGATTGTAGATACCAAAAAGGTTGTGTGTAATCAAGTGTACTGGGGTCACTGCTGAAAGGTTGTTACAAAGTCATTTGAAAGGCCTACAAAGTTATGAGAGAATGCTTTGGGAAAGAAACAATTAGGGGCAGCTTTATATCAAGTTTATATTTAAATGTGATTTGTAATTTAAAAAAATGGTATGGACTGAAAGAAAAGCTAAAGAAATAGAATAACTTTATGGGAAAAATAATCAAGACAAACACATACCTACAGAGCTAAACCGCTTTATAAATTGTATGTTCTTGGATTATAAAATCATGTCAAAAAAAAAAAAAACTGACATTACACCGGAATTGTGGAAAGCTGACAAAAGAATTGAAAATTTTAGGCCAAAAACATCCAATGAGGAAAAGCTGGCCAACTCTTCCCACTTTGCTGCAAAATTTGAAATTTCCTTTTGTCGTTTCTCCACAATCCCCGTCAATGTAATGTTATCATCAAGTCAATCAATAAACAAGTTGAAGTAATCAATTTAGGCCTATATAAATGCAGCCAGAAATGTGTTTTTCAAGCTATGCCGCACAGGACAACAATCAGGTGCAAATCATAAATATTAAATATGAAAGCAGTCACGGTGCGGTCAGTCAGGGTTATTCACTAAAGGGTGAATTATCGGGAATTCTATCCGAGTTATTCACTAATCTCAGAATTTTAGAGAATTAAACCTGAAACGTAAAACTTAGAATAAAATAACTTATCTAAAATAAACAAACACATTCAGCTACGGCTTTGTTATTTTACCTAAAATAAGGAGTTTAGTGTATGACCCTGAAGGTGGATTTTAAATGTTAGGCTATAATAGCCGAATTAAACCCATAACAATCTTGGGGGGGAGGGGGATTCAGTTGGTCTATTTTGGTATAATGTGAATTGCTGCCATTCCGCCCTTTACAATAACCCTGGGTAGGGAGTACTCGGCCCCCAGCTCCCCGGGTGCCATGCGGCCTGTCCCGCTCCCAGAGCCCGGTCCTGCAGGCGGGGTCATGGCGGCTCCCTGGCTGCACTCACCCGAGGCCAGGGCCACTCTGGACAGCATGGTGCGGCAGGGGTTACGGTGCTGGTGTCAGGAAATGAAGCTGCCTCCGCCGGTAACTCTGTGCCCTCAGTGTCCCTGACACAGCCTAGAAGGCAAGATGGCGCAGGACACACCCCCTCCCGCCCACCGGAACGTCACTGATCCGTGCGCGGCCATCTTTGTTCCTGGCACTTTACCCTATGGATTCGCTGTCCGCCATCTTTACTGAGGGCATTGCTGTGACTGGGCGGATCAGACATGTCCAGTTCATGGAACGCTGGGTAGGGGATTTTCACGGGTAGGGAAATTTGATAGAACACCGTCATGGGAGACGAGGGCAGATTCTGTTTTTTTTTTTTAATATCTTTGTTCTCAGCATTGGAGGCTACAGGCTGAATTGCTCACGGTTTATGTATTATTTAGTGTAAATCTGTCTGAGGTTGCTGTGTATTGATTTATTTTCCATTAATGCGTTTCCTTATTTATCACTATGGGTACAAGCTTTGACCTTATTCAATATGGCAGCTCTACCGCATCTGGCCCCGCCCCCCGGCGAAGGGCAAAGGCAGCGGTAGTAGGCGTGGCCTGCAAAGCTGGCAGCACTGGGTAGGCGTGGCCTGCAAAGCTGTCATGATCGGGGGCGTGGTTTTGCGAGGCAGTACTAAGGGGGCGTGGCCGGCGAGACTGCGTTCTGATAGAAGGCGTGGCCTAAAAGAATGTGCATTTACTAGGGGGCGTGGCTATGCGGCGCGGTGCTTGGCGGGAAGGGAAGCTGTAGCCGGAGTGACAGATCGCGCTCAGCACGTGGTGTCGCTATGAGTAAAGAGAAGCCGTGGGGCAGCCCGCTCCGGGCCCCGGCCTGCATGGACATACAGCTGGAGGCATGCCGCTACCGGAAAGGTGCCGGATAGCAAGGGGGGGGTGCGGAGCCTGGGCCCAATGGGAGGCCATCAATGAAGCTATCACACCTGGTGCATGAAAAGTGCTGCCTTACAGTATATCATTGAGCAGGGATAGGCAGCCCAGGTGTGATGCTTTGCCAGCGTTATGGGTGTAAGAGCATTATGGGAGATGTAGTCCACATCCTCTGGAGTGACAAAGGTTGTCTACCCCAATGTAAAACTTATATTAAGGCAGGCAGTGCATTCATTAGACCCTTGCAGCATGTGATTGATGCACCATTCATGGACTGCCCATTATTAAAAAGACACTCTGAACCTTCTGTAAAGTTTTAAGTGTGGAGAGTGTGTGTGTGTGCTCTATTTCAATAGAAATTGACACTTTTATAACTTAATCTGGTTACACCCCCCTGGATTTCAAGACGATAACATGTCCTGTTACTTCCTGGTTTGGTTAGCTCAAGAGGCAGCAATTGCTCAGAGCACCTGCCTTGCAAACACTTGTTATTGAACTGCATTGGGACTTCTGATTGGACAGCCACAGAAAGTCTGGGCAGGGTTAGAAGGGGAGAGCTTGCAAAGGCTGTAGTCAAGATACGTTTTTAAATATACCCAAACGAAAAATAATGCATACATGTTTTAATTTAGGGATATCTACTATGTTTTATTATTTATTTTGGCAGTGGAGTGCTGTTTTAAGTTTTGAATGTATTATTTTTTTTTTTAATGCAAGAAGACTAGCCACTTGCTCTGAATATTTGTGGTAATTAGATTTTATGAACTGTAATGGTTGTTTAGCCTTTATAGAAAGCAATACCTGAGTGCAGTGTTTTATAACTATAACTCTTTTTCTCTCGAAGATGGGGCATTGCTTCTAGCTGCATCGAACCTTAGTGGCCGCACCTGGGGAGGTTCCATATGGGTGTTCAAGGATCCTCTTGGTGCACCTGTTGAAAGCCTTTGCACGTGTGGAGTCCAGACAGAAGCAGGTGTGATTGATGTGGCATGGGTATCGGATAGTGGAATTCTGGTGGCATCCGATTCAGGTATGGTTATATGCATTTGTGGACATTTCAATAACAGCACAAAAAAGCAAATTGGTTTTGTAGTGAAAGGAACATTATAGTGTTAGAAATATAAACATGTATTCAGAATGCTAGAGTGCTGAGCTACTGTAGGTTGAGGGCCCCCTACAATGAAAAAAGTTACGATTTACTTCCATTTATTCCATGTCCCAACAAACTCCACGTCCCATTTTGTAGTAGCGCCTGAGATTTGTCAGCTCGTTAAGTGGAGGCGGCTGGGCAAGGGAGAGTTAAGATGAGTGGCAATGGAGGTAGCTGTAAACTTCAATCTTTTTTTGCTTTGCTCCCTTAGGCACCCTGCAGTGATGTAGAAATGAGATGTCACTCTGACCCTCACAAAAATAAACAGTGGGCAAGGTAGCAGATGAAGAGCTTCACCCTCCCACTCCACCTCTCCTAAATGTAGAAGGCTGTGTCTGAGGTTACCAGCTCCCCTTTGATCGCATGTAAAATTAGTTTTTAAGCTCCTTTTTCTCACACCACGCCAGTCTCTCCGTGGCCTGCCCTGCCTCCATGGCTGAGATTATCAATTTTGATGATCTCAGCCAAGCCATTGCTTTTCCATAAAAGCATTGGAAGGCTATTGCGCATGATAGAGATGCACTGAATCAATCTATGAGGGGCATTCAGAGCCTCCACGCAGAGTGTGGTGATGATGAATGTAGGTCAAGTCCTACTTTACTCCTTTACTACAAAGGACTTACTGAGTATGCACTGCCTCACTGTCTAATATCAGTTGTGGTGACATCAGCCAATCCAATGCTCCTCCATAATGCTGCACCAATTAGCATTACCTCATAGAACTACATTCAATCAATGCATCTCTAGAGGGAGCATTCACCATCTCCATTGAGAACTTGGGGAGGCTGAATGTATGTCCTGCAAAGATGGCAAGACATCATTTAGGTAGTTTAGCTAGGGGCTATCTAAATAACCACTTCTAGAGGTGGATTTGGATAGCGGTGTAAACACTGCCTTTACTCTGAAAGGCAGTGTTTACAATGCTGACCCTGCAGGGACAGGCTATATGTCCTATAAACTCTACATTAACCTATGACGATAATGTCCCTTGAAATTTGTAACATGCTTAGTGATGGCTCAATTCATCTCAATGTGAATGCTATGCCTTGCTAATAAGACTGTTCCTTTAGATTTTAGGGATCTATTGTCTACTAAGGCGTGGTGCCTTTAGCAAAGTGCTAAATTGGAGTATTTTTGTTTAGGTGCTGTGGAGTTCTGGGACATTCTGGAGAATGAGTCTTTGTTGGTGAATAAATTTACCAAATACGAGCACGATGACATTGTAACGTCTTTAAGCATTTTCACTGATGGGACACAGGCTGTAAGTGGAAGCAAAGATTTCAGGTTCGTAGTCCAGCTGTCTTTACTGCATTGTTTGGTATGATATTTTTGGTAACTTGTAAAATATGTGTTCTTATATTGTTTTAGTGTAAAAGTATGGGACCTCTCTCAGAAAGCACTTCTAAAGTCATTCAAAGGTGAGTTCTCTTATTGCTAATATCTTTATTTAGGGACTAGGTACACATAACATTTTCATTTGGCTAGGACTTCAGCTGTACGTTTAGCGTTGGTTCAGTCATCTAGTGAAACCTAAGTCTTTACTGCAATTTTGTATGGTTACACGAATTCTAACAATTAGTGTTACATTGGTGTGACTAATGTTTAGAAGGCTATCAATAGAGGCATGTTAGTAGATTGTATGCATTTCGGCCTGCTACGTCTGTTTTGTCATGATATTGTAAGCAATGTCTTGGTTTCTCATGTATTGGTTACTGTGTCTCTCTTTTGTGACTTAGCACATTCCGACCAGGTTACATGTGTAGCAGCTTGCCCTGGCAAGGAGACCATCTTCCTGTCTTGTAGTGAGGTGAGCATGTTCTTTTTTTTTATTTTTATTTTTTTTTTTATTTAATCTGTTTAGGGACTTTTGCTTCATCTGAGTTTAGAGATGGACTTCCATAAATGTTCCTACATTTATACCATACACTCACGGAAGATGGAAGCAAAATGGATTTTTGTCAATCCATGAAATATAACATGTACATCAAGCACCAGTTCCTTTGCTATGTGTTTGGTATAACATGATAATATATGGACATAAAATAAGTCTAAATATCATGCTAACCAACAACCTGTCACTACCTAATTTTTTTTTTTTTTTTGTGAAATGCTTTATTGTTATAGCAAGGTACAGTAAGCAAAATTTGAAAGAATACTCCAGTTCTTCTGTCCACTGCAGCTTGTTATAACGATTATGGCGTAAGGCGCTGTTGGATGTTTGGTATATTATAACGTGGAATTCTCATTCTTTCAAAACATTGGTTTGACACACTGTTTAACTCCTTAGTGACCAGACCGCTTTTCAATTTTCTTACCATTAAGGACCAGGGCTCTTTTTACATTTCTGCAGTGTTTGTGTTAAGCTGTAATTTTCCTCTTACTCATTTATTGTACCCACACATACTATATACTGTTTTTCTCGCCATTAAATGGTATTTCTAAAGATACCATTATTTTCATCATATCAGATATCTTACTATAAAAATAATTATAAAATATGATAATAAAACACACTTTTTCGAACTTTGACCCCACAAATCTGTTACACATCTACAACTGCCAAAAAACACCCATGCCATATAATTTCTAAACTTTGTCCTGAGTTTAGAAATACCCAAATGTTAACATGTTCTTGGCTTCTTTTTTTTTTTTTTTTTTTTAAGTTATAGGGCTGTAACTTGCTATTTCCAAATCATTTTTCCCCCCCCAAATTAACGCAACTTGCATTGTAACACTGATAAATGTCATGAATCCCTGAATAACAATTCACATGTATATATTTTTTTTAAAAGAAGACAACCTAAGGTATTAAACTTGGGGTATTTTAATTTTTTTTTTTTCTTTCATGCAACCATTTTACCACCAATCTATGCCAAATTAAAAATAAAAAAAATTAATTTTTTTTTTTTTTGACACATAATTTAATACATGTACTGAGAACTTTAAGGGTTACTGCCAAAGAACACCCCAATATGTGTTCAGCAACATCTCCTGAGTACAGTGATACCACCCATGCATAGGTTGTTTGGGGGATGCAATACCAAACTTCTGACATCTGTTTTTAAAATTTGACATCTCTTCATGGTCTATGTTCTTTTTGGGGGCATTTTTAGAAACCGTATATACTAGAGTATAAGACAAGTTTTTCGGCACATTTTTTGTGCTGAAAAATCCCCACTCGTCTTATACTCGAGTCAATGTCTGTATTATGGCAACTTACATTGCCATAATACAGACCAGGACTGCTGGTCTCATTGCAAGTCCGGCGGTCCTGTTGGGGGCTGGGAGCATGCTGTTACTTACCTGTGCAGCAGCTCCGTTCAGCTCACTTTTCCTCCATGCCGTTTTTAGCTCCAGTGTAAGTCTCGCGAGAGCCGCTGCTGTCAGACACAGACCGTGAGACTTACACTGGAGCTGAATGGCACGGAGGAGAAGGGAGCTGAACGGAGCTGCTGCACAGGTAAGTAACAGCTTGCTCGCAGCCCATCCACTGGACCACCAGGGAATAATATAGCCCCCCTCCCTGGCCATGTATCAAGCAGGGAGGGGGGACAAAAAAATAAAAATTTTAATAAACTAAAATAAAAATGTAATATTAAAATAATAAAAAATTATAAAAATGCCCACCCTCTGCAATATATATATATATATATATATATATATATATATATATATATATATATATATATATATATATATATATATATATATATATATATATATATATACACACACACTCTGCATCACATATATATAGATATATATATATATATATATATATATATATATATATATACACACACTTCTGTATCATATACATATATATATACCCTGTAATTAAGCATACATATATATATATACACACACTCTGTATCACACATATATATATACACACACACTTCCCTGCATCACACACATATATATATACACTGTATCATCACATAAGCATATATATATATACACACTCTGCATCACATACACATATATATATATACACACTCTGCATCACATACACATATATATATATACACACTCTGCATCACATACACATATATATATATACACACTCTGCATCACATACACATATATACACACACTCTGCATCACATACACATATATATATACACACACTCTGCATCACACACACATATATATACACACACTCTGCATCACATACACATATATACACACACTCTGCATCACATACACATATATACACACACTCTGCATCACATACACATATATATACACACTCTGCATCACATACACATATATATACACACACACTCTGCATCACATACACATATATATACACACACACTCTGCATCACATACACATATATATACACACACTCTCTGCATCACATACACATATATATATACACACACTCTCTGCATCACATATATATACACACACACACTCTGCATCACATATATATACACACACACACACTCTGCATCACATATATATACACACACACTCTGCATCAGATACACACACACACACACACTCTGCATCAGATACACACACACACACTCTGCATCAGATACACACACACACACACACTCTGCATCAGATACACACACACACTCTGCATCAGATACACACACACACTCTGCATCAGATACACACACACACTCTGCATCAGATACACACACACACACTCTGCATCAGATACACACACACACACTCTGCATCAGATACACACACACACTCTGCATCAGATACACACACACACTCTGCATCAGATACACACACACACACTCTGCATCAGATACACACACACACACTCTGCAT
>OW240912.1:122739781-122781464 GCA_933207985.1 Pelobates cultripes
CACACACACACACACACACACACACACACACACACTCTGCATCAGATACACACACACACACACACACACACTCTGCAAACATATCAAAAATAAAACAAACATTAAAAAAATTAAATTAAAAATGCCTTTTTTTTTTCTCCCCCCATTTTACACAAATCACATCCATTCAGGAAAACACACACTCTGCATTATATATACACACTACACACTCTGTATATAATGCAGAGTGTGTATATAATGTAGTGTAGTGTGTCTATAATGTAATGTAGTCTATATAATGCACACACTGCATTATATACATACTATGCAAACACACTGCATTCCCTTTACACACCACACAAACACACATACTCTGCATTAATTATATACACACTACACAAGCAGTCACTGCATTAACTACACACTACACAAATACACACCGCTCCACTGTCTAAACACACTGCATCCAGTGTATGTGGTTTGTTTATTTTGTGAATTTACCTTCTAGAAATAGTTTATTTTTTCAAAATTCTAAATGTACAGAATAACGGCAAGTTATCAGCTATCGGCCTGAAAGTTAACAGATTATCGGTATCGGCTCTAAAAAATAAACATTGGTCGATCCCTAGCTTATACACATTTACACCATACCTAGAGCCTTCCCTTATACTTCAACAGGGATTCAGCCACGCATATATTCCTTCCAGGTGTATAAGCCTCTGTAAACCTGGCAGCAAAGTGGTAATCAGGGGGCAAATTTTATAAAGCCTGTCAAACTGGGGATGCTCCCTAGGAGGGCACAGACTGTTGTTGCTGAAGTGCATGAAATATAGAAAAATTTCATACCTCTTCCTCGACATACACTGGGAGTAAATTGGGGTAGATCAGATGGGGCTACTGCTCCAGTAGGAGAGGATGAAGGGCTTCTTTATGATGCCCGTCGGCATAGTCAATGCCCAGAATTTAATTTCTGGCACATTGATGTTTTGCCCAAAAAAGACTCTGGTTATGAAGCACGGAACTGATGGGCATATAAATTAGTTTGGGCGACAATGTTTCCCCAATACATCATCGCCCAGAAACTCCTCCATAAACTGCTGAGGGCAAAATCCACATTCATGCCAGGATTTGCAGTGAAGGGTGGCATCTCTGGCAATGAGGCACTATCCACTCCTCTGCAGTACTGCCAGCTGGGGCAGCACATCTATTTCTGGCAGGGTGACTAGCAGATACAGATGCATCATAACTAGATACATAACTAGCAGCAGACACTATATCTAGTGATGTATCTGAGCACCAGGTATGGTTAAAATCAGGGTTGGAGTCACATAGATACGTCAGACTAACACAAGGATGACATAAGCGCTATACAAACTTTGTGACATGATCACAATCACTTTATTTAGTGATCTAACAAAAAATAAACGAACCCCTAAAAAAAAAAAATATGCATAGACCGCAAAATAAGTGCTGATGTGCGAGAGCTGGTGATCTATACAGTGATCACTGGCAGGATAGGGGTTAATAGCTCTGAAAAGAAAAGGGGGCGGGGAGTTAATTGATTTAATTCGATTTTTATTCTGTATAATCTTCGACGCACTCAGCACAGGCTTCCAATGCTCTTCTTGACTGCCGGGCACCACGTGGAGCAACTCCAGTGGAAGCGATCGCCCAGCGGTAAGGAGAAGTATTGCACAATGTCTTGACATCAAGATATCGCTGCAATACCATCAGAGCGGCTGATTGCTTCCAGCGCTCTAATTATCCGGGGACGTATAAGGTACGTCCGCGGTCCTTAAGGACCATATTTTTGTCAGACTTACCTGAGGGGGTTAAATGATAGCATTCAAGATCTAACATTTCACCAGATATGGATGCTCTGACTATTTGTAGCGCATCCAGTGTAGCCAAATTGACCCAGTTGGGATTGTCAGATTGACACATGGAGCTTTGTAAGGTGTTTTTTTTTTTTTTTTCCAAACTTCTAGAAAGTATATTGGCATAAACTGGAGAGTCTGTACTTGCACCATAAAATAAGCTATAGCGTTCATGGTGCTTGGAGTGTCTTTTGCCAAGATTATCTAACATAGCTGCTGAACTTTGTCTAAAACATGAAAAAAGGGTTCAGCACTCCGCTAATCCTTTTTTAGTGATCAGCATTCTAATGTATGCGACTCATCACATGACAAAAAAAACATTGCCCTTCTGTTTGTGGTTACCGAGTTAATTGTAGTACTGACAACTGAAAAAATAATACGTGTGCTGGTCCATTTTCTTATGTGTTGGACTCTGGTTTTGGCGATACAAGAGTTAATTGACATGGCTGGTTTAAGGGTACGCCTGCCTGCAGTAAGGAGTGCATTCTGCTTGGGCGCAAGGCTTTTAGTAAACCCCGCTTCCTGAGCAGACAATAGGTGGGCACCATCCTGACAGGGAGCCCTGCACTGTGGCTCCAGACAGGAGCAGGCTCAGCCCACAAGGAAACGGCTGGCCGGGTCGCAGGCAAATCCCTTATTCTCAACATTGGCACTGGCCTTGATTATGCACCCTCTGTAGAATAACTAATTTGTGTTGACTCTCCTTTTTACTGATGCTTCTTAGAACCCTTGGACCTAAAAACATGGTTATTTCTCTAAAATGACGGTGTTATTTTTACATTGCCATACAAGACACAGGTTAAGGGCAACAAAACCACATTAAGATGAAGTGGTTTTGGTGTTTAGTGTCTTTTTAAAGTCTGCAATTTGCACTTCATGTTTTCTCTATAAAATGCATAAAGAAATGTAGGGACTACTTTTCCTCATGTATAGAGGTCAAGTTGACAAACTACAATGGACAGAGCCTAAAGCAAAGTTCTGTGTCAGTTGCCAGTCAAATTTACCCTCAATCCATCAGTAAAATTATCCATCAGTAAAATTATCATACATGGGTAGAGGAGAACAAAATGTCTGCACCCAGATATTGAGATCTGGCTCAAGGAACAAGAGATACTAAATATAAACAAAGGCAAGTGTGTTTAATAATTGGAGAGCAGTGGAAGGTAAGAGGCAGAGCTAAACAGTTATGGATTCAAGACAATTTGTGAACGGTTTAACCCCTAAAAGTAAGCTGGCACATTGGATCTGCTCATGGCACCATAACGATTTCTTCTGATTAAGTTGTTATAGTGCCTGGAGGGCTCGATAAATCACAGGCGCCATGGCGACTAGAAATTTTACCCTGGCGTCTGGGATGTCGGCCCTTTAAGGCTGCCGCCCGCAGTAGCATGATGGGAGCATTGTAGCCGGTGTGCTATTGAGCATTGGATCCAGCTGCCTGCGGGAGCATTGAAGGCGGCATGTGAGGGAGTGGTAATCTACCTGCAGCTTCTCTTTGATCCCTCACGCGCTGTTTAATGATGCTGGGGGAGTCAGAATATGACATCACTCTGGCTACAGAGAGCGTGAGGGAGCAGACAGGAGCTACATTTATATTACTGCTCCCTTGCACGTAGGAAGAGAGGACCTGAGTGGATTTCAATAAAAATCTGTTTGTGTGAGAGCACGTGTGTCTGTTTAGGTACCTGCCCCCTCCAATTGCACTAGAAAGTTGCTTTTACTCACCTTTTTTCCCCACGCCGTGCCTGTATTGCCGTGGCTGGTCAGTCATAATAATTTCTGCTAAGGGAGAATGTTGCGCATGCAGAGAAAAACAATGTGCCAATCAGCTTCTCCTCATAGAGATGCATTGATTTAATGCATCTTTATGGGGGACATTCTGCACCTCCATACAGTTCGTGGAGACGCTGAACCATAGACTCTCTAGTGGCCATCTGAGTGACTGTTACTAGGCAGCAATGCAAACACACTGCCTTTTCTGTGAAAAGGCAGTGTTTATATTGCAAGGTCTGCTGGTACAGGCTATAGACACCAGAACAACTAAGGTAAACTGATGGTTCTGGTGTCTATAGTGTCCCTTAAGAATTGCATTTTTCTTTTTGAAAATATAAACTTAAAATTTAGTTTAAAAAAAAAAAAAAACTGGCTCCTAACTTTTTTAGCTGTCTTCTAGGTTCTAACCATATTTGTCAAGCTCTGGAAGGAAAGGAAAATTGACAGGACCCTTTACAACACACACACACACACCACCCCCCTCCCCACACACACACACACACACCACCCCCCCACACACACACACACACCACCACCACCCCACACACACACACACACCCACCCACACACACACACACCCCCACACACACACACACACACACCACACACACAGGCAGCCTCTCCACACATGCACAACTCCTTACCATCCCACCCGTAAACGTGTCATTAAATTTACTTAAAGGACTACTATAGTGCCTGGAAAACAAAAAAATTTCCTGGCACTATAGGGTCATTAGGTCCCCCTCACCTTCAGGGTCCCACTCTCGCCAGTCTGAAGGGGGAGGAAGGGGTTAAATTCTTAAATTTTTCCAGCACTGGGGATTCTCCTCCCTCTTCCGACGTCATCCGCCGCATGCGCGGCAAGAGCCACGTGCACATTCAATCAGTCTGTGGGAAAGCATATTTCAATGATTTCCTATGGACGTCTGCGTCTTATTACTTAATTATTACTCTGCGGCTCTCATACAGTCATTTTGGATACTGGGCAATACACTTGCATAGAGAGGGGGACCCTTGATCTTCCATTACCTGGGGGCCCCAGTCTGCATTTTAGTTATTAAAATATTTCTCCAAGCTAACTTGTTGAAAACATTTCTTAAACAAGTGTCTTGATCTATACAGTAGGTGACAGCAAACTTGCTATATAGCCTGGTTTTGTCACAACTCACTGCTGGTATCTCATTTGTTTAACTCTCTTAAAGAAGAATTCAAAGTTTTGATTTCAAATTTGAGGCCAAACAAGTCGAATTTGAAAAAATCTGTCCGCTAAGCTTTCTATTGCATTGGTCTAAAATTTGAAATTTACTAGGGATTCTCACTTTAGTAAATATGGCTGTAGATGCTGCCATGGAATCCTTCAGGCAAAACTAACGCATGTTGCAAAAAAGGCTTTTTCCAAAGTTCGTGTCCTGGCACATTGGAGTCACTTTTTTGTTCTAGATAATTTGCATGAAAAAATAATTTTACAGGAAACCAATATATAACTTTTCAGGAAATATATTAAAAAATTTTTTTTTTTAGTAAAACAGTTTTTTGGTTAGAGTAACCCTTGCTGGTATGTTTATGGGCAATTTAAATTAAAAAAAAAAGTGTTCTTATTGTCCCAGTCTATAGGTGGTAAAATGTAATCTTAAAGCTTCGTACAATGATGCCACATGTGACATTGTTTGCTTTTTTTTTTGTCTATATTTATTTTTAAATTTTATTTATATATTTTTTTTAATTTAAAGGATGGTCGTGTTTTATTGTGGGATACAAGAAACCCAAAGCCTGCCACTCGGATCAGTGAGTATTTTTTGGGAGAGTTGGCAATTTCGTTATGATTCCTTATGACTTTGTCTCACGGACTTGTAAATCACACCACTATACGCCTTAATTAAAATATATCTTTTACCTTACAACTACTGTAAGGAGGAGGAGGATCATTAGACAAATCACTATAAAGATAAGCGAATATAAATCGATCATCCTGTATTATTATTGGCATGGTCATACAGATTCCAGAGGTTGACTATGCATTTTACGAATCAACAGTTGGTGTCCTCTGTTCTGATTCCTAGACTGTTGATAGTATTTTAGATCTAAAAGCAGCTGTATAGCTAATCAGTTTGCTTTCTTACTGTGTGTAACCTGTCCTACCCGATTTCAGTGAAAATATCAATTTTTTTTATTTTATTTTTCTCTGTTTTGGAATTCACTTCTTTATTGACTCTGGATTATTTTTAATTGGCTTTGATTTTAGCAGCTTAGTTATAAAAATGTAAAATGTTATATGCTCAATTGTATTCCTTCATTTGCAGACTTTTTTGCCTCTGACCTCTTTCCTACCTCAATTACATGGCATCCGGACAAGGACGATCATTTTGTTTGCGGTAGGTTTCTGGAATGTTATTAATTTTTTGTGTGTGCAAATGTTGTCTTAATAAATATATTAAATAAGCAATTTTATAGATATAGATATCTAGTTAATACAATGTTAAACAAAAATCTGCACACCAGTCAAGCTATAAGACTTGCTTTTCCCACAGAAATCACAAATCTGCAGTGGTGTTACTACCGCAAAGGATTCTGGGTGGGCATATGCAAATTAGTTTAACAAATAATCACATTTTTGCCTCATTCCATTTTAAACATGGATTCCTTTGGGTTTGTGTCTGCTGTATACAACAGCTTTGAAACACAACTTAGGAAAAGATGCAAAACCAGTGAACCACTCATGGACAGCTTTTCGTTGTTAATGCAAATAATCAGCATGAGGTTGGTTACTGGTTTGCTATTGAGGCTTGTTAATGCTTGGGAAGCAAAAACCAAAAAGGTTTTGGTGGGGAACAAATTGTGATTTTTGTGTGTGTATATTTGTTTATTTTTCCCATGCCTGCCAAAAACTACCTACCTACATCTGGCATTGCTTGTGCTGTTGGGCATTGTAAATTAGCCTGGAATTTCAAGTCTTGCTTCCCTTTGCGTGTTTCACAAACCTGTGATGTTTTTCTTCTGCAGTGTTCTAATATGTTAAAAGGACACTTCAGGCATTTTAGATGTGTAATGGACGTTATCTAGAGTGGGTCATCTTGACCTATTACAGAACACCAGATGTATGTTTTTTTTATTTTGCAACATTAAATACTTCTCTGGTCCATCCACACCTGTCACACTTGACTGCAATGATTCAGTTATGCTGTTGTGTTTACTGCTGGATGTAACATGATTGGGATCCAGCACTATCGTCCAAACAAATCAAGAGACTTTTTCTCCCATAGCGAATAATGGGAGGGTAAGGATTTACTGATGAAGTAGCAGACTACTAGAACTTTGCTATGAATAAGGCATGCTCAAAAATGCTTAGAAAAATAAAACAAAGCAAATTGGTGGCAACCTGGAGTATTTTTAGTTGAATTGTGTAGAACAAGCTTTTAAATGTTAAAGGAACTCTGAAAGCACTGTGAAGTTTTCCAGGATTGCTTTTTGCTAGAGTTTTACAATCTGGATTTTAATGTGGTACATTTTGTAGTTTAGTGAAAAGAGCACCCATTTTGTGTGGTTAAACACCATAACCACTAGAACCAACTGTAGTGGTCCGGGAGCTACGGGTGCCCTCCCAGAATATGTCAAACTGTTTCAGATCTTTAGTGGGAATGGTGCTTGGAGTTTTCCTTTAATATTTGCATTGGAGTTGAAGTGTGTGTTTTTTTTTGTTTTTGTTTTTTTTCTTCATTCCTAATATGGTCTTACTTAACCCCTTAAGGACTGGACTGTTTTTGCGATGTTGTACATTTGCGACCAGGAATATTTTTACACTTTTGTGGTGTTTGTGTTTGGCTGTAATTTTCCGCTTTCTCATTTACTGTTCCCATACAAATTATATATTGTTTTTTTCAGGACAAAGGGGGCTTTCTTTACATACCATTATTTATATAATCTCATGTATTTTAATTTAAAAAAAATAAAAAAATATGATGAAAAATTGAAAAAATACATGTTTTTTGACTTTTACTTGAAAAATCTTTTACTCATCTACAAAAGCGAATGAAAAAAACTGCTAAATAGATTCAAAATTTTGTCCTAAGTTTAAAAATACCTAGTGTTTACGTGCTTTTTTGCTTTTTTTTGCATGTTATAGGGCTATAGGTACAAGTAGGATATTACGGTTTCAAAACATACATTTTTAAAATTTATCAATAGTGACATTGTAACACTATTATCTGTCATAAATCTCTGAATAACACCCCACATGTACATATTTTTTTTAAAGTAGACAACCCAGGGTATTCAATATGGGGTATGTCCAGTCTTTTTTAGTAGCCACTTAGTAGAAAACACTGGCCAAAGTAAGCATTCATATTTGTTTGTGTGTGAAAAAAGTAAAAAAACTAAATTGAACGCTAATTTTGGCCAGTGTTTGTGACCAAGTGGTTACTAAAAAAGACTGGACATACCCCATTTGCAATACCTTGGGTTGTCTTCTTTTGCAAATGGTATGCCATCATGGGGGTAATTCTCATTCCTGGGCTACCATAAGCTCTCAAAGGCAACGTAACCAACCTGGCCATTTTCAATGTAAAAATATTTGACCCATATATTTGACCCTGTAACTTTCAAAAATACTATAAAACCTGTACATGGGGGGTACTGTTTTACTCGGGAGACATCGCTGAACACAAATATTAGTGTTTAAAAAACTGGAAAACGTATCACAACAATTATATCATCAGTAAAAGTGCTGTTTGTGTGTGAAAAATGCAAAAAAGTAACTTTCACTGACAATATCATCGCTGTGATATGTTTTACTGTTGTGAATCACTAATATTTGTGTTCAGCGAAGTCTCCCGAGTAAAACAGTACCCCCCATGTACAGGTTTTAGGGTATCGTAGAACGTTACAGTAAAATACAGTGCTAGCAAATTAAATTCTCTGGAATTTCGGCCTGGGTTGGCAGGCAGGTCCCTCAAATTGCAATCAATAAAATTACTGAATTATGTAAAAATATTACATAAATACGCACGTAGATTTTAAATATATATGCATATTTATATATTTGAAGTCTACGTGTATATTTATATAATTATTTATGTAATTTTGTATATGGACATATGTATATTTCTTATTTTTATTTATTTTTATATACATAGATATATATACAAATTCATTCTAAGTGTATTTTGATATAAATATATATATATATTAATTTTAAAATACAGTTAGAATAAAATTTCATATAGATATATAATTTTTTTTTAATTTTTATTATTATTTTAAAAAAATTATTTAATTTAAATTACTTATTATTTATATTTTATAATAATATATATATACAATATATATAGTTATTATATATATTATATATATACGTGTGTAATTTAATTATAAGTGTATTTTTATATTAATATAAGTGCATATTAATATAAAAATACACTTAGTATGACATTATATATATATGATATATAGACATATATTATATAGATATAATATATGTCTATATATCATATATACACATATATAATTATTTTTATTTTTTTAATTAACACTAACTTTATTTTTATTTTCTGATTTTACACAAGCAGGGAGACTGCCTGTCAGCACAGACAGTCCCCCTGCAGGCAGCACTATGGACACCCATTGTGACCATGTGATCGCTGTGTTAAGCGATCACATGGCCACAGGGGTCCTAATCTGCCGTGGGGAGACTGTCTGGGCTGCAGGCAGTCTCCCCACAACCGGAGGAACACTGATCGCCGCCAGGGGAACGACGGCGATCAGGTAAGTAGCCCCAGACCGTTTGGACGGTTCAGGACCGTCATCGGTCGGCAATGCAAAAATGCCGATGACGGTCCTGAACCGTCCTCGGTCCTTAAGGGGTTAAAGGACCACTATAGGCACCCAGACAACTTCAGCTTAATGAAGTGGTCTGGGTGCCAGGTCCAGCTAGGATTAACCCTTTTTTCTGTAAACCTAGCAGTTTACAAATGGGTTAATCCAGCCTCTAGTGGCTCTCATTGACAGCCACTAGAGGGCTTCCGCACTTCTCACTGTGATTTTCACAGTGAGGAGACGCCAGCGTCCATAGGAAAGCATTGTGAATGCTTTCCTATGGACTGGCTGCGCGTGCGGCTCTTGCCGCGCATGCGCATTTAGCCGGTGACTTAAGAAGAGGGAGGAGAGAAGGAGGAGAGTCCCCCACCCGGCGCTGTAGAAAGAGGTAAGTTTAACCCCTTCCTCTCCATCCAGCCCGGCGGGAGGGGGACCCTGAGGGTGGGGGCACCCTCAGGGCACTATAGTGGTCCTTTAAAGCCGTAACTAACAAAATGTGTAAACAGTACATTAACTCATCAGACCATTGACAACCCAGTGATAACCATATCATATTGCTTCTTTGTTTTGTGTTAGGTGATGAAAATGGAAATATTTTCAGTGTTAACCTGAAAAGCCCCGATTCTGCCCAGACCCTGGCTGTTCATTCCCAAGCCATCACAGCACTAGAGTACTCAAAGCACAGGTACAAATTATACATATTCTGCTGGCTATTGCATCATGTTAACTCACTCATTAATTCATTTTATTTTATTTTTTAATTCCAATGGGTTCCAATTACACAGGCGATTAAGCAATTTTGAAAGGGCTTGCATGGCTGTGGTTCTTACTTTTAAAGCATGATTGAGATAATGCCAGGGAAAAGTGGGAAAACAAATTTAGGTCTTTATTTTCAATTTATATTTTTTTTATAAATGTCAGAACACAATGATCCCAATACAAGGTGTATAAATGTAAGAACACAATGTATTTATATCAACCCATGGTGCGTGGAAATAAAATATATAGTTTGCATAAAAAAATAAGCAACATATGATATACATTGATATCAAATAAAATTCCATAGCACAGTCGAATAATCGAATCAGACATAAAATTACATTTGGTAATGGGAAAAAAGAAAAAAGTTATGAGATATTTTAAATAAGTTTAATGTGGAAGTCTACGATTGAGAGGAGGAAAAGCAGTGTCTGAGATCTCAGCCAGTGCTGGTCCACTAACTGATTTAATTTGAGGGATTATAATGTCTCATTCATGATGCTGAGCAGCTGGAGGTTATAGGATACATACAACTGTAATAAGGGCAGATATTCTCCTGCTGGTGTCTTCTATTGTGATAAACACTTTGATAGCGATGGCTAATGGAGGATTGCTTTTAAGCGAGCGTTTCTCATTCAGTTGTTTCCTATTTTGTGAATGAGAAGCTTCCGGCAGCTTAGCCGCCGCTAATTGCCTCATGTAAAACATATGGGTGGAATGTACTTAAAATATTGTTTTGTTTTGTTTTTGTTTTTTTTTAAACTGCGCACAAAATGTTTAGAGAAACTTTGTCATCTTACATCTAGATTGTCTTCCTTCCTATTCAATTTGTGGACCAAAGAGGTGATTTTACCATGATTTCTTTTAAATGTATGCTTTCTCCTTTAGTGAATGAAGTGTCCCTTTAATAAGAGGCAGGGATGGGGAGGTATAGGTGTAGCATAAATATAAAATCAGTATATAAGTCATTATTTTCATCACTATTAAGCTGCACTTAATAGTAGAGCTGGACTTGCCTATTTTGCTTACAAAGTTGCATGTGAGTGCATACAAGCCTAAGGAATTGTTCAATGTCACATTAGAGGCGTCAAATTATTATACTATATGACTAGACTGTGCCCTGATAGCTGGTTACAGTGTAAATTTAATATAAATAAATTGATCTTGGTTATTTTGTTGTGGAAACACCTTAAATGGTACAGTTCCTCTCTAATTAAATTATTGTGGTTATGCAATAAAAAAAATTGTCAAAATTTGAATAACCTGTGCTTTTCACTTATACACACCCTCAACCGTTTATCTTTGTGCGGCTGTGCTATAGATGCATGGAATAGCCTTCCAGCTGAAGTGGTAGAGGTTAACACAGTGAAGGGGTTTTAGTATGCGTGGGAAAGGCATAAGGCTATCCTAGCTATAAGATAAGGCCAGGGTCTAATGAAAGTATTTATTTAGAAAATTGGGCAAACTAGATGGGTCAAATGTTTTTATGTGCCGCTACATTCTGTTTCTATGCTAAGTCTTAAGCTACTGTGAGCAGCCTCTGAAGGAAGCTTGCCAGTCTGCAGACTTTAGCTCCTACCATTTATCAGTCCAATATAGCTGTTTTCTATGGCTGATGTGCTATCGTGTTCTGGCACACTACAGACAGGATCCCATTTTCCTCAATTTCACAAAAGTCGATATCTGTCAAAGCAGTAATAACTTATGGAGTTACTAAACTATTTGTATCAGATAACAGTATTTTTTATTTTTTTTTAAAGCGCTGTTTGTGTTATTACGGTGTCACAGTTTACTCTTCAGAGTACGTCTCCTCTGACATATAATCCATAAAGCTGAATTTGTGCAAGTACTTAAGCAGAATTCCTAGTTACAGTAGTAGCAAACTTTACAGAATAAATATCTGCTGACCTATGTGTGCATCAAGACTCTATACTTGTACGTGCTGTAGACCATTTTTGTTATTTTTAAATTCATTAAAACTAAACTTTTTTTCTTCTTTCTTCAGCACTCCTTTATTGGCCTCTGTGAGCGAAGATTGTTCGGTGGCGGTACTTGACTCCAGTTTTACAGAAATGTAAGATGCAACACTTAAGCACCCTTACTACAGATTCCATTAAGCGAGGCAATAACTTATCAATTCATAGTTTTGCACACATCATAGTGATGTGTACTACTTCAGCAAACCTGTAAAGTTAATGTCTATTTAATAAGTTTTTTTTTTTTTTTCTCCTTCCTATAGCTTCAGGGACCAATCTCACAGAGATTTTGTGACTGGTGTGGCATGGTCACCCCTCGATCAATCAAGCTTCACTACTGTTGGCTGGGACCACAAAGTGCTTCACCACAGACTCCCCAAAGAGACAAGTCCCAAGTCCCCTACCGAAAAGGAGGAGCAAGATTAATGCAGGAAGAAATCGGACTGATATTAGAATAGAAGGTGTAGACCATGCCCAATCTTGGTATTTCCTTTGCCACTTAACAATTACCTGTTTATTCCTACCCTATTTTTCATTATTTTATTCACGCAAGAGTTGCGTTATCTCCAGTACGTTTTCTATCTAAGTGTACGTTCCATGTTGACAACAAATACTCGTTGATGGTTTTGCTTGGCATTTCTTGGAAAAGGAATTGTTAATAAACCCTTGTATGAAATAGTAGGCAGGCGTTCTAGTTGTTTGTAAGTTACATTTGTTTTTGTTTTTTTGTAGCAATGACATAAAAAAAAAAAGAAATTAAATATTTCTGTCCAGTGTTGTACTTAATGTTTTCATGTTCTCTGTAACCTTTCTCTGGGATGTGCTAATAGTATCCTAGTGTGTTTTTATTAAATTCACATGAAATGTAGCTTTAAAATATTAGTTATTCCAGCTATGCTTTATCTGCATAGGTTATAATTAGTGCTAATCACTGCAGCAAAACCCTTTAAAACCTTTTGAAAACACTTTAACTCTTGAAGGTAAAAGAACACCCAGACACACCTACACTTACAACTTCGTTGAGATAAAGAGAGAATACAAGCACCAAAACAACTATAGCTTAATGTGTGTTTTTGGTGTATAGATTGTGCCCCTGCAGTCTCGCTGTTTGTTTCTGGCATTTAGGTGTTAAAGGGACTCTGTAGGCACCCAGACCACTTTAGTTGATTGAAGTGGTCTGTGTGCAATGTCCCTTACCCTACAGTGGTAATTATTGCAGTTTAATTACCTTTGAGGGTTGACTCCCCCTCTAGTGTCTTCTGGAATACAAATGGCCATTTGGTCTGTTATATTATGCTGGACATCCTCGCGCTCTGCATCAAGACCTCCAGCGTGAGATGTATGTATGTATGTATGTATGTATGTATGTATGTATGTATGTATGTATGTATGTATGTATGTATGTATGTATGTATGTATGTATGTATGTATGTATGTATGTATGTATGTATGTATGTATGTATCTTTCCTATAGGGAGATACTAATGCGAGGGACATCGGTGCTGGATTCAGGTAAGTGACTTAACCCCTTCAGCAACGCGGGAGGGGGGCACTGTTGGATTCTACAGCGGCTTTGTTTTCCTGGCACTATAGAATCCTTTTAAGTCACTTTTGTTTATGCAGCTCTAGCCACACCTCCCCTACATATGATCTACCCAGTCTCTGTGACAAACGTGCCTATGCTATGCTGCTTCTGGAAGAGCCTGCTAGCTAGCCTCCTGCCCAGGGACTATAGACAAAGACCCTGTTCAGGAGTTAACCCTGCCCAGCCAGCAGCTTTCCCTTGGTGACTCTGGTTCTGCAGTTTACCTTCATTTGAATGGAACTGAACACTAGCTTTCTGGCGCGCCTTCGTATGAAGAAAGCAACGAATTGTCCTTAGCTGTACTTGGTGATCGTTATGGAACTAAATTCGGCATGAGGACTTTGTGGGTCCCCGGTTACCTCAGCGGTACTTAGCCGCGAATGTTATGAAACGGTTTTCGGCATGAGGTGAACCTGCAGTTCCTGGACAACTTGGTCCAGGGTTTTGAACAACTTTGCAACCTGCCAGGAAAGCGCTTTTTGGAGGGAAGGTGTCTGAGACTAAGAGTGAGCACCCTATATTTCTGAAGCAGGAGCTCCTAAAAGTTGACCAGCCAAAGCACCAAACGTCCTGGACCTATTTTGGGCATAGGACCACGTTTGCAGCCAGTCAGAATTTTAACACTCTGGCGTTTCCTCTACACTGGGAGGATTTGTGTTCTCTTTGGAGAACATGGGCACTCAGATCAGGGCTATTTGGGGATGTGTTATATGTGGGGTTATTGTATATTTTTATGATGTTTTGGGCTGTTTTAATGTTTATATATTTGTGCTTGTCTTGTTCCTGGGAGATAATTAGCTTACAAGTCTTTAACGCAATTATCTCCTGGGTGCGGAGATTTATGGCAGGGGCTTGTCTTGTATTGAATGGAGACCCTATGCTGGGGCTGTGTAGAAAAGCAGGCAACTTGGCCATAACAAACCAGTTCCTTTTCACATTTCACTCAGTATGGGCTAGTGTTTGCATGGATCAGCTATACTCTAGGCAGGAGAGCTTAATCACTTGCCTGGAGGGGGGAGTACGGGGCACAGAAAACAAAGCATGTGCAGTCCGGTCGGGGAGAGTGTCCGCCTCTCCCTTCGAGAGGGATACACCAGGACGCAACTTGATTCAGGCGATCCGTTTGAGCACCGTCACAAACTATGTACCCACCGGTTCAGCGGGCAGCCCTCTCTCAGGTAGGTGCTTTCCATGTTAAAATCGTTAAATCAGCTGAAGTGGTGTTCGGTGAAACAATTTCCAACACAGGAGCTCTATCAGCATGCAACTGCTTCACTCGGATGCCAGGCCCCACCCACGTGGTTGATCTTTTGACTGCAAAGGCCTGTCTGCTAAATCTGTCATGCTGGTCTGGGCCACAATCCCCAATGTGTGTCGGTGCTTTCCCAGCTGATGTTCTGGCTATAAAGGTGTTTTTTCAGATTTTTGTCAGAATTCTTTGGTTTATGTTGAGAAACAGTCTCTGAGCTGGCTGACAAACGTACAGAAACCATTTAGATCTCTCTGGTTCAGAGTCACTTGGTGCTGATCTTGTCTCACGTGTCCAGTCTGCTCCCCAGTTGTTACAAATATTTATCAATTTTGCTTGAAGTAAAATGAAGAGACTTTCATGATACATTTTTATCAAAGTCTGTATGCAGTTCTTAAAGGGGAATGTTAAATTTAAGGCCTGAACAGACAAACGGAAACCTTGCTGACTCGAATTGTTCCAGTTTGTGTTCACTTTGAATTCTCAATTTAGTAACTAACCCTGTTAGTGTTTAGGATGATGTTCCTCACTGGCTTTTTTTTCTGAAACAAGTTTATCTAATTTCTTCCTACAGCAAACATACAAATTTAAACATATAATGCAGACAACATGGAACGAGTTAACTTAGAGACAGCTTTTAATAATATTAAAGTGCAAAGCAGGTGTGTGCGAGAAGGCTTTACGGTCTGATAGCCCCTCTGGTGTCACCCCTTATGTTACTTATGTCTCCTGCGCCTTGTCTTCTTCCCCCTCTCCATATTCTTGACATCCTTTATTTATAAATTTGCTTGTCTCACTGTGATCTTAGTCTGCCCCCAATTCTACTTACTGGTATTGTATGTGTCCACCTCCCTAAACCCTCTAATCTACCCTCACTGTAGTGCAGGCGGTCGGTACTGAGATGGAGGTTATTTAATCTCTGTTTGATTTGTCCATTCAGCCTGTTCTACGACTGTAGGGTCTATATTTCCTTTCCTTCACCCACCGTGCCTGCTGCACAAACTAAGCTCATAAAGCAGAAGCTTGAATATCCTCGGTCTCAATACTGTTTAGTTGTGCTTCAATATGGGACAATGCAAAGCTGGGAGTGGGGCTCCGCTTGCACCTCCTCCCAGCTGTCATTTTGGGTGGTGTATACTCTTGAGAATACTCTGCTGCCTCCAGCACCCCTAAGCTGCCTAGGATATTGGTGGAATGAACTAATGTGGGTGCGCTAGTTGTGGCTTCAATTCTAAAAGAGTGTGCAATACTATAATATGAAGATAGAACAGCCTGCTTCAACACCAACTTCAAGATCCTATTGAAATAACGAGAAAGGGTAGTCTCGTCTTTATGGGCAAGAAAGTGTGGGTAGCATGGGGAATGCAGGTGTACAAAAGAGCTATATAGCTCCACAAGGCAAAGCAAAAAATCTGCAGAATTGGAGACTAACAATTTAGGAGAGGCATAAACATGGAAAGCCTGAACACCAGGCAGCGACAGAGGAATGGAGCCATGAGTTCCCTAATCCGAAGGGCACCATGAAAGTAACATTTCAAAGGCTGAGGAACATGCAAAATGCAATACTTGTAGCAGGAATGAGCAAGCGGGAGGGTGTGATAGGCTTCCAAGAATAGGGCAGGTGTGACTCATACTTGTACCATCTCTTCAGAATTTGCTTGACTGGAAATATCTGAAGAGATCAGGCTTACCTGCAAATCTTTGGAAAAAGGACATAGCCAGGATCCTTTGATAGGCCACCAGATGCGAGCCACTATAACAAAACTGTCTTCAAGGACTCCACTGCAGAGCCCCAACGCCCCTGCTGAAATTGACCAATTTGCACTAGTAGCCGTCACATTATTTTATTTATGTAGTGCCAGCAAATTCCGTAGCGCAGTACAATGGGAGGACTACCAGACACGTAATTGTAACCAGACAAATGGACGCACAGGAACAGAGGGGTTGAGGGCCCTGCTCAATAAGCTTACATGCTAGAGGGAGTGGGGTATAAGTAGGGGTAATGAAATAGGTTGCTAGAAAAGTATTCACAACTTTTTGACAGTTGCAGGAGGGGAGTCATAGAGGGGGGAGGAATGAAAACCTGCTAACAGTTTAAGTGATATGCCTTCCGGAAGAAGTATGTTTTCAAAGACTTTTTGATGAAGTGGAGACTGGGTAAAAGTCTAACAGAGAAGGGAAGGGAGTTCCACAGAAAAAGTGCAGCCCTGGAGAAGTCTTGGAGGTGAGCATCAGATGTGGGAATACGGACAGAGGATAGACGTAGGTCTTTGGCAGAGCACAGGGGCCTCGACGGGACATACTTGTGTATTAGGGAGTATAGGTAGATTGGAGCAGCATTATGTAGGGACTTGTAAGCAAGCACCAGAATCTTAAATTAAGCCCTATATCTAACTGGAAGCCAATGTAGAGACTGACAGAGTGGGAGGTGCGGGCGGACAGGAAAATGAGCCTCACCGCCGCATTCATTATAGATTACAGCAGTGCAATCTGGGAACACGTAAGGCCACTGAGAAGGGGATTGCAGTAGTCAAGGCGAAAAAGAACAATGGCATGGGCGTCTGATCTTAAATAGGGGCAGATGCAAGCTATGTTTTTGAGATGGAAGCAGCAGGATTTGGCAGTTGACTGGACATGAATGGATGAAGGAGAGGTCGGAGTCAAAGAGAACACCTAGACAGCGAGCCTGCAAGGTAGTGGTGATGGTGGAGCTGTTGGCTTGGAGGGAGACGGACATGGGAGTAGCAACACTTGAGGGAGGAAAGACCAGAAGTTCTGTTTTGGACAAGTTTAGTTTAAGGAAGTGAGCAGCCATCCAGTTGGAAATCGCGGAGAGGCAGTCAGAGACATGAGTCAAGATGGGCGGAGAGCAATCAGGAGAGGACAGGTAGATTTGTGTGTCATCAGCATATTAATGATAATGGAATCAAAAAGAGCTGATGAGTTTAACATGGGAGGCAGTTCAGTCTGGATGCGAATAGGTCTATGTCCAGCGGACTTCACAGTACTTCGATCTTCCGGAAGGTCGAACCGTGTAGTCTCCAATCCCCTGAATTCTCCAGGTATTTGGAATTCCAATCTGCCAACGTATTGTCTAAGCCCGGGATATGTTCAGCCATGACCAATACATTGTTGTGAAGGCAGAAGTGCCAGAAATCCTTGGCTAGGTTCGCCAGCAGTTTAGATTTCGTGCCTCTCAGGTGATTAATATACTGCACCGCCAACACATTGTCCATGCGGAGTAGGATACAATAATTCCCTTGGTTGGGTGTAAGGCTGCGAATGGCAAACGATCCCGCCAGTAATTCCAGGCAGTTGATGTGCAGCGTAGATTCCTCTGTTGTCCACCGGTTGAGATGTTCCTGCAATGCACTCCCCAGCCGTGTAAGGTGGCATCCGATTCTATAATCATATACGGAGTGGAACTGAATATCGCTCGGCCATTCCAGGCTTCCATGTGGTCGAGCCACCACCTCAGTTCTGCTCATGATTCTACATACAGTACTAGTCACGACTCATAGGAGTGTCCCGCTCTGAGGTAGGAACCCTTCAAGCTTTGCAGAGCTCAGTAATGTAGGGGTCCTGGAAAGATTGCTTAGATGGATGAAGCGAGTAGGCCTATCACTCTCGCCAGCTGGCGGACGCAAAGATTCGGAGCGCGGAGAACGTGTCTGATCTCCTTCTTGAGAGAAACAGAAACTGTGTGGTAGAATCCACTTCAAAACCCAGAAACTATTTTCTGTACCAGGATCACAATTGATTTTTTATCAATTTATGAGGAATCGCGGTTCTCGAGCAGGCGTATGGTCCACTGCTAGCCTGGGAGGTAAATAGGCTGCACACTCCACTTGTGTGTGGTCCAGCTCTTCGGTGGTTTGAAGTGGCAATTAGAAAGTTCAAAGAACCATTGTTCAAAGTCCAAATAGGTACAAATAGGGTCTCTCAACCACAATAACTTAAAGGGGCCATAGTCACAGGGTAAAATGCTGGCAAGTAGTCCTCTCCAAGCCCAAGTGGCAAAGTGGCCACACCCCTAAATAGGCACCCATGCTATGTAATTCAGTCAGGCTTGGAGACTATGGTGAGGCCTAAAAGAAAGTAGTTGTTGTTGTGGGATTCTATCATAAGAGGTGTGGCGCTGGACAATAGTGGTCTTGTGAGATGTCTTTCCGGAGCTACTGCTCACAGAGACAGGAGACGTATTTGTAATTTTGTTAAGGGAGCAAAGCAGGAAGGGGAATTGGATGTACTTGTCCATCTAGGGACAAATGACTTGGCTTGCAATGCGGTTTCAGTGGTAAAAGAAGTTTTTTGTGTTTTTGCCAATGGTATACGGCTGGTTGGTTCCACAGTGTCATTCTCTGAAATTCTGCCCGTGCATAACACTCAGAACGACAGGCGGATGCGTATTAGGGACTTTAATTTGTGGCTTGGTGAATGGTGTCGGGAGCAAGGATTTGGCTTCATTTCTCATGGTAGCTCTGTTTGGAATGGAAATAAACTGTACAAAAAAGATGGTTTGCATCTTTCACAAAAGGGAACAAATGTTCTCAGTAATCCGTTCAGAAGTTTTGTTAGGATGTATTCAAACTGGGAAGGCGGGGCAAAAGGGTGATAAAACATAAATCCAATTGCCCCCCAAAACAAGGACAGAAGGTGCCTGTAGAAAATGTGTTTTAAAATGATAAGCTTGCAGTATAGGTAATAAGATCCATGAACTTGTGGCAATAATGGTAACTGATAGTGTAGATTTAGTCGCTGTTACTGAGACATGGTATAATGAGAAAAATGACTGGGACATAGCAATACCAGGGTACTATTTATATAGAAAAGACAGGGAAGGCAAGAAAAGGGGAAGTGTGGCCCTGTATGTAATTGATCGCATAAAATCTAGCCTAATAAAAGTTAGTGAGGCGAACAGAGTCCGTTTGGGTTACGTTACAATTTGGTAATCACACAGTAACTCGTGTAGAAGAGTTAGATAATCTACTAGTCAAGGAAATAGCTAAAATAACTTCCCCCTTCATTGTCATCATCATGGGTGATTTTAATCTTTCTGATGTCAACTGGAAAACCAAAATAGCTGTTTGTGCCAGGAGCACACATATTCTAGACTCCCTACAGGGATTGTCTCTAAAACAAGTCATTGAGGAGCCAATTCGTAAAAATGCCATACTAGATTTAGTTTTAACAAATAGAGATTTGGTATCAGATATTACTGTAGGTGAAAGTTTAGGATCCACTGATCATCAGTCAGTGTGGTTTAATTTAAAAACAGTGACACAGTCACACCACACAAAAACAAAAGTTTTAGACTTTAGAAAAACAGACTTTTCTAAAATTAGAATGTGTAGAGGAGTCATTATCAGACTGAAGCAATTTAAATGGAGTCTAAAAGAAATGGGATTATTTAAAAGTTGCACTGCTGAAGGCAACAGAAAATTATGTTAGGCTTGTCAGTAAAAGCAAAAAAAAAAATCAAGAAACCACTGAGGCAAGATGTGGCTAAAATAGTAAAAAAACAAAAAGTTAGCATTTAGTAATTATAAAAAAAAAAAAAAAAACCAGTGAGGAAGATAGACAGATCTATAAGATTAGGCAGAAAGAGGCTAAGCAAGTTATACGAGCTTCCAAATCACACACAGAAGAGAAAATAGCACAGTCAGTAAAAAAGGGGGACAAAACATTTTTTAGATACATAAATGAGAAAAGAAAAGTAAAACAAGGATTAGTTAGATTAAAAACAAAGAAGGAAGGTATGTAGAAGAGGATGAGTCCCAGCTGACTGCCTCAATTAATATTTTGTTCAGTATTTACAGATGAAAATAAGAAAGAAAGGGGCATCAGCTAAGAAAAAGAGGTTCTATTTCAACTGTCAAAAGTAAAGACAAATAAGTCAATGGGACCTGATGGCATACACCCAAAAGTTATTAAAAGAGCTTGAGTGGTGTACTATAGGAACTCATTAACAGATTTATTTAACCAATCATTGTTAACAGGAGTAGTCCCAGAAGATTGGAAGTTAGCAAATGTTGTGCCCATTCACAAGAAAGGTAGTAGGGAGAGTCAGGCAACTATAGGCCCATTAAACACTTACTTCAGTAAGAGGGGAAAGTAATGGAAACCATGGCTAAAGGATAGGATTGGTGAACATCTAAAATCACATGGATTTCAAGATCAGAGACAACATGGGTTTACATCAGAGATCATGCCAAACTAATCTTATTGATTTTTTTTTTTGATTGGGTTACTAAAATAATAGATAAGGGTGGTGCAGTAGACATTGCTTACCTATATTTCAGTGAGGCTTTTGACACTGTTGCACATAGAAGGCTTATCAATAAACTGCAAGTTTGTATTCCAATATTGTTAAATGGGTAAGGCAGTGGCTGAGTGACAGGCAACAGAGGGTTGTAGTCAATGGAGTATATTCGAAGCAAAGCGATATTGCAGAAGGTCTTGATGGTAAGGTATATCTTTTTGCTGATGATACAAAGATATGTAACAAGGTTTATGTTCCAGGAGGGATAAGCCAAGTGGCAAATGATTTAGGTAAACTAGAAAAATGGTCAGAGTTGTGGCAACTGACATTTAATGTGGATAAGTACAAGATAATGCATCTTGGACATAAAAACCCAAGGGTACAGAATATGTGATAGAGTCCTAACCTCAACATCGGAGGAAAGGGATTTAGGGGTGATTTTTTCTGATGACTTAAAGGTAGGCAGACAATGTAATAATAGATACAGAGAGAACCAAGAAGTTAACTGTTAGTGCTATAATGCACAAAGTACCCAATGTTTTAAAGTGTTCCCTTACAGACACTCCAGTTACAATAGTGAAGAGAAAAAGAAAAAAAACAAAAGGTACAAAATAATGTGAATCACCAATACAAACTGGATTGTGTTGATATATTCTGAGTTCAGAATTACATCTATAAAAAAATACAAAAAAATATATAGTGTAATATTGTTAAAACCACGTAGAAACAAAGGTGGTAGAGAACTCACAAAATTAGGATGAGATCAGGCATATCTCCCTCTATATTAGGGAACTGGGGACTTGTGAAGGACCTCCAGCGATGATTCTGAATGTACAGTGACAAATCTTCTAATTCACTCCAAATAGAAGAAAAAAGAAATTGATAGTGCAGATTGTATAAAGAGTAACAATTTATTACATATATTGCACTTACAATGTTTCAGAATAAAAACAGCATATCTCCACACTAGGTGGTATCCACGTGCAGCAGCTGAGCCAATCAAGATACAGGATCTAAAGTAGCAATAGCAGCAACCAAAAAAAATAAAATAAAAGTTCATATGAACAAGAGTAAAATAAAAACAGTTCCATGATAATTTAGATAATTTCTAAAGGGGTTTAGAAATATAAAGGATATAAACCAATTGGAGACAAATTCCTTGATATGATCAATTTCTTTACAAAAGTATGTAATACAACATTAAATATATCAAATAGATCCTTCCTGTATATTTTTAACCCTAATCTAAATATCAACTGGAAAGTATTTCTGTAATCAAAAAACAGATATTAGTGGTCAAATATAAACAGATATAAACAAAATGAAAATAAATATATAGTTTTGTATTGATTTATACTTATATTATCACTTTGGTGATTTACATTATTTTGTACCTTTTGGTTTTTTTCTTTTTCTTTAGACAATGTAATAGAGCAGCATGAAATGCTAGCAGAATGCTTGGTTGTATAGGGAGAGGTATTAGCAGTAGAAAGAGGGAAGTGCTCATGCCATTGTACAGAACACTGGTGAGACCTCACCTGGAGTATTATACGCAGTACTGGAGAGCGTATCTCCAGAAGGATATTGATACTTTAGAGAAAGTTCAGAGAAGCTACTAGACTGGTTTATGGATTACAGGATGAAACTTACAAGGAAAGGTTAAAATAACTTAACATGTATAGCTTGGAGGAAAGATGAGAGAGGGGTGTTATAATAGAAACATTTAAATACATAAAATGAATCAACACAGTAAAGGAGGAGAGTATTTAAAAGAAGAAAAACTACCACAACAAGAGGACATAGTCTTAAATTAGAGGGGCAAAGGTTTAAAACCAATATCAGGAAGTATTACTTTACTGAGAGGGTAATGGATGCATGGAATAGCCTTCCAGCTGAAGTGGTAGAGGTTAACACAGTAAAGGAGTTTAAGCATGCCCGGGATAGGCCTAAGGCTATCCTAACTACAAGATAAGGCCCTGGACTAATAAAAGTATTTAGCAAATTGGGCAAACTAGATGGGCCGAATGGTTCTTATCATTAGATGGGCCGAATGGTTCTCCGCTTAGTGGAGAATTTCACTGAAGGGATCATACTCATGTGAGTTGTATCTCCCTAGACACACACATGGATACCACTTCCACAGCACCCCGATATCAATCCACAGCCAGAAAGAGGATTACCTCACTCCTCGACAAGACACGATTATTTGACTTATTGCGAATTACACACCCCCACTATCGCAATTACTCCTTCTACTCAGACGCAACACAAACATACTCCAGGATTGATATGATATTCACTCAACACCAGTTCCTCCACTTAATTCGTTCTTGTGAATATGGACCCATCATGTGGGCTGACCATGCACCCCTGTCTCTTGCCATCAAGATCTCCAATTTACCTCCCTGTTCCTTTCAATGGAAGTTAAGCAACCTATTATTAAAAAAAACACAAATGCCACTGACTCCCTTCAAAAAACTAATAAGCAATACTTTGATGTAAACACACAACCCTCTACCGCAATCCACTGTGGTGTGGGAGGTACATAAATGTGTGATCAGGGGGCAAATTATAGCACTAGCTTCCAATCTTATAAAACAGCACAATGAAAAAGCAAACACACTCTTAGAAGAGATAAGAACACTAGAAAACATACACAAACGCAATGCCACGCTAGAAAATTACAAGAAATTGACGGAAAAGAGAACAGAACTGCAACAGCTTATGAATGCCCAAATTAAAGGCCATACGTTATTCACAAAACACTCTTATTACTCCCAAGGTGGCCGATGCAGACGCCTCTTGGCTAACGCACTCAAAGATAAGAGACAAACCACATTTATCTCCAAAATAAAAACACAAACGGGGGGACGTCCCATAAACTCCCAGATATTCTCAGGGCATTCCAAGAGTTTTATACCCACCTCTACAACATACGTACTACCCCACCTACTGTTACCATAATGGAACAATATCTCGCTCCCTGAGTCTCACAAACAATTCCCAACAACCTTTTACAACATCTAGACGCACCATTACATATAGATGAATTTTTCTTGGTTTCGCTGCCAAATACTATAAGACATTCTCAATACTGATCGCGGCTCCCTTCATTGACGCAATTAACTCACTCATCACATCCTCGCAACTACCAGATGCCACTCTGGAAGCCCATATTACCCTTATTCCTAAACCATGGAAATACACTGTCCTGTGCGGGAGTTACTTATCAATACTGACTTTAAACTCTTTACTAAAATCCTTGCTAACCGCTTAGACCCTCTACTTAAGGGACTGGTCCACCCTGACCAGGCTGGCTTTGTGCCCGAATGTATAGCCAACGTGAATGTGAAGCCAAAAACAACACCACCAAATTACTAAGCCTAATGCACCTAGCTCACCAATATGACACCCAGATCTTTTTGTTATCGATCGACACGGAAAAGGCATTCGACAGGGTGGACTGGTCCCTACTGTTCACGACCCTCAAAGCTTTGGGCTTTGGTCTAAACTGGTTACACTGAATACAATCCATATGCTCCAAACTGAGAGCATGAATTAGAATTAATGGCCAACTATCCGAATCCCTACCGATCTCAAATGGCACGAGACACGGGTACCCATTATCACTGCTCTTGTTCGTCCTGATCATGGCACCCTTTCTCCAGGGTATCAGGGACAAACCCACAATTCATGGCTTCACTATACAGGACAGCGAATACAAGGTGGCAGCCTTCGCTGACGACCTTCTGTTTACAATTACACAACCATGCCACAGAAAATCTCCTTATATCACCATGTGTCCAACTTTAAAGTCAATTTCACAAAAAGTAAAATCCTCCCATTGGTGATCAATGATCAAACTAAAATATCCCTCAAAAAATCCTTCCCCTTCTTATGATCATCTACATCTGCCTATACACCTATCCAAACTTTTTGAGTTGAATTTCCCACCCCTATTCCAAACTTTTTCTCAAGACCTAACTAAATGGCACAAACCACACTTCAGCTGGCTCTGCTGAATAAACATTATAAAAATGAACATACTCCCCAAAATTCTGTACTTTCTACAGACCATCCCTGTAGCTATACACAAATAGTTTTTCTCAGAAATTAAAAAAGCATTTACTCGCTTCATTTGGGTTCACACTCACCCCAGACATCAGTTTAAAACCCTCACAAGCCACAAGCTTCACGGTGGCCTGGGCCTTATATAGATTGAACTGTACTACCAAGCTACTATGCTTAGTAGGATTTATGAATGGGCGCTTCCAAACAACTGTTAACACTGGGTCCTTTTGGAGAGAGCCATATTCCAACACCCTCTACTTACTGTCCCATGGCAACACATGGGGAAGGCTTCCCTCAAACCAGCTAATGCAACGTACCCCAAAGTAATACTCACTTTTAAAGTATTTATACCCCTTTATACCCACTTACAATCCAAGGTTCTCACCAGGCCTCTCTTCATCTGCAGCATTCCACTCCTCCCACTATTTTACTCTGCGCTCATTACTGAACGACCAGGGCCCTGCACCACTCAGCAGCCTTTTGACCGACACATCACCCTCAGCATTACAACAATACAGGTACTCCCAGCTCACTCAATTTTTCACATCTACCCCTAACCTCCTCAAAGGGAACAGACAACGTACAATATTTGAAAACCACTGTGCATCCAGTGGCATTAAAACTAAACATCTTTTAATAATGTATAAGATATTGCAGCAGGAAGCATCTCCCTCCTTGCCCAAATACGCAAGCTCTTATAAGTCTGAGCTCAACATCACACTAACACAAAAGGACTGAAATTGCATATTTATTAATGTACATAAATCCAGCATTAGCATACACACACAAGAAGGAAACTACAAAAGATTGTCCAGATGGCAACTAGAGCCGTCAAAAATAAAAAATAAAAATTCCCAAATGCATCAGCAGCCTGTTGGAGATGCTCCCACCCTAAAGGAACAACAGGTCATATATGGTGGACCTGCCCCATTATTAGCAAATACTGGTCCAAAATTGTCAAAATGATTCAAAATCAAGTTGCCTAACACACCGGAAGCTTTACTCTTCTTTCATTATCCAAACCTACTTCACAGACTGACATGATCTCTGATCACTCATCGGCTCACAGCAGCTAATGCTCTTATTCCAGTAAACTGGAAAAAACTAGGAACGCCTACTTTCCGGGAATGGATCAACAAGGTAGAATCCATTCGCCTCTTGGAAGAGGTACACTTTTCCTTAACACGTACATATGGCACGTACGAAAGCATGTGGGGCCCATGATCGTTCTTTCTCAACAACACCGGACAAGCCAGCAGTCTGTTAACACACCCAATGTAATGGTATACATGAAATGCTTCAGATACACTTACGCCAGACTGAAAGTTAAATTTGTTCCGGATTTCTCCCGAATGTTCCTATCTTGTTCCCACCAGCACAAGATTACACTACACAGGCATGAATAGTAGCAGCCCCTCAAATCCTGTTCCAAATATGCTGTGACCCTTTTAGGTCACAGAAATGTTGTTACATTGTGTTCCTCCAACAGATAGTTTGTTTGACCATGTGTGTACAACAGCAGTATACTTTGTTCCTAATGTACTAATACACTGTACTGTTGCAATAAAAATGAAATAAACTAAGCATACATAATTATTTTGGGTATACAGCTTTTTGTGGGGGTTTTTTTGCTGTTTTTTTTTCTGTTTGGTTTTCTTAAAGGATACTGTACACCATTGTTGTACCCTTGTTGCAGGTGTAGGTTTTTCACTATATTTAAGTTGTTTGTCTTCTGTATTGTGTGCATGTTAAGTACCTGACTTGAACTTAATGTTATGAACCTTGACTTTGTCCTCTGATCGTGTTTGTGGATTTGCCCATTGATATACGCTTTGTATCTGTTCACTAACCTAAACTTTGATCCTTGTTTATACTTCATGTATATGGACCCTGCTTAAACCCCTTAGATTTGCTCTTTTGTGATTTGTCTTTTACCCTGGTGTTCCACATCTATAGCTTTTATCTCCAACCCCACTGACACCTTCAATCATCAGGCATTTTTGTTTTTCTTAATTACCTTCTTTTATTTTTCTCCATCAAGACGTTTGTCTATAAAGGCTGCTTATGAGCAGGATTTTAGATGTTATTGTTTTTTTTTTGTAAATCAGAACTTTTATTAAGTTTTCACAGATAAGAAAGAACAAAATGTAGAGTCACGGGAATACAATACTGTTCAGAAAGATACGGAGGCTCGCAGGTCTCCTGACATTTGGCAATAATATAGACCATGCAGAGTCTCTGAACAATTGGCTTTCTACTTACCATATTAAGATCAGGGATTCAAAAAAGTAGTGTGCACCATAGGTTCCCATGAGAACTGCTGAATAAAAATTGTTGCACCTTATAGTTACAACATTACTAAAAGAATGGGAAATTCTAACCAGGTCTGTAATTATGTAAGTTCTGTGTGAAGAGCCAGGCACTGTGGTATAATATAGAAGAGGTCTAAATCATATATATGGCATGGGTCTACTTAGTGTTAGTTACAGTTTTATCAGTGCTGCAGTCAAGCAGAGGAGCTTTCTCACTGGCGCTATCGCCAGCATGAGTCCGTCAATTGTACCCACTGTGGGTTTTTGTTCACAGTGTCTGGGCCAACATTTATGCCATATCAAGAGTGAAAGTCCAATTAGGTAAGAGATAAAGAATAAGCATAAGTAAGATAAAAAAGGCAATGTAAGAAGAGAGGTAGTGTGTGTAGGGTGTACGCGGGTTCCTCTGCCCTGCTTTAGCTAGAGGCTCACACACCACTCCCAGTCTCTGCATGTGCCATGTAGGTAGCCATCATTCCTCGTATTTGTCACCTTAGCCTAAAAGCTCTGTCTGTTTGGCTTCTGCCAAGTGAATCTCTTTGACCCGCAGCAACCATTGGTCAATAGTTGGGGGTTCGTCTGTTTCCAGAGGGCAGGCACCAGTGATTTGGCATCGTTGAGTAAGTGTCTCAGAATTTATTTTTTTATATTGAGAGAGGGGTAGTTCAGTTGAGTGTAGGAGTACATTCTCAATGTGGAATTTTGTTGGTTCATCTAGAATCTCCATCACTATTCTGTTGACCTTATTCCAGTAAGGTATCATCTTGGGACAATTCCACCAGATGGATCCGACCGCAGAATTGCATCTCCAGCAATTCTCAGCGATCACAGGGAATCACCCACCCAGCTCCTTATTAGATGCCAATGGACAAGTGTTAATTCCTGACTGTTATACAAACCTTCAATGTGTGTGAAATGGGTGAGTTGTTACTCGAAGAAGATGTTGCATCTAAGAGATGTGGGTTTTATTAGGAAAGGCACATTGAAAAGTATTTTATCTTGTGTGATGGAGTCTTAAATGCATTAATGCTTTCCTTTTTACCTTATGTTACCGAATAAAAAAAAAAAAAAATCTTCCAAACTAATTCAGTGACTTGAGACATGAAATATTTAGAGTTTAAAAAAAAAAGAGAGACGAAAAATGGGGCAGACAGTCCACTCACAAAAAAGTGGGTGGAACGCCTAGCCTCATTCAAAGTACCTCATAATGTAAATAGTCACATAGAAGAGGATAAACAACCTTTATTAGAAAAAAATGGTAAAATGGTATATAGTCCAAATACTATTACCAAACACTAAAATAGTGTATTGATTATAAGTTAACCACCAAACTTATAAAAGCCTGGGAGAGGCTAATCCTGCAAGGTATGTTTGACTTAATAAAGGTGTAAAAATACACCTAAAATAGTAAATGGGTAACAAAGCAGGTTAGTCTAAATCCATTCTAGGAAAGGACCCAACTGGGTAATTGGATAGAAAAAGGATAGTTTTAGAGCAGTGTCTGAGAGAATCTGGAAAGGGCAGGGTTAATAGCAACTAATGGGGCGCACCCAAACTAATATCGAGTAGCTTATACTAAAAAGAAAAGGAGCTAATACCCCACAAAGAGAGGAAAGATAGAACACACCCCCCCCCCATCCTAAAAGAAACTGCAAAACTAACTGCTGCTTCGTGGCAGCCTATCCAAATCCCTAAGTCTGTATCAGGAGAAAATATAGGCGCAAACACATGCGCTGTGAAAACCCAGGTAAATGAAAGATGAGAGTAAAGAAATATATATGGGAAAACAATATTCCCTCTATAACTACTTACTGTACCTAAAGTCCTTGAAGATCCTGTTGACTTAATAAATACTCTAATCGCTAATACTAAATCAAGACTATATGTGCCAGAAGATGAGTAAATCGAAAGGACAGGAAGATACAAATAACTAAAAATAAAGTAAGAAGTAGTATAGAGAATTCTGTATTAATCACAACTCAATATAGCTATATATGGAAGGAGACTCAGCCGGCTAAAAGAGTCCCTAAATTGGTGTAGCGTGTTAAAACATAACAGGCTAAATATAAAGCAGTCTGCAAAAGTGAAAACACCCACAGCCCGACTAACGTTTTGGCGATAATGATCGCCTTTCTCAAGGGCATGAGTAAGCAAGAAAAGTCCACTTACCCCCCTCCTCCTTTTATAAAACTAGCGCCAAATCCTACTTACAATTAATGGGATGTGTCTCAATCTAGACCGCCAATGAAATTCAGCGGTGGGAGGTCCCAGAATCAAGTACTCGGCATAATCCCAGCAGGCAGGAATGGCAATGAATCAAAGCACAGAAAAGTCCCAAATGAGGACGCGCATGCGTATGTCGATTTGGCCGTACATGCGCACAGCACGATCTAATTACTTATGCAAGGGTATTAGATGAGAACTGCGCAAGCCTTATATCAGAGCAGTACGCATGCGTCCTCACTATTTTCACCGAACGCCCCCTATAGGTAAAAAGATGTAAAAGCTTGACAGTAAATTGTCTGTGTTTAATCAAAGCAGCTCAACATTGTCATAAATTCATTAAGGCATATCTTGCCAAATGGCAATATTAGAGTTGCTCATAAGATATAAAATAACCTCAGTTGTTGAGCTGCCACCAGTATATGAAATATTAAATATTTTGCGGATTTGGGGTAGGTGGAGCCAAACATGAATAGGAGTAGGGAGGACTGGGTATTTGGTATTTTGACTGACGTGTATTGGTGTATCAGTGAAATAACCACCTTCCAACACGGTTGGAGTTTCGAGCCTTTCCACCAGATGTGGAGAAATGATCATGTTTCTATTTTGCACCTCCAGCATGTACTGGGTAGTGTTGGGTCTATCGTGGCCAATCGTGCGGGGACCATGTACCAGCGATAAAGGATCTTACGGGTTATTTCTAGGTGAGAGGCGCACTTGGTGTATATTTTTAACATTTATTTACTATTAATAAAACTTTATTATTTTTTTGGGCCGTGTCTGAGATACAGTTTTTTTGCAAGTTTTTATATATTGCTCTGAAGGGGGTACTGGTTTTGATGGGATTGGCTTCCTCTCTTTATAGAGGAGTTTTTTTCCCTTATTTTCTTTATTTCTTGTATGTTCTAGGGTTAAGCCCTTTTAGTACCCCTGTAACCCTTTCTGTACTCTTCGCCAGATTTTTTCCTGGTTAAGAGTACTGTGTATATATTAAATTTCCTCCTTTATAATATGCTAAAGCGCTGCTGAATAAGTTGGCACTATATAAATGCCAATCATAATAAAACATGTATGCTCTGAAGATTGAATCCATCTTTCCTGGACAGACAGAAATGCTTACCACACATGTTTAAGTATACAGTATTTACCTGATATAAAAATGGACAAGGTCTTTCCCTTCAACAAACAGCAAATGGTCAGATGCCACTAGAGGGACACCAAGGAAGTCACACTTTGACAAAGTGTTCATTTACAAAATGCATGAGATCTCACATTTTGCCCCTACCTGAGATAGAGAGATTAAGGGATCTCCAAGCATCAAAGTTTTTTTCTATCTCAGACAATTTTAGTTACAGGGATTACAGGGATATGGACACTGATATTTAAAGTGGCTCTGTCATTTCATATATATATATAGCATCTATATATATATATAGCATGTCCTAATCCATCATCTTGTATGCCCTGTTTTTTTTCTTGAAGCTTTTCTTCCAAGTTACACATAGGAAAAATAAGGGAAGGCTTACGTCAACTTTGTCATTGGCTGTGGATCAATGTATTCATTTCCCTCTAGCGCATCACTGGTCATCTCAACTGACTCTTTCGCTATCGTGAGAGTCAACTTAGGTAAGTCCAAAACACTGGACCACAAACTGTTAATCGGGAATGTGCATGATTTGATACAAACATCCAGCTATGAGCAGAAAATAACATTTACAGGCACCTCCAACTTAGATACTTGAAGATAGCTGTGCCTTTCTAAAAGGCAGTCTTTTTATTTGGAACAAGAAAGTGGAGACAATGTTTCAGCTCCTCTCTGAGCCTTTATCACAAATACTGCTTCATTAAGCTAAAGTTGTTTTGATGACTATAATGTCCCTTAACCATACCACAGTCACATTACAATATCGTCTGACACTGAAATCAGCAAATGAGAGATTTCACTTGTTCTCTTTATTTTTCCTTTAGACCAAAGCCAATGCACTTCCCCTCGAAGTGCCATTTGAACCAAGGTTACATTGTTATAATTAACTGTGTATGGTACCGAGTACATTGTTAAAGGACCACTCTAGGCACCAAGACCACTTCAGCTTAATGAAGTGGTCTGGGTGCCAGGTCCCTCTAGGATTAACCCTTTTTTTTTTTTATAAACATAGCAGTTTCAGAGAAACTGCTATGTTTATAAATGGGTTAATCCAGCCTCTAAAGCCTCTAGTGGCTGTCTCATTGACAGCCGCTAGAGGCGTTTGCGTGCTTCTCACTGTGAAAATCACAGTGAGAAGACGCCAGCGTCCATAGGAAAGCATTATGAATGCTTTCCTATGAGACTGGCTGAATGCGCGCGCAGCTCCTGCCGCGCATGTGCATTCAGCCGAACAGGACGGTCGGAGGCGGAGAGGAGGAGGAGAGCTCCCCACCCGGCGCTGGAAAAAAGGTAAGTTTAACCCCTTTTCTCTACCCAGAGCCCGGCGGGAGGGGGACCCTGAGGGTGTGGGCACCCTCAGGGCACTATAGTGCCAGGAAAATGAGTATGTTTTCCTGGCACTATAGTGGTCCTTTAATGTTGTTCAAAAAAGCAATTTAGTGTGTGTCTATCTATCTATATAGATATATATATTTGTATGTATTTGTGTGACAAGCACAACAACAATGGCATAGAAATAGCAGCAAGGTAACTGACATTGTAACTTGGCTTTATAAAAGAAAAAAATTCTTGTTTGTTGAAGCAAGGCATGTGATCTTTGCTCTGTGTTCACAGGAATTATCTAGAGTTTCTATAAATGTGTAACGAAGTATTACATCCTGTTTCAAAGGGAGACAAGTTAACCTGAGCTTCTTACTTGAATGAGAGCTAAGAAGATAATCCTGAAAGCTTTTGGATTTGACCTTGCTATATAGCAAGGGTTGTTATTATGTAAGAGCAGACTACATGCAGACCCACAAAAACAACCCTTGTTTATGTTACTTTCACCATTAAAATAGTAAGTATAATATCGAATTAGAAAAACGAAAAACAAACACAGAGCATGCAAATGTTAAAAAACAGATGTATTGGGCTGTGTATATCTGGAAATAACAAAGTAGTCAATCAGTTGGAAAGGATAATATAATAATGAGACTAAATTCCCTATATATAAATGAGTCAAAAAATATATATATACATATAACAAAAAACCTGGATGATGCTGATATATATATATTTTAAGAGATAGTACTGATGACAACTATAGTGAGCTTTAATATATCAGGCTCAATTTTGTCACTATTATCTAAAATGAATGTATCAAACAGGGAACAAGCGGGTACATATGATTCGAAAGAATTGCTTCACTACCACTGAAGAGTAACAAATAATATAGCCTCTTGGTCTATATCTAATATCAGCCCCAGTCAATATATAGACAGAATATCAATATGTAGAATCTTGTCTTATAAAATTAATACAGAGGGGCTGTAGATAAATATATATAATAGAGGTATATAGAGGTATATAGTCTGGATATTGTGAATCTTAGAATGCTCACAGCATATCCATATAGAGGAATAGAAAATGGACAGAAAAGATAGTTAGTAGCCTAAGTATCCAGCAACTTAAGTTGCAACATTATGTCTGTTTGTAAAGGATACAAAAATATATATCTGTCTGACCCAATATTACTAAACCTCTTCCAGAGGTAGAGAGAGATCAAGCTAACTATCTATACAAATGTACACGAAATATGAAAAAATAAATAAGTTAAAAGTGAAAAAAATATAGTGCCATATCGTGGGTATAAAGTGAAGTCCCAACGGAAGGGGGGACAGAAGAACGCCTAACGTGCGTTTCGGTGCAAAAGAAGCACCTTCGTCAGAGGCAAAAGTATGACTGCTTAGGGAACTCTTTTTATATCCTATGTGGTGTAGGCAGCAACCAATGGGCATTCTGTCTAAAAGAGAGGGCGTGGCTGGCATTTCCCGCTCCAAATATGATTATTCGGCAGGGTTAGTCCAGTGATGTCAGTATAGAGGGGATAATATAATATCGAATTATGCACTAAGGGCAAAATGGCTAAACAATAAAGCAATATTATAAATACTATGAATTAAATGGCAATTCAAGAATAGTGTGTGTATATACACAATACAAACTCGTATACACTTATATACCTTATTTACTCAAATCTAATGTGCACCTATTTTGGAAAACAAAGTTTCCAAAATGTGAATGCACATTATATTTGATGGGTCATTACATTTGAGGCAAAATTCAAAAACGTCTGGCGAATTTCATTCTGGCAAATTCAAACAGGCGAATTTCATTCTGGCAAATTCACACAGGTAAATTTTGTTCTTAAAAAAAAAAGAGGGCTTAAGAAAGAATGGTCTTAACATGTAACACTAAAATTAAAATACCATCAATGTTACTATGGTATATGGCAATAAATATTTTAATTGTAGCACAATGTTGTATACTAGTATCTTCTTGTACAGTGAGGGAAAAAAGTATTTGATCCCCTGCTGATTTTGAACGTTTGCCCACTAACAAAGAAATGATCAGTCTATAATTTTAATGGCAGGTGTATTTTAACAGTGAGAGACAGAATAACAACAACAAAAACATCTAGAAAAATGCATGTCAAAAAAGTTATAAATTGATTTGCATGTCAATGACTAAAATAAGTGTTTGATTCCTTATCAATCAGCAAGATTTCTGGCTCCCAGGTGTCTTTTATACAGGTAACGAGCTGAGATTAAAGGGAGTGCTCCTAATCTCAGCTCGTTACCTGTATAAAAGACACCTGTCTACAGAAGCAATAAATCAATCAGATTCCATACTCTCCACCATGGCCAAGACCAAAGAGCTATCCAAGGATGTCAGGGACAAGGTTGTAGACCTACACATGGCTGGAATGGGCTACAAGACCATCGTCAAGCAGTTTAGTGAGAAGGTGACAGCAGTTGGTGTGATTATTCGCAAATGAAAGAAACACAAAATAACTGTCAGTCTCCCTTGGTCTGGTGCTCCATGCAAGACCTCACCTTGACCTTGATGGTTTCAATGATCAAGGTGAGGAATCAGCCCAGAACTACATGGGAGGATCTTGTTAATGATTTAAAGGCAGCTGGGACTATAGTCACCAAGAAAACAATTGGTAACACACTACGCCGTGAAGGACTGAAATTCTGTAGCACCCGGAAGATCCCCCTGCTCAAGAAAGCACATGTACAGACCCGTCTGAAGTTTGCCAATGAACATCTGAATGATTCAGAGGAGAACTGGGTGAAAGTGTTGTGGTCAGATGAGACCAAAATCGAGCTCTTTGGCATCAACTCAACTCACCGTGTTTGGAGGAGGAGGAATGCTGCCTATGACCCCAAGAACACCATCCCCACCATCAAACATCAAAGGGATGATGGACAGGGCCGTGTACCATCCAATCCTGGGTGAGAACCTCCTTCCCTCAACCAGGGCATTGAAAATGGGTCATGGATGGGTTTTCCAGCATGACAATGACCCAAAACACACAGTCAAGGCAACAAAGGAGTGGCTCAAGAACAAGACTTAATCGCATAGAAAATCTGCAGAGGGAGCTGAAGGTTCAAATTACCAAACATCAGACTCAAAACCTAATAACTTGGAGAGGATCTGCAAAGAGGAGTGGGACAGAATCCCTCCTGAGATGTATGCAAACCTGGTGGCCAACTACAAGAAATGTCTGACCTCTGTGATTGCCAACAAGGGTTTTGCCAAGTACTAAGTTGAAGGGGTCAAATACTTATTTCACTTATTGTCAGGATCGTGACAGGGATCCAACACGCAGAATACAAACAGGAGATAGGTACGTATACCGGACCTTAGAGTGGCCGGACTAACGTAAGGAGAGAGCAAAAAGAATGGTCAGAGACAAGCCGAGGTCAAGGGAGCGAGAGATCAGGTAAGCGAGAGACAAGCCGGGTCAAAAGGACAAGAGAGTAAAGCAGGGTCAGAATACAAGCCGAGTCAGGAACCAAAAGACAATAAAGGTAAGTGCACTGAGTGACCAGACTAGCTAGAACCACGACAGGGCAATGAATCATTCCACAGAACCCTTTTTTATACCTTGGCTCTTTAACTGTTGGCTCCGCCCCCAACGAGTCCTGATTCGTTGTTCGGCACTTGGTTGCCGTGATTGACGGGTCGGAACGTGATTGCCGTCATGACGTCGGCTACTGAGCGCCGCGTCATAAAAGGAGGCGGAGCTATCGCGGCCGGCGTGTAAACGACCGGGAGGAGTGCAAGGATCGGGTGAGTCAGCCCCCCTGGGAGGATGGACGTCTAGGTGTCTAACCTCCTCCGAGGTAGACACCAAAGGTAACCTGACAGTACCCCCCCTCTCAGAAACGCCCACCGGGCGGAAGGAACCGGGGCGAGACGGAAAACGAGCATGAAATGCCCGGAGGAGACGAGGGGCATGCACATTTTCATGGACCACCCAAGACCTTTCTTCAGGCCCATACCCCTTCCAGTCAACAAGATATTGCAACTTCCCCCGAGAAATACGAGAATCGAGAATGGATTTGATTTCATATTCCTCCTGACCCTCAACCTGGACAGAGAGAGGGGAGGACTCAGCGGAGGAAAATCTGTTGCAAACCAAAGGCTTCAACAAAGAAACATGAAAAGAGTTAGGGATGCGCAGGGCAGGCGGAAGGGCAAGACGATACGCAACCGGGTTAATCCGACACAGAACCTTGTAAGGGCCTATGTAACGAGGGGCAAATTTCATGGAAGGAACCTTCAAGCGGATGTTTCTGGTACTCAACCACACCCTATCACCCGGGGCAAAAACCGGAGCCACCCGTCTCCGTTTGTCAGCGTGTCGTTTGAACACCATGGAATTCTGAAGAAGAATTCGTCGAGTCTGATCCCACAACTTTCTCAGATTGGCGACATGAACATCAACCGACGGAACCCCTTGGGAAGGGGAAACCGACGGAAGAATGGAAGGATGAAAGCCATAATTCAAGAAAAAGGGGCTAGAACGAGTAGAATCACAAACGAGATTGTTGTGTGCAAACTCTGCCCAAGGAATCAGACCAACCCAATCGTCCTGGTGTTCAGAAACAAAACAACGCAAATATTGTTCAATCTTTTGGTTGGTGCGTTCGGCAGCTCCGTTGGACTGGGGATGATAGGCAGATGAGAAATTCAACTTGATGCCTAAGTGAGAACAGAAAGACTTCCAAAAGCGGGAAACAAATTGGGAACCTCTATCAGAAACAATTTCAGAGGGAATACCATGTAAACGAAAAATCTCCCTCGCGAATATCTCAGCTAATTCGGGAGACGAGGGCAGTTTAGGCAAGGGCACGAAATGAGCCATTTTAGTAAACCTGTCAATCACCGTGAGAATAACAGTATGTTTTTTAGAAACAGGCAAATCGACAATGAAGTCCATAGCCAAACATGACCATGGTCTCTCGGGAATTTCTAAGGGGTGCAAAAGTCCACAAGGGAGCGCGTGAGGTTGCTTAGTCTTCATACAGACAGCACATGCCCCGACGAAATCCCTTATATCCTTACGAAGGGAAGGCCACCAGAAATCTTTAGAAATCAGGGAACATGTTTTGCGTATGCCGGGGTGCCCAGCAATTTTACTGTCATGAAAGCAATGCAGCAATTCCACTTGGAGCTCAGGAGGAACGAAGTATCGATCCCCAGGAACAGGTTTGGGAGCTAGATGTTGTACTTTCTTGATCTCAGCAAGCAACGGCGAGTGTATCCTGACACATGTGTTGGCAATAATATTACACTTGGGAACGATAGAAGACAAAGCTGCTTCAGACACCGTAGAAGGTTCATGTTGACGGGACAATGCATCTGCCTTAGAGTTCTTAGAGCCAGGTCTATAAGTGAGCACGTAATTGAAATGTGTCAGAAACAAGGACCAACGAGCTTGCCTGGCGGACAAGCGCTTGGCCTCCCCTATATAGGACAAATTCTTGTGATCCGTCAAAATAGTAACCGGGTATAATGTCCCCTCCAACAAATGTCTCCATTCCTTTAAAGCCATAATGACCGCTAACAGTTCCCTATCACCAATGTCATATCTACTTTCAGGCCCAGATAATTTCTTGGAAAAAAACCCACATGGATGTAACGGTTTATCCAAACCTAGCCTTTGGGACAAGATAGCGCCTATACCTGTCTCCGAGGCGTCTACCTCGAGTAGAAAAGGCAAAGATGTGTCAGGATGAACTAATATCGGTGCTGAGGCAAAATGTTCTTTGAGTGTTTTGAAAGCAGAGAGAGCCTCTGTAGACCAAGTCTTGGTATCAGCACCCTGTCTAGTCATATTGGTAATAGGAGCAATAATAGAAGAGTAACCTTTAATGAAGCGCCTATAATAATTGGAGAATCCGATAAATCTCTGAATGGCCTTGAGTCCCCTGGGCAATGGCCAATCTAAAATCGATTGGAGTTTAATGGGGTCCATCCTAAATCCGTCTCCAGAAATAACGTAGCCAAGAAAGTTTATCTGAGATTGGTCGAAGCTACACTTTTCCAATTTGCAGTACAATCCATGTTGTAACAGTTTGCGCAGTACCCTTCTGACTTGTCTGTGGTGAGTCTCAATCTCTCTAGAGTGTATTAGTATATCATCCAAATATACTATAACGCATTCATGCTGAAATTCCCTAAGAACCTCATTAATAAGGTCCTGGAATACTGCAGGTGCATTGCAAAGCCCGAAGGGCATTACCGTGTATTCATAGTGGCCATAACGGGTATTGAAAGCTGTTTTCCATTCGTCTCCCTGCTGAATTCTCACCAAGTTATAAGCTCCCCTCAAATCTAACTTGGTAAAAATCTTGGAGCCTTTCAGTCGATCAAAGAGCTCAGTAATCAAAGGAATAGGATAAGCATTTCTAACAGTTATCTTATTCAAGCCTCGATAAACAATGCAAGGCCGTAGAGTGCCGTCTTTTTTATCTACAAAAAAGAAACCGGCCCCGGCCGGAGAAGATGATCTCCTAATAAATCCTTTGTCTAGGTTTTCACGTATGTACTCCTCTAGGACTAAGTTTTCCTTAGTGGATAAAGGATATACCGTACCCCTCAGAGGCATAGTACCAGGTAGGAGTCTAATTTTACAGTCGAAAGACCTATGTGGAGGTAAAGTATCAGCCCTCTTTTTGTCAAAGACCGCCTTTAAATCCAGGTACTGCGACGGTATCTGTAAATCTGTAGATTGGGAAGAGTTAACCGGGGCGTCAACCCTGCAAATCGGTGAGACTTTCTGCAAACATCCTCTCTGGCAACCCTGACCCCAGGAGACTATCTCACCCAATTCCCAGTCAATGATAGGGTTATGCTTCTTAAGCCAGGGATACCCCAAGACTATAGGAACTGAAGGAGATGAGATCAGCATGAGGGATATTCTTTCCTCTTCTGAGAGTCGAGTATTACCTATTTGCATAGGTTCTGGGAGAGCTAAAGTAGTAGAATCAGAACTCTGAAATGAGGGAGCTAGTCTTATGGAGGATCTGCGGGTTCTATCCCGAATATTCTGCCTCTGTCTCATACGTTCATCTATTCGGGAAATAAATGAAATCAGATCCTCCAAATTTTCAGGAAGATCTCTTGTGGCCACCTCATCTAAAATCTCATCAGATAACCCGTTCATAAATACGTCCATATAAGCCTGTTCATTCCACTTGACTTCTGCCGCCAAGGATCTGAACTCTAAAGCATAATCCACGAGGGTTCGGTTATACTGTCTAAGACGTAACAGTAGTCTAGCTGCATTGGCCTTTCTTCCTGGGGGGTCAAAAGCTCTCCTAAATGCAGCGACAAAAGCATTATAGTTATAAACTAACGGGTTATCATTTTCCCACAGGGGGTTAGCCCATCTAAGTGCCTTGTCAATGAGTAAGGTAATAATAAATCCAACCTTCGCCCTGTCAGTAGGGTAAGCGTGGGGTTGTAACTCAAAATGAATACCTATCTGGTTTAAAAAACCTCGACAAGTGTCAGGAGCGCCGCCATAGCGTGACGGGGACGTAACACGGGAAGAAGTAGCCACTGTGGCTACCTCTAGGCCTGTACTTATAGGAGAGATAGATGGGGTACGCATCTCCTCTGAGTGATTACTAGGACGAGATAGCAATGCTTGCAGAGCTAGAGCCATCTGGTCCATTCTATGATCCATGGCCTCAAATCTGGAGTCAGGAGAACCGACCTGAGAGCTTGTACCTGCAGGATCCATTGGCCCTGTCGTAATGTCAGGATCGTGACAGGGATCCAACACGCAGAATACAAACAGGAGATAGGTACGTATACCGGACCTTAGAGTGGCCGGACTAACGTAAGGAGAAAGCAAAAGAATGGTCAGAGACAAGCCGAGGTCGAGGGAACGAGAGATCAGGTAAGCGAGAGACAAGCCGGGTCAAAAGGACAAGAGAGTAAAGCAGGGTCAGAATACAAGCCGAGTCAGGAACCAAAAGACAATAGAGGTAAGTGCACTGAGTGACCAGACTAGCTAGAACCACGACAGGGCAATGAATCATTCCACAGAACCCTTTTTTATACCTTGGCTCTTTAACTGTTGGCTCCGCCCCCAACGAGTCCTGATTCGTTGTTCGGCACTTGGTTGCCGTGATTGACGGGTCGGAACGTGATTGCCGTCATGACGTCGGCTACTGAGCGCCGCGTCATAAAAGGAGGCGGAGCTATCGCGGCCGGCGTGTAAACGACCGGGAGGAGTGCAAGGATCGGGTGAGTCAGCCCCCCTGGAAGGATGGACGTCTAGGTGTCTAACCTCCTCCGAGGTAGACACCAAAGGTAACCTGACACTTATTGACATGCAAATTATTTTATAACTTTTTTGACGTGTTTTTCTGGACTTTTTTTGCTATTCTGTCTCTCACTGGTAAAATACACCTACCATTAAAATTATAGATTGATCATTACTTTGTCAGTGGGCAAACGTTCAAAATCAGCAGGGGATCAAATACTTTTTTCCCTCACTGTATAAATATGCATTACATTCGCCAACAAAAACATTTTTCAGCTTCCAGGTTTCAAAAATTGAGGTGCACATAAACATAAACTCCAAGGAATCCATGTTTAAACTGGAATAATGAGGCAAAAAGGTGATTCTTTGTTGCATATGCCCAGAATTCCTTACGGTCATAACATCATCGGTGGAAAAGCAAGTCTTATGGCTGTTTTGGCTTTGGTGCTACTAGGCTTTGGGCAGAGGCGGCTCTCTAATTAGGCGATTTAGGCGGCCGCCTAAGGCCTCGCGCAGTCAGCCGCCTAAATCGCCTTAGGGCAGACTGACATGTCGGGTTCCTGGTCTATGACCGAGGACCCGACACAGGAGGGGGCCCGGCGGCTTGCCCTTTGTGCCGCCGGGTGCGAGGCCCCTCCTGTCAGTCTGCCCGGGGAGAGAGCCGGCCTCAGTCTGCAGCTCCGCCGGGTGTGAGCTGCAGACTGAGGTGTCTCGCGCTCTCCAGCCAATCAGAGCGTTGCCGCGGGTTACCACGGCAATGCTCTGACTGGAGATCGCGAGACAATCCCCATGTGGTCTGCAGCTCTGCATCCGGCTGAGCTGCAGACCGGAAAGCGCACTGGACCACCAGGGAGCCATCCAGGACACTGGACCACCAGGGACAGATTGACCCCACTGGACCACCAGAGAAAAAGGTAAATTTTAACCCCCCCTTCACCCTGCACCTCACCTGTCACCCCCCTCACTGCCACCTCACCCTGTCACCCCCCTCACCCTGCCACCTCACCCTGTCACCCCCACTCACTGCCACCTCACCCTGTCACCCCCTCACT
>OW240912.1:122787531-122918297 GCA_933207985.1 Pelobates cultripes
GTGTCTACTTTTACACCTCAACATATCCTTATTCCCAATGTCTCCCTGAACAATGAATCCTAGATTAATGGAATATATCATAGGAAGAACCATGTTTACATATTAAAGGGGCGGGGAAGGCTCTGCAAGATAACTTTACAGTGTTTATATAATACAAAACGTTCAACTACAAATACAACTGTGCTGTTGGCAAAACATCACTTTTAGTTGTACATTATACATTAAATTTACATCTTAAAGGAAAAGTACAAGAACCATAATGAGTAAAGCGCACTGTACTGTTTATGGTGCCCTGGTGCCCACCCATTGTAAATAGTCATACAGCTTAGAATGGTTGGATTTGTTACCTATGGTCAACTATGCACCACTCCTCAGAAACAGAAATGAGAGCAGGAAGCTCCTGTTAAGAAATTCCATGAGCTCTCCTGTGCTATGCCCTACAGGGCTAGAACAGCTAAATGGTTGAGAAGGTCTCACTTCTACCAGCAGAGAGCAGGGCTCGAAGACACCAGGTAGCAAGTCAAACCACTCTAATTCTAGTTACAATGAAGAGGAATGCCCCAAGCGGTGTTGTGGTTCTGATACTTTGAGTGTTTATTTAAATGATGATCTGAATTGGTTTGCTTATAGGGTATCATAAGGTGGCCAAAACACTAGGCTGTATATGTTTGGCAAGTGGCCAGGCTGTCTGGCCGATATTGCAAGGGATTGAAAATCGGAATCATTTTATCTTAATGCAATGTACAAAATATTCTAAAATCATGTCTGTTCTTGCTGATGTTTTATATAACCTGTTGCAACCTAGGACTCACCCCACCTATGTGAGCACACCCTGTGTAGTCATCAAACATTAACAAATGCATGCTGCCGAGTGAGTTTATGCCCAAATTAGATATTCTATTAATGAGGAGAACCTTTAGGGAGGATTACCTTAAAACAGGAATCAGTTTATGAATAAGTGAGACACCCTGCAGTTTAAGAAGATCAGCAATATATTAATAAAATTGGTCACACAAACAGCCTTCCACAGAATCTAATCTTTATAGACACTTTCAGTGAGAATCTGTGACGCAGTGAAAATTCTGCACGTTTACAGACAAAGTAACAAATACAATACACGACTTGCATTCTGGGAGTCAGCTCCACGTTCCAAAATATCCCTAATGGAGGTCACGTACAGAGTTATCCTTTCTGTTCATTGATACACATGTGAAGATACGGTTTAAAGCTGAATTATATACTTTAGTCTACTCTGTTCTATTCATGTTTCTTCTCACTTTAATTTTAAATAAATAAAAAAAAAAAAACACATTATCTGCAGTTGTAACTTTAAAAAAAATAATTCTGACCATTATGAGTATTATCTACATGTGTGACAAAATGTTTTACCACATAAGGCTTGGGAATCCTGGAAAAGAATGATTCTCTCTCATTGAGAATTATTAGGCTCTAATGATTTGCCTGAATGCTATTTAGGCTTATTAATTTTTAAATATGTTTTTGGCTTTCTTGCATAGAAGTTCCATGTCTCTTTAAGACATTACTACTTTTGAATTTACTTCAACATTGTTTATATTACTCTATGTTATTTAAAAAACAAACAAAAAAAAACGATCTACCCACTAGTTATGCAGATAATAAAAATATGCAAACCACAAATACAATGCATAAAATATTTTATTGTTTTAAAATAGACATACATAAGCATGCTCACTAAAAAGCAAAAAATAAAAACAAAAAGATAGTACAACAGTTTCTAATAACACTATGTATAACAAGGCAGAGTACCCATTAAAGAAATACATATTTAAATGAACATACATACAGAAAGTGCTTTTATGGGTTATCTTCAACAGCAAGATAGCCACCTACAAAGTATGTACATTTCAATAACAGTTATACATAGTGGCATTTTTATGGTTCATATTTATCGAATGCATTTTAATTTCTTTTTTATTGTAAAAACAATATTAATATACAGTAAGTTTATGCATAATAAAACAATTGGACATAAGCAAGAAAATACAGTAGTTATGAACAAGAAGTAAAAGTAAAAATGAAACAAATAAGTTATATTGACTAGTTCTGATCCTCCAAATATTTGGTTGAGGCGTTTAAAATATTTTATTTTTATTTTATTTTTTTAAAATTAATCTATTTTCTAGGTTTTCCAAAAGTTAAACTGAAAGACTAAAAGGTTTTAAAAAAAAAAAAAAATGTTTGCCAGATAAATGCATATCAAAATGTACAGAGAAAAAAAAAAAAAGCACTTAAAACTGAAAGAATGATAGACATGAAACAATGTATAGATACAGGATAGAAGACACACAATTAAATATTTAGCAGCCATTTGTAATGAACCCAAACATTATAAATCTTATATTTACATTTCCTTTGTATACCGTGTTATGACATACTGTAAAGTATCACAGCAAAAATCAATATCAAGAACATTAGTTTTAGTCAAGAAAAATTACATTTTTACACAACGTTTGAGTAACTACATAGAGATTACTTTGATCTGGAAACCTTTTGTCTACCTCTAGATAACATCAGAAGATCTCTATAGGCAGATGTTGACTGGAACTTCAGAGGTAGCCTCCTTGATATGTATTGGTGATAGGCTGCCTTGTGCCTGGTCGGACTGTGAAGGTCATTCCTTGATAGCTGCTCTGTGGCCTACTGTGGGAAGCAAACATAGGAGATCAGAATAGGTAGAGAAGACTCATGGTTGAAGTGCCTTTGTGAGTGCCAGTTATTACATTTTACACAAAACTACGGAGCATAAGCATCAACAGTACATTACAATGGGGTATGTTCTCAAAAGTTACCATCTGTATTTTTCATTGTACTGTTACAAAACTAATTTAATCCCTTCAGGACGGAGTCAATTGTACACGTTCTGATCAAAACAAAATGTAAACAAAAACTGGAATTTGCGCTATATGTCAACCGTAATTCACCTCTTTCATATTAAGTGCACCCACACTTATTATATACATCATTCAGGAGAAACAGGGCCTTAATTTCTCATTAACTATTTATATCTGAAAACAATTTATGATGAATAAAATAAAAAAAAATAAACGCGAGAAATTAAGATTTAAAAAAATAATAAAATTGTAGTTCCGTCTAACATTTTAGCTGTAAATGTCATAATACTGTTAGCTTTTACTACCATAAAATGCACATATTTGTATTCAGCAAAGTCTCACAATGCCTTGGGTTCCCTACTTTTGCAAATGGTATGCATCATGGGGACAATTCTCATTCTTGGGCTACCACACGGTCTCAAAGGCAACATTACCAAACTGGCAAATTTCAATATGAAAGAAATGAAATGCAAGCCTTATATTTGACTCTCTATCTTTCCAAAACACCATAAAACCTGTACATGGGGGGGGGTACTGTTATGCTTGGGACACTTCACTGAACACAAACATTAGTGTTTCAAAACAGTAAAATGTATTACAATAGCGTCAGTAAAAGTGCCGTTCATGTGTGAAAAATGCAAAAAAGTCACTTTTACAAAAAATATAATCATTGCAATACAATTTACCATTTTGAAACACTAATATTTGTGTTCAGCAAAGTCTCCCGAGTAAAACACTACCCCCCATGTACAGGTTTTAGGGTGTCTTGGAAAGTTACAGGGTTAAATATAGTGCTTGCGAATTACATTCTCTGCACTTTCTGCCTGGGTTGTCAGGTATGTCAATCAAATTTTAATTAATAAAATCACATAAGTATGCAAAAAGATTACTTATATATACACACGTAGACTTTTTATATATATATATATGTATTTACATTCTATATATACTTATATAATCATTAATGTAATATATTTATCTATATTTCCTGGCTAATCATGGCAGCATTTAACATATAGGTTTAGCTCTTCCCTCTTACCCTCAGGACAGGAAACACAATCAATTAAACAATTAAGCATACCTTCCCCTAGTATAATAGTGACCCCAGTAGCATCCACACCTCAGTCTTTTCCTGTCCTCCTAGCCCTAGGACAGTTTTTTTTTTCCAGTTTGTCTGAATATTAAATTTTTTTTTGCTCACCTGACCATGTCTGATATGGTCTTGTCCCTGTGGAGGTCAGCCTCCCTCCTCAGGAAGCCCAGGCACATGTAGCCCAATCTCTGAAGAGTTGGGAACCCCTGGGAGCCGTGGTGGTTAGTTCCCCAGGCTGTTGGAACCCACTGGTATCTGGAATGGGAACTCCAGACATCGATCAGACGATCGGCATGACGGTAAGACTCCCGCGCAAGACCGGTAGACAAAGGTTTCCAGATCAAAATCTTCAAGAAGGTCCTCGGGGCTGTACTTATCCCAAAGGGATTTGGGAAATTGAAAGTTTTCCTTCCTGACACAAAATCTGAGAAACTTCTGGTGCTTGACCATGATAGGGACATGAAAATATGCATCCCTGAGGTCTACCGAGATCAACCAATCTTTGTGATGAACAACAGGAACAATGGAACGAATGGATTCCATGCAAAATCTTCTAACTCTCAGCTAAAGGTTGAGCTGGTGGAGGTCTAATATAGGTCTCCATTTCCCTTTGGGTTTCTTGACCAAAAACAGGGGAGAATAATATCCCTGGAATCTTTCTCTCATGGGTACAGGGACGATGGCTTCTTCTAGAAGAAGATTGTTGACATAAAGAGTTAAAAATCTCTAGTTTTTGGCTGTTGGTAGGAAGCCTTGTTCGAATAAACCTTGGTGGAGGAGGAAATTCTTCGAATTCCAGAGGATAACCTCCGGTGATAATGGACCTTACCCAAGCATCTGGAATGATTTCCCAGGCCCTCTGAAAGAATGACAGATGTGCTCCCGCTCAAGGAACCTGGAGTAAGCCACCTTCAGAATTGCTTGTTGGGGCGAAAGAAAGAGTTTTGCGTCTTGCCCCTAGAAGATTTGATGTTCTGACTGCTCTTCCAATTGGAATGCCTAGCAAATTCTCTGCCCGGTCTGTAGGTCTTACTTTCTCTAAAATAGCCTTGATCCCTGAAAGGTCTACAGTCCAGATGAGGTCTCTTGGGACGTCTATCTTGTGGCAGCATGACCTGTTTAACCTCGGCCACTTTTTTAATAGCTTCATCCAGCGGCTTCCCAAAGAGTACTTCTCCCATAAAAGGAAGGGTGCACAAATTATTCTTAGAGGAAAGGTCTGCTCCCCAGGATCTCAGCCAAAGTGCCCATCTAGCGGTGACTGAATGAGCCATAACCTTAGAAAGAATTCTAATAAGGTCAGTAGAGTATTCCAAATGCCAGTCACTTGCGAGTTTGATATCCCTCAAGGATTCCGCCATCTAACGTCTGCTTACACCTTTATCTAGGTCTTCCTCCAAATCAAGTATCCAGGAACGCAAGGCTCTTGACAAAGCAGAAATGGATACAGCCGGATGACATCCTAATCCCGCTGTCATGAATACTTTAGATATATCAGCATCAATCCTTTTATCCATTGGTTCCTTTAGGGAAGCATTGCTATCAATTGGAAGCGTGGATCTTTTTGCTACCTTAATAATAGAAGCATCAACCTTTGGGACCGTTGTCCACATTCTGGAATCCTCCTCTTTAAATCGGGTATAATTTAGAAAGCCTTCCTTGACTAGTAATCCTTTTACTTGGATTTTGCCACTCGCTCCGCATCAGGTCTTTAATAGGAGCTGTGAACTGGAAAGGAAGGTCTTCTCTTGTGCAAATCATCAAAATGTCTGTCAGAAGCTGAACATTCCTTAGCCTCTTCAGGCAAATCCAATGTTCTCCTGACTGCCATAATCAAGTGCTCCATAGCTTTGGAGTCCAAGGAGCAAGGCTGTTCCATATACTCCTCTTCGCTGGATGAGATTGGCTTTAAATCCAGGTAAGCCGAAGCCTGTCTGTAGTCGTCGTCAGACTGATCTGAGTCCATGCCGAAGGTCTCACCTCTTGATCTTTTACCTTTATTAGATTCTGCAATTCCCTCCACCACTGCCTGCTTAATCCAGTAAACAATATCCTTGGCTGAAGAGGTAGAGGCTTGCGGTGACTTCTGACTCTCCTGCAACCATGGCTAAGCATCTCCTGCAGTTATCCATTGGCCTTGCACCACATCCAGGGCAGGCTGCCATTTTTTCCCTTCTCCTCAATGGGGATCTGAGACAGGACCGCTCTCGAGGGGTGTAAGACACAGAAGTCATAAGACTGTACCCTCCATGCACTCTTTTTAGTAACGTGAAAAAAAATATATGTGTTGCTCACCTATGACCTATTGCAGATCTCGTTGATTTTGCAGAAGGGGATCCATACTGACAGTAGGGCTAAGAACATTAAAAAAGGTAATGCATTCCCAGCCTAAACATTTGGATTATTATAAATGAGAAAAGTATTTTGCAGAGCTTAAGAAAACACTCTAATAGAGCACTGTATCTTTAAAGGGAAAAGAAACAAGCGTTTGATACTGTAATACCGCCATTTCAAATTTCACGCTCTGTACCTTTAAAGGAGCTCACATGCGCTCAGGTGTCGCGAGATCGCGAAACAGCCATTTTGGAAAAGGGCAAAATTCACTCTGATTCCGCTCTTCTCAGAAAAGAAGGTGTAGCTGTGTTTCACAACGTGGACGACATCCTGGTAGTGGCCCCGGACTTAAAATCCATGTTCCAACACAGACAACTAGTCCTCGACACACTCTCGTTTCGGTTTGCTCATCAATCACAAAAAGAGAGTCATTTGCATCCATCAAGAGAACTGGTATTCCTGGGAGCAAATTTCAATACAAACAGCGATTTTATCCCTCGCACACGACAGAAAGCTCATACTTCAAGATCGTATGAGGAGCTTCAGACTGAAAATTTCGGCCTTTGCGAGAGAGTTTATGAGATTTCTGGGGACTCTTTCCTCCACATTAGAGCTTGTCAGATGGGCACGGTGGAACTTTCGCCCTCTTCAACAAATTTTTTTGAAGAATTTCAGGACCAGCTCGAGGGATTGGGAGAGATTGATCCGCATTCCTTTTGTTCTAAAACAGAAGCTCCTTCAGTGGAATTCATGGGAAAACATCTCCCGAGGGTTTCCCTTGATGGAAATAGATTGGGTGGTCATCACGACAGACGCCAGTCAGACCGGATGGGGGGCACATTTATGGAATCTACTTTTTCAAAATGGCCTCTAAGGACCCAATGCTTACCTTCCAACATCAGGGAACTGAGAGCTAGCTTTCTAGCACTTCTTCATTTTCAACACATCATCCGGCATTCCTGGATCAAGTTGAGAGTGGACAACAAAGAGGCTGCTACCTATATAAATCATCAAGGTGGGACAAGGAGTGTAGCCATGATGAAGGAAATCGTTCCCATTATGACCTGGGCTCAGACTCATGTGGCGGGCCTGTGTGCCACCTATCTCCCAGGAAAGGAGAATGTGTTAGCAGACTTTCTCAGCAGACACCTGATAGAAGCATCAGAATGGCAACTTTCCAGGAGGATCTTCGCTCGGTTGGTCCAGAAGTGGGGTCCTCCCCAAGTGGACCTCATGGCAACTATTCAGAACACCCAGGCTCCGTGCTTTGTTTCAAGAAGATACCATCCAAAGGCAGTTGCTCAGGATGCTCTATCCATCAAATGGGAATTCGATCTAGCCTACGTCTTTCCTCCAATTCCCCTCATCCACGCTGTTCTGAGAAAGCTCTCCAAGGAGCATTGCAAGGTGATAGCTGTTCTTCCCTTCTTGCCTCATCGCCCTTGGTTTCCCCTGTTACAGAGGTTATCAAAGGACCTGCCTTGGGAGCTTCCGGTCTCGGAAGATCTGCTGATTCAGGGTCCAGTCTTTCATCCAGAGCCTCACAAGTTCAGGCTCCATGCATGGCTATTGAGAGGCAATCTCTAGTTGACCATGGCCTTTCGGACCAGATAATCTCAACCCTGTTACGTTCTAGGAATTAGTCTACTTCCTCTACCTACCATAAGATATAGGAAGCCTTTGCACGATGGAGTAATTCCACGGTTCAAGATTTAGGTTCCCTGCAAGCAGGCCTGGAGAGGGGCCTTCAACTTAACACTCTTAAAGTACACTGCTCAGCTCTTTCTGGTATTCGTTGGGCATTAAATCCCATTGTGATTCGCTTCTTCAAAGCTGTCATTAGGATTAGACCTATCAAAAAATTCTCAGCTCCTTGGAATTTGCCTCTGGTTCTGCAGGCCTTAACGGAACATCCCTTTGAACCTATTGATGAGGTCCCGATGCAGGTTCTTTCTCTAAAGACCCTGTTGTTACTGGCCTTAGTCTCAGCTAGGAGAATGTCAGACATTATTGCACTGTCATCTGAGGAACCGTTCACTACCTTCTTCGATAATAGAGTTGTGCTACGGCCTAGACCTGAGTTCCTTCCGAAGGTTGTTACATCCTTCCATCTGAATCAAGAGATTGTTCTGCCGGGGTATTTTCAAGACCCTTCTTCTCCTGAGGAAGAAAGAAGTCATACACTAGACCTAAGGAGGTGTCTTTCCACATATATTGCATGCTCACCTACTTGGAGAAAGTCTCCCCAATTGTTTGTGATACCTTGGGGTTCTCATAAGGTGAAGCTGCTTCTGTAGCAACCCTTCATTCCTGGACAGTTCAGGCTGTTTCTAGAGCATACAGGACAAAACATGTACCAGTTCCCAAGGACAAAAGGCTCATTCCACAAGATCCATTTCTACTTCATGGGCAGCAGAGTCTGGAGTCCCTGCAGAGAGCATCTGTAAAGCTGCCAATTGGTCATCTTTAAAAAAACCTTTGTGCATCACTACAGAGTGGATGTCTCATCTCGTTCTGATTCAGAGTTCGGCCTATCGGTTTTGAACTCTTATAAGCCTTACGTTAATAGTAAACAATTTTTTGTAGCATGAATTACCCTCCCTGAGTGGTTATTGCTTTGGGAATCCCATATGTTAAATGCTGCCATGATTAGCCAGGAATAGAGAAAATGTATTGATACTTACCGTAATTTTCTTTTCCTGGCTATTATTCATGGCAGCATTTGGTTTCCCACCCTCTCTTGGTATATTCGTCTTGTTAGTGGACTGAGGTGTGGATGCTACTGGGGTCACTATTATACTAGGAGAAGGTATGCTTAATTGTTTAATTGATTGTGTTTCCTGTCCTGAGGGCTAGAGGGAGGTGCTAAACCCATATGTTAAATACTGCCATGAATAAAAGCCAGGAAAATAAAATTACGGTATCAGTACATTTTCTCTAATATTTGCAATATATATCTATCTCTCTCTATATATATATTCTAAGTGTATTTTGTTATCTATATATTAATAAAATAAATACAGTTAGAATGAAATTACATATTTTATATAATTTTTTTTATATATTTTATTTATTATTGTAATTATAGGTATATATATATATATATAATATATATGTAATATATATATATGCAACTTCATTCTAAGTGTATTTTAATACTAATATATGTACTTATATTAAAAAAACTACATATGACGTTACATATATATATATATATATATATACACACACACACACACACACACATTTAATTTATTTTAAATAAGTTAAATAAATAACAACATTTTTATTTTTATTTTTTACACTACCCACCAGCATGGGGACTGTCTGACAGGCCAGACAGTCCCCCTGCTGGCAGATCCACAGCCAGCTATAGGGGGCCACGTGATCGCTCTTTGAGAGCAATCACATGGCCCCCCGGGGGCCTGATTTGCCGTAGGTGGGCTACCTGGGCTGTCAGGCAGTCCTCTCGAAGAGGATAGTGGCAGAGGTAAGTCCACCGGAGCTCCAGGGGTAGAAAGCCATTACGACGTTCTATGCCGCCACAACGGCTTTAAAGCCCATTATAAACAAGGAGAAAGAGAGAACCATTTGGCCCTGCATTATGGGGTTTGTCTAAGCACACCTGCCACACCCATTGTGCATGCCTACTGATTCTGCACACATCTGACTTTATATGGTCCAGAACGGTCTTCACAGGAATGAACAAAATACCAGGGATGTTGGAATTTAGACCTCTATGTGCATCCCTTTAGAGGGAATATAGCTCTAGGATTACACGTACTTAGAATTTAGTATATCTCCAGGTTTACTTTTTAATAGGAGCAATGACCTGTGGGGGGGCACTCTGTGTGTGAGTGCTGGTTTAAAGGCTCCATGGCCACCCTCAAGCATAGCATCTCCCATGCTGAGCAGCCTCTTCTCGGAGCGGATGACTCTACTCTGTGATACTGAACCTGTGTTCAGAGTGCACAGCTCTCCTGTACACACATTAGAAACAGAATGAATCTCCTAAAGACTGGCTCCCTTCTCCCCCAGGCACTGCATTCAGGTATGGCTCATCTGAAGGATAAGGACACTGATTATATTGTGCAGATTTTAAATTGGTGTATATGTATATAGTGTGACTATATGTAAACTGTTGTGACGGTGTACGAGACATTGGGGGTTTATATAAATTAAAATGTATGTGTGCGCGTGTGTTATCCTAAACGTCTGTTCACTGCGTCTTTTCTCCTAAAAAAGGTCGCTCTGTTTCCCAAATATTTAATTTGTTTCTCGTTTGGATAATTATCTCCCAGTGTCTTCTCCGTAAATGTTCAATTAGCCTGTCTTTTCCCTAAATGTCTCCCCAGTCTTCCTGGTCCATATCTGTTCCCTAACTTTCTCCGCAATCTGCGTGTTGCTTGCATGTCTTCCCAGGCTCCCAGAGTTTTGTTTTTGCTTTTCACAAAAGGTCATGACTGGTCTTTTTTTAAAAGTACCAGAAAAGTCACCAGACCAATTAACATCAACAAAGTTGTAGTTTTAAAGCGGAAAACAACGTCTTTATGAAACGCTCATATTGACTGTGTTGGAATTTCACTGAAATGCCAACTCAGTCAAAAGATATACTGCAATAAAGTAAAGGCTACTTTGCCTCAGTATTTTGCCTATGCCTGACACTTACATTTGGTGGAGCTACTGTCATCTAGAAGTGTCAACCCCCCAACAGGCACCAGAAATAGCCACAAGAAGTTGGCACCATCTATAGAGAAAACGAAGATTGTGGCACCCACGATGGACAGGTTCAGGTAAGTTAAACTCACCTTTGCCGGCCCCCCTGGCCACTGGACCCCAGCAACAAAGTTACCATTGGAGGTCTTGCAAATTATGCAAAGTCCTCAGATTTTGACAGAGCCGCTGTCACCCTGCATTGTAAAACATTGCAGTTTTGTAGACCGTGTAACTAAATGGGGTGGGGGCCCTAAATGAAAATGGGGGGATGGACCTATTGTCCTCCCCCTGGCCCTCACCCATGAGGGTGGGGGCCCTAAGTTACAATAAGGGGGGGGGGGGCATTTTCCCACACTGTGTAAAATGATTAGCACTCTGATTGGTTGGATTCCAAGCTTTCTAAGCCTTTCCCCGCCCCGTTCAGTCTGCACCATGCCCTCGCCGAGTGAAGATGGATTAATTTTTAGCATGTTTGATTTTTTTTGGGGGGCGCTCAGGTTTTTTTTTTGTACTTGATAAGTTCGACGGGTATTATGGTTTTTTTGGGGCTGAAAAAAAGAAGGTTTAGAAAAAAAAGACTTCTAATGGTAAGTATGATTTTTCTTTTTCAGGTATTTAGTTTTATTGTCTCCCCCTCACTAATTTTAGGGTGAGGTTACTAGGGGGTTGAGAATTTATAATCTTATAATACTTATAATCTATCAAATTAAACTGTAAACTGTACCTGGTTGTGGCTTTGTTGACAGGATATTCTGGATTTGAAGGTTTGTATTTCAGGTCATTCACAGGTGCCATTCTATTTAGATTTTCAGAGGACACTCTCCTGCCCTGTGCAAGGTATCTTGATGTAGGAGCAGTGGAACGACGTGGGTCTGCAGCCATAGTGGAACTAGACTGAATTTGCATTTGACTGTAAGGCATGGACAAACCTGAAGAAGATCTTAAAGAACTTGTGTTTTTTCCATAATTTCTAGGGGCTTCTGGCTCAGGCATATACAATCGTTTCTTAATGAGAGAGCTTTTATGTGAATCTCTGGTGACTCCAGTATTGTAATCAGTACTAGTGTATCTATTGTAATCCCTGGTGCTTTCAGTTGTTTGTGATGCCAAGGAATTATTTGTTCTAGAATTGAATTCATTGATTGGCATGCCAAAATCAGACTTCATACCATCACTATAAATCGATGTTCTGTTTTGCTTACCAAGATCATTCATACTTGGCTCTGGACTGTTCATGAATTCTGCAGGAGGTGGAATAATTTTAAACTCCAGGTCTTCAATGGGTTTTGGGGCTGGAGTGGGGGATGGAAAAGAGGAAATATTAAAGTGGGGTAAGTCATTCTGGTGCAACATGTTGTTAGAAACTGGAGAATCAATTCTAGACTGCATTTGACTATGCTGGAGTTCTGATTTGTAACTCCGATAGTCATCACTTTTGGTCAGTATGTCTGGATTTACAGAAATATCCATAATTCTGTCATATTGTGTCCTTTGACCTCTGAAGACTTCATCCTCTCTGAACGGAGGTGCACCACCTACATTTGAGGTTTGAAATTCAAAGTTTCTCCAGCTTGATTTACTTTGAGAGCTTTCTGTATCAATGCTCATACGATTAGCTCCAGTTGAAGTGTCACTTAGAGAAACCAAACCACCTTCTTGAGAAACCTGTCGTCTAGTCTCTTGATTGGGCACAACAACAAAAGTGTTTGTATTCCCATCTCTATGCTGAGAGGTGAATGAACTGGTAACGAATCCATTTGTAACAGAAACTTTAGGCAAACTACTACGGTCGGTAGATCGAGCTCGTGGTCCATTTTGGGCACGCTTCTTTGCTGCCAATAGCAATGCCATTGGTGATCCAGCATCAATTTTTTCTCCAGTACTAGGATGTTCATGTACACTGTCATGTGGAGAAGTTGGAGATTGTGTGGACGTTTGTTTTGGTGATGGGATTTCTTCAGATTCAGAGACATTATCTTTCTCTACACTTGGCCCTGTATCGGATTTTGATGACTCTGTATCAAATGTCCAGCTACCTGCTGAAGCTTTCCTTTGATGATGTGCCTTGTATGAGGTCACTGGATTATTTCCAATATTTGATATATTTGTTGCTTTTGGTGGTGAAGGCGGTACCTGCACTGGAGGTGGGAATACTGGGGTATTTTTCACTTCTATAGGAGGTGTTTTAGAAACAGAGTCTTTTGTATTTCTGAGTGGAAAATAGTCTGGCTCAGGAATTTTAATATCCTTATTGTTACTTTTAGGAACCCACTCAGAGTTATCTGCATCAGTATCCTCTTTCTCAGGTTTGGAAGGTAAGAGAGGGACTTTCAACATTAAAGAGTTAACCAATGTATTTTCTCCACTCTTGACATTAAGATGCTTCTTATTTCCTTCCATTCCTGGTCGTGAATTATTGAGGTTGAACATTTTCTTGTCATCTTTCTTTGGTGATGACAAGAGGGCTTCCAGCTCTTCCTTGATTTTACCAACTCTATTTTTCTGATCATCATCATTGTTCAAGTTCAAAGGTGGTTCAGCAGGTTTAATCTCAATTTTATTCTTTCTCTGAATCTGTTTAAGACTTTCCTCTCTTGCCTGCAGTGCCTTGAGTAAAGGTTGCTGTGAGGATTGGTTAGATGGAGTTGCAGGTGGTGGTAATGGTGGAGGTGCTGGGGGTGCCTTAGGTGGTGGAGGTGGGGGAACCATTAATGGTGGTGCAGGAGTGATTATCCCACTTTTTTTAGACAGTGAAGGAGACTTTTGAGAAATAGTAGGCAAGGGAGCAATATATGTAGGCGCAGGTGGAGCCACTGGAGGATTCAATGCTGGTGTTATTGGAGATAGAGCAGGTGAACCTGTAGATGGTATTGCTGGTGCTCTTGAGACAGGTGGTGGAGGCACCAATGGTGGACTTGGCGGAGCCATGGATGGTGGTGGGGGTGGAGGGGCTGTAGGTGGTGGTGGTGTGGGTGGGGCTTCAGACAGATATTCTGAGTCATTGACCACCTCATGTGTGATATTATTAAACTCTGTACTGTTCTGAGGACGTTTAGATTCTGCATTAGTCTGATTTTTAACTGAAACCATTGGTGATGGATTTAATGCTTTTTGGTTAATTACAATGGAATTAAACTTTTGTTCAACTCCAGTTGACTCCATATTAGCAGCCTTTTCAATTATTTGATCTATGCTCTGAATAGCAGAGTGTGGATCTTCCATTATTAGCATGGATTTTCTCTTGTTTAATGTATCATTTAAAGATTTTTGTCCTTGGGCGATAGTGAAGAGCTTTGCTTGGACATTAGGGTTAAAACTTGAGGGAACTGGTGAGCTTGGAGGTTCGTTTGCATTATTGATATTTGTATAATCACTTTGCTGGAACATAGTTTGCATAGAAGAGATCCTAGTTGGGGCAGGAGGAGGAATTTTGAAGGACCGTGGCAATGTAGAATGAGGTTCTGCGTAATGGTTTGTCTGCCCAGGTTTATACAGTATATTCGGATTTAAGGAAAAACGATTAGGCAAACCCACAGGTCCATCTGTTGGTAATGAATTGAGACGAGTTTCAGATTTCCACTTGGTGGCATTTTGCATTTGCTGGTGTTGTTCACCCACTGACATAATGTTGGTGGGAACAGGAGCAACAGAATTTTGTACCACAGGCGTAGAATAATTTGGTGTTGGTGGTATAAAGTCAGGTGGGCTTGGAGAAGCTGGAGAGGATATTGTAGATGATGGTGGACTCTCGTTAGGTGGAGGTAGAATAGGGGGAGGAGGTGGTGGCATGGTTGGTGGAGGAGGTGGCGGCACAGATGGTGGTGCAGGGATTTCTTCATCAAGGTTGTCTTCATAGTAGTTCATTTGTCTCAAATCTCCAACTGAGCTGCACATTCGGTAGTTTCCATTTAATTTTGACCCATTACCTTAAGTAGAAAAGTAAATTGATAACCCATGGTTAGCCATTATAAGTAGAGTGTCTACTACTATTAGAAACAAATATAAATCACAGTATTTGAAAATACATACATTTTACATATATTACACACAAACATTTAAGTCACGGATGGGTTTCCAAACTAAGCAACAGGGCTGCCATCGGGGCCGCCTGGTCCCATGTGTAGAGGCGGAACTGCACCAGGGGCCCGCACGCTGATAGGGCCCCATCGTATAGCCCAAGTATTTAGGGTCATCCGGTGGGCCATATATCTTCCAGGGCCCGTCAGCGCTGCGGCCGTATAATTGCTGGGAGACTGTCAGTCTGTATGTGTATGTCAGTATGCCTATATGTCTGTGTCCTTTTGTATCAGGGTACTCCATACAAGAACATTCTTACATTCAAACACAAATTGTGTGTGTGTGTGTGTGTGTGTGTGTGAGAGAGATATATACACACACACACACACACACACACACAAACACTGCATCTACTACACAGACATTTCAGCCACTACACATGCACTAACACACACACTGCAGCCAATACACAAACACACACTGCATCCACAAAACACACACCCTGTATCCACTCTACAAACACTGCTTCCATTTGGGAAGATTTGGAGGCGGGCCCTGGGGGCAGGATTTGGAGGCAGGCCCCGAGGGGCCCAGACCTTGAGCTGTGTTAGGTGCCCCCAACATTCCTGATGGCAGCCCTGCTAAGCAATATATTTTTCATTCTCTGTTCAACATCATTAGACATATTTATTGCGTATTCACATTTTGAAGGGTACAAAAAAAATATATAATCTGTTTTGTGTAGTGTTGTGCCGGGTCTCAGTCTCTTTTAGATGGCTGAATTGTGTAAGTAGCTAAGCAAAACATACTTTTTTCAGAATACCAAACCCTATATACACACACACACTTTATTTATAAACATTTTTATTTATTTATTTTGCCATAAAACAAAATTTTCAGTTCATACCTTGGTACCCATTGTCAGGAAAAGTAGCTGGAATGGATGGTGTTGGCACTGCCAATCCCTGTGTGTCTGTGTTCTGGAAAATAACAAAACAAAAAAAAAAAAACACAAAAGTCAGTGGAAATGATTGAGGGTAGTACTCCCATTAAAACAAATCAGATTTCTCAAAACAGACTTTTTGTGGTGGAAAAAGGGGGCTTCAGTAATTCCCATGGTCAGTCTTAAAAACATTCAGAAGCCTGTGTGCCCATCTCATTGGAGTCTAGTGTCAGATAGCTTAATTTAGTGATGTACAGCAGACCTTTGCAAACACTAAACGAGGAAGTGACTGATGCCAAATTAAAAAAAAAAAAAAGCACAACTAGCTGTAACAATCATGTGTGGGTGTATCCCTTTAAGAAAGGGAAGGGTGCCAGCCAGAAAACAGAAATTGATAACAGAGATATTGCCTTGTAATAATTGAAGACTTTTTTTTTTTTTTAAAGCGGCCCTGTTAGCCTATACTTACCCAACTTCTATCTGTTCCTCTTCCTTACTCCTAAACTGTCCTTTTTTGTTCTATTTCTACTAATATACATAAGGCAAAGTAGGGACTGTGTCACCTTATGTATTTTTTTTTCTATGCTTGACAAAACTTGACAAAGACCTTTGTCTACCGTCACTTCCCCCAGCCTTTGCTAGCGAATAAGGTATAATCTCACTCCTCACAAGACAATATCTATAAAATGATCCTATAGTCTCGCAGGATCATCCATAGACCTCTGTACGGTATTCTCACACATGCGCAAGACTACACTACCAACATGAGCTCTTTGCAGATCAAGTACCGGAGCTGAAGAGGAGCAGCAGGAAGATCATGGCAGCAGGTTTAGGTTAGTAAAACTCCCACTTATTATACAAAGACCCCAGAAGGTGATAGACACTTTACGACCAACAGTAAATTAAATAACAAAACCTGGAAAATGAAGGTGTAGGTGGTGTTATTTAACTATATAGCTCAGTGCAGCACAAAACACACCTGAACGTATTGTCACTAAATACACTCAAATAGATACAACTAAGTGCAAAAGGTGAAAGCGCAAACAATTATTATATTTTACTTTAGTTATATAACAAACCTTTTTCAGTAAAATAATTTGATCCTGCATAGCATAAGCATAAAAAATATCATAGTGTAACATGTAATACACAGTAATAGAATTCCAGGGTAAAAATGGAACACACAATTATCAGAGCCTTTAAAAGTTGGCTCTAAACTATAAGCGCAGTTCATCCACCATAGGGATAATAAGCAGCAAATATGGTACCACTGGAGCTGAAGTAAATCCAGGAAGAGTCAGGAACCAGGTAAGAAATTTATTGTGATAAAACATAAAATATTCAAATAAACAAGAAAACAGGAGCACAACGCATTTCAACCAATTTAGGTCTTCCTCAGGTGAAAACTTAACGTGTGTATACATATATACCCCACATAAAATAAGCATTAATAGACATGTGCAATTCATTTCGTCCCGAATACAAATGCGGATGAATTTCAGAAATTCTGACATTTGGATGCTTCCACTATTCCTCGTTTTTCACTTCTAAACGTTCAGCCATCGCCATGGCAGCGGCTATTTTGTATGCCGTGTTTCCAAGGCGACGTGACGAGCGCAGTAGCGCACATACGGCATCATGTCATGTCTGGGGGCAGAGCTTTAATGCACATGCACCAGTAACCCAGAAGGATGCCGCTGGCAATTCACAGCACCTGTAGGGAGTTTATTTTCCACTTATTTCTTACCTATATATTTGTCTTGGATTGTACTTGAAAGCCTTGAAGCAGGACTGAAACGTTTATTTTTAATGCATATCCAACAAATACTTGGAAATTGTAAAGGAAGACCGTGAGTGCAGCTTTCTCCTTCATTCATTTGGATTTGCTAGTCCTGGCTGGCACCTGGCATTGATATAGTTTGAGCCTGTGGGCAGGGACCTTTATATCTACCAAAGCAAATCTAGAAGATGACCACAAAAGAAGTACAGCTCAACAGCGACATACACTTTCTATCCATCTGCATGAAAAGACAGCTGATCCCCAAAGGCCTAAAAATCAAAAATTCACTTGCTACTATACACAAATCGCAGTATGCTGAAAACCTGTATAAATGCACTAGTGAGAAACTAAGGAACCATCTCATCCACCAGCTCTACAACAAGAAATATAGCATACAACAAACAATATCTACGCGAGGATAATATATATTGCTGAACAACTAGAACATGATCTACACTATATTTACAAAAAGCAACAACAGGATTTTTTTTAAGAAGAAAAATAATAATCTCATCAGACTCCAGATTATCACGACCATTTGGCAGAGAAAGAGAAATGGCAAGAGAAATCGGGTATTGTTAACATTTCGGATTATCAACTGACTCAGAAGCATCAGTTCTCTCCAAAGGATTGTCATTTTGCCCTAGCACAAAACTTTATGACATTGGACTCTACTCTGACATGGAAGAATTTTTCAGAAGGATGCGACTTAAGGAATACTTCCATGACAAAGAGAGCACTTGAACCACAATGGATAACAGGATAAAGAACACTAATTTCAATCCAGCACGAAATGCCAAACTGGACAGTTGCATTGAAAGTTTCCGTCTAAGAACAGTATCCTTGACAACCAAGCAAAAGGAAAGGTTTCATAATCTGAGTACAGGAACAAACGGCTATAAATGACTTGAAAAATAATCATGCTATCACCATCAAAACAGCAGACCAGGGAAGAGCAGTAGTGATAATAAACACACAGGACTATATAAAAGAGGGGGACAGGCAACTGTCAGATGACAAATACTATAGAAAACTAAAATTAAGACCCCCACCAAGGAATATACATTAAAACTTAGGGAGCTCATTAAATCCTTCCCTGAGAATTCACATCTAGAACTGCAATTACTCATACCAACTAGTCCCTACATGGGCACTTTCTATATGCTTCCCAAAATCCACAAAGCAGGTAATCCAGGAAGACCCATAATTACAGATCTCAGGACTGGTAGAAAATACCTTAAAACCTCTAGTCACCAACACCAACAGCTTCATAAAAGACACAACCGACTTCCTTAATAAACTCAGCCAAATCACCAATGCAGATGGCATCAATGCTAGCTTCCATTTCCTCTTTTATGCCGACAACCAAAAATTCAGCCCGTGAATTATCACAGAACTGGCACTATTCATCCTCACACATAATTATTTCAGTTTTTAACAAAGAGGTTTACCTACAAACCATGGGCACTACGATAACACCCCAACATGCTAATCTGTTTATGGCAGATCTTGAACAGAGATTCCTAGAAATACAGTACACCCAACCATACAAATATTATCGCTATATCGATGATATCTTCATAATTTGGACTGAAAGCAAAGAAAAACTGATACAGTTCCATGACTCAACACATTCCATCCATCAAACTAAAAATGGAATATTCCACTAGATCTGTGAATTTTCTGGACACCACTGTGACATGGAACAATGGCACAATCCACACCTCGGTTTACAGTAAACCCACAGACAGGTGCAGTTACCTACACAGCTCCAGCTTCCACCCCTCCCATACTAAACAGGGCATCAACTACAACCAAGCCACTATGTACCATTGCATATGCTCTGATCCTAATGACCGTAATTCCCATCTAAAATGTACTCTCCCAATCTATGAGACAGAAAGGCTACAAACCAGAGACTATTACCAAACGAATCAACTCTACTGTAAAAACTCCATGCACGTGCCTGATTCAGTACAGAGAAAAAAAAATATATCTGCACGAGTGCCACCTACAACCCAGGTCTTGACGAAATACTGAAAATCATTAAAGACCTACAACCAATGTTAACAGAAGATGAGACTCTGAAAAAACATTTTCTCTGAAACACCCATCTTGGCCTTCAGACAACCACAAAACTTCCAACAAAAATCAAACAAAAGGAAGCTACCCACTGATGGGAAGAATAATTAAAATGGGACCAGTCAATGCAAAAAACCTTGCTGCAAACGGTGTCAGCACATATGCAGACAACACAGTTTCACACAACAATAAAACCTACAGCATAGGTTAATACTCCTGCACATCCAGCAATGTGGTATATATGATTCAATGCACCAAATGCCACCTAGGATGCTACATTGGGGAAACCACCCAGCAATTAAATGGCAGAATGAATATGCACAGACACTCCATTAAACACCACAAAGAAAAACCGTACTGCACTCCTGTGAGACCCAGCCTGGCCACTCAATGAAGGACCTAAAAATCAAAAGTACTGAAAGGGGTTTTTAAAAATACCCAAGACAGAAACCATTTTAAAGCCAGAATGATCAAATTGTTTAACAGCAAGAACAAACGACAAAATATTGATTTGGGTTTCCTGTCCCACTACCAACACTTTACATGAACACTCCCCCAGCATTATCTTTCTGTTCTGTTATATGTATCAACATTTTAATGCATACCAATATGTTTATTCCATCTATATACAAAGTACTATGTATAGACTTATGCATGCATGTTTAAATATGTGACTGTGCATTTATATTTGTGTATATGAGCATGTATGTATACATATATATACACATATATATACACATATTATATATATATACACACACACACACACACACACACACACGTATGTATATGTGAATAGGTGTATGTGTACATATATATATATATATATATGGGTCTATGTATGTGTAGGCACATTGGTATGTGTAGGTACATGTATTGGTGCTTGGGTGTGGATTATGTGTATGTGTGCATGTACATATATTTGGGCATTTGGTTGTATTTATATGTATATTGTATGTATACTGTGTATGTACATGCAGTGGCATACACACTATCCATGGGGCCCACCGGTGCGAAACTGATCCATGCCCACCCCCGCCTCCCTCCCCCCGACAGAGACAGACACACACACAGAGAGAGACACACACATACATACAGACAGACACACAGACAGACTATGTTTAAGTCCCCCTCCTGTTTCCTACCTTTTAGGTGCAGGAGGGTGACTTTCCCTGGGGTCCAGTGGTGGCTCAGGTTGATGTGAGTCAGAGTTCCCATTCTGACTACCTCTGCTTCCTCCCGTGCAGGCTGTGTGTGTTAACTGGGAGAAGTGACATGCAGTCAATTCCTCCCAGGGTGTGATCTCATCACAGGGGGCCTGGTCGTGCTGTTAAAGCGCCGCAGCGCTGACCTGGCCCCTTGTCAATCCATCTCCATCGTGTGGCCCGAACAGCATGGGTCACCCAATGGAACACTTGGACAGCGGCCTTAGCGGTTTGCCATGCGGGCCGGAAAAAATGGCAGGGGGTACCCGGTCGCAGGGGTCCGCATGGCGGCAGGGCCCCCTGGAGTGACGGGCCCTGTGTACATGTACATGAGTTTGGGGTGTGTATGCTGGATATAGGCCTTCATGTATATCCTGTAACTCTTGGATAGGAATTCATGCATTCTTTATATTAATACTCTTCCCCCCCCCCCTCACTCTATGATCTTCACATAAGATATTTAGGACCCTCTGCAAGAATGGTGTCTATGTTCTATCAAACCTGTCTTACCTGCACTCATGTTGCTTTAACCCCTGTATCACAACTCAACTTTGAATTCTATGTGTTGTCTTGCTCAGAAATGCTTTAGACTTGATAAAGGAAGGTTCTCCTGGTAGCTTGTCATTAAAAAAAACTCTTAGTCCAATAAAAAGGTATTACAAAGTTTTATCTGTTTTTTTACACTCACATACATATACACATACACATAAATCCTGCCCTCGCACTAAACCTGTTAAATGTTACTAGTTTATGATGTTACTAGCTCATCTTAAGGTCAACAGATTCATTAGAGAATTTGAGTGCTATTCTGCTGGTTAAGAACATTTTCTTGAATAGTGCATCTATTCATCACCAATACATTCTAGTCAAATTAGAAAAAGCTTAATGCAAAATAAAACGTGATCTATGGTTCTCTCTACCTGGTTATAAAACCAGCTATTAATGTAATGTACACAGAAAACCAGAAAGACAGGAGTTGTGAATTGAGATGTCCACTTTAGACCTTAGCATCAGAATTTCAATATTTACTTATTTAGAAAATGTTTAACCAAGAAAAGTAAGTTGCATTTTCAAGCATGTGTTGGGACACAGACAATGTGGCACAGTTACAAAGTTCCTTTTGTAATCCCAGGTAAATATGCCTGTATTGTGCTTATGGAAGCGCTACAAAAACCTCTGGGTGAAGGCAGACTGCCTTATTTTGTTGTCTTACAGAAAAGTACCAAGTAGATCCCCACTATGAGGAAACTCATTTTGGCTTTACCACTCTGACCCTTGTTTTAGAAATTAATCTTTTTTTTTCAAGGCTGCTAACTTGTTGGACTAACAAGGAATAAATAAATGGAATGGTCAGTTTCTCTGAAACTGCTATGTTTACAGCTGCAGGGTTAACCCTAGATGGACCTGGCACCCAGACCACTTCATTGAGCTGAAGTGGTCTGGGTGCCTATAGTGGTCCTTTAAAGAAATCCCAGGTGGGGATCATACCACCAACACCTTATTAATAGAGCAGTATTTTCTGCTCTACACATGCAAGTATTATTCTAGTTACTTTTACTTACTTTTATCCAATTGAGAGCACTATTGTCGCCTCTTTATTTCCCCCGGAGCTTCGGATGACCAGACGGCACTGATAGACGCATTTCCTTTACACAACCCAGCAGTGGGGATTATACCGTTGTACGCCCTTCACACCAGAGCTGGCCATAGCTCTTTTAAATTCAAGTTTTCTACCTTCTACTACTATCTTACCCTCTGGATTTTAGGCATACTGCACTACTGGTTGCCCCGGTTTCTCTGTTTTTCAAATATGCGAATACCCTGAGACATAAGGACGCACCCACCCCTACTGAAAAATCAACTCATCGATATTCCATTAAGCATTGTTGCTCTAGTGAGACTGTTCTGGACTATTTTACATGTAATTGGGATTGAGAAATATGACCATTTAAAACGATGCTGTGCATTGTAATATTCCATGTCAGATACTTACACTAGTTGAGAACTGAAGCACAGGTCTGGCCCTGGGTCCAGGTCTAGATTTCAAAGTTGCAGTTCCAGAGTCATCCAGAAAAGAAAACGAGTTCACCACAGCATCTGCAAAAGCAAGTTGTAGATATTTAGTAAAAGGAGCATGCAAACTATGAGGTTTTTAAGTACTTTAGTCAGTTAAAGGAAACCCCACCTTTCTATATTGCTCTATGAATAAAGTCTAGGTTTATTGATTTGGTAGAATTTAGAATTTAAAATATTTCATTTCAAAATAAAAAAATAAGGCAGTATTTACACTTTGCAATTTTTACACCTAGTAGTAGCTATCAGACAGCGATTGATAAATAGATCTTGAGGGCCTCTTATAAGAAGCATTTGACTGGACATAATTTATCAGGATTATTTACTTCAGGGAGATTGGATAAGACTGCAGTGATACATTTTGGTGCTGGAATAAAGACAATTTTAACATCCATTTTTAAAAACACCTTCAATAAAAAATTTGATTTTTTTTATTTCCACGAACTTTGTTAAAACAATTTTAAAAAAGGAATGTTGCTTTCAATACACTATTGAAACGTTAATCAGATATAGAGCTATATGCATGCATACATATAAAATACATACACAATAAAGCTTAATGTGTACATTGCTGCTGGGCGGCACCCAGTTATATTGCAAGCTCTAAATATTATGGTTTTACAGCCATTGCAGACAAGGAAAGCAATCCAGGCTGTCAGCTAAACAACATGTTTGAAAGAGCTCAGCTGAGTAAAAAATAAATAAAAATTTTATTAAATAATTGCAAGACTGAATAGTCTTGAACAAAATATTGCTTATATTTTCTGGTTTCTAGCCCTTAAGGTAAGCCCTGTGAAACAGGAATCTGCACAGTAACCAAACTCACTGCCTGACATGGCACTAAGCATTTGAGGCACTTTTTCCCCAACAATAACTACTGTGAATACACATTGCAGATATAATACTCAACAAGTGGCACAAACTCAAAATGCAGAGTAAATGTTTTCTCTGTGAAACACAGCACATATGGAAATTAACCACTCTGCTGCTGATGTTGCTCCCCCACAAGTCACATTATTGGAAGGCATTAACCAGCCCGGAACAAGAGATTTGTGCAAAATTGGCGTCTGGCACACAGCATACTGGTGCAAGACAGCCAATGCTGGCACAGCACCTCCAACCATGTTACATGTCCTCCCCATAAGCCTGCCTTTCAGTGATGTGGAGTGATGACAGCGGAGGAAGATCGGGCTTCAGGGAAAACATTACATTTATTTTTTTTAAGTTTGGGTGGGGCAGTCCAGTCTTGGAATGGTTACTCCAACCAAACGGTGTTCTTAATAATCCACACAAGGATACCAAATTAGAGATCCATCTATTATTAAGGTGACACTATTGTCACCAGAACAACTACAGCTTAATGTAGTGGTTCTGGTGATGATATTCAGTCTTTTTAATGTAAACACTGCCTTTTTATAGAAAAGGCAGCGTTTACATAACAGCCTAGGAAAACCTCTAGTAGCCACTCCTCAGACAGCCACTCGAGGTGATTCCTGGGGTAGTGCTGCACAACAATGCTCGGCATGGAGACGCTCAACATTTCCCATAGAGATGCATAGAATCAGTTTACCAGTTTATCTCAATGAGGAGATGCTGATTGGTGCAGTGCGGTGTTTTGCTTTACTTAGTTATTTTAATGAGGTTGTAGATTAATATTGGTTTATGTATTTATTGTGGATAACAAATTTTTTTATTTTTTTTTTCTTCTTTGCTTGTTATTTTAGAAGTGGTAATGATATTGTAAAATTACTACTATTCTTGGTAAAGAATAGTAATAGTTAAAGTTTAAATCGAAACTGATGAAATGACATAACTCAATTAGCAGGATAGTCATTCAAGGGATCACATTTCCTAGTTTCAAGGCAAAAAAACATTTATATTCTAGCAATGATTTCAATATAGCTTTAGTGCATTAGCAATTTGCATCTATTCATGCAACTCATAGTAGACAAAAGCCATAACCCTACAATAATCTGCTATGCCTGGTACCACAAAATGATTTGATTGCTGCTGTAATAACAGGCTTGGATTGCTTTACAATACATGGTACAAAAATACCATCACACTGAGCCACGATGCAGAGGCATGTTACCTAGAAACACACGTACAGTAGGTTATAACTAGGTTTTCCAGGACATTAATGAGAAATATTCATGCACTGACCAAATTTAAGTTAAAATAAAAACACTTGAATTTATGCTCATCGTATGCCACTATTCACTAAACTGAGAATTCAACATAAATTTCAAATTTAAGGTAATAAATATAAAGCCAAAAATGGAAATATTCTGTTAAAAATTACAATGGAGAAACGCCACCCCGTTAAAGTTTAGACCGGCCCCTAGAACAGTCTTGGCTGAAAACAATTCCAGGCATTTAAAGTCATAGAGCTCAGTCACACACAGAGATATGGATTGTTAGATAAGGAACACTAGTGTTATTTCACATTCACATTCATCTCCCAGGTTCCTTTTGTGGATAGATTATTTATTATACATTCTAGCTGTGTGGTAGCATATATTGCAGACTTGTTACATTTTAAAAGGTTAACTCAGCAATTTCATGGTTTAGGTTTAAGTTAGGAGAAAGCCATTTGTTGCCCGTAAACAAGAAATCTTTATACTCCTCCTTTCAACTTTTATGGAGCTACAAACAGACAGTGCGAACGAAAGAATCTGTGGACTACAGCTATACAGTACATCATATAGCAGGGGAACAACTCAAGCAGGACTGGCGCCACCGTTAGGTGAACTAGGCCTGCTGGGCCCCCCTGTCCTGGGCCGCAGCGCTGGGCGAGCGACTCTAGAGCCACCCCTTCCCCCCCAGTGCTGGGCAACTACTCCAGGCGCCCAGAGGAGCCCTCTCACAGTATGGCAGAGTAGGTGCCTGCTCTGCCATCAAATGCCGGTGACCGGAGGATAGGGGATGGAGCAGGCAGACGGCGAGGGAGGCTCTTCTTGCAGCCTCTCACTCCACCCTCGCACGCCCTCTGTGATGCCGGGAGCCGGAATATGACATCATTCCGGCCCCAGCATACTAAACAGCGGGCGGAAGGAGTGAGGAGCTGCTCCACACTGGGCCCCAGGGAGGTGTCTGTATTCAAGAGTCACTGTAACTTTGTGAGAAAAGAAATTCAAGATTATAAACTAGAATAATTTCTAATAACAGTTTCTAAAATAAATTTGTAACTGAATCTAAGACACCTAAACGCTATAAGCTACAGACGACTGGGGCCAGATGTCTGTCGGTAAGGTCTATCATACGTAAGGGAGCCACAGTGATCTATATTGAAGGGCCTGAAAAGTGACACCTTTTGCACTCCACTTTCTGAAAAAAAGGGGTTACCTTATCCCCTAATCCAGTGGTGAGACTATCTAGTTGCAGCTCTGCGTCATCCACAGTGAGATCATCAGTACTAATGATCTTCCAGAAAGCAGAATCCTTCTCACAGAAATGCACTGGGATGGAGGGTACAGGTGTCCTATGAGAACTTTTGGCTTCCACTCTGTGCTGGAGAAAATCATGAGAGGAAGAACACTCTCGGCTGACACCAAAGAGGGTGCAACTTAGAACCTTTATAAAAATTATGATTTTTCTTGAGAACATAACTTGTATAAAAAGTGTGAAAGAGGGACATACTTTCAAACTACTATATAACTGCAGCTTCCTTTAATCTTGGATTGTAACCAACAAAAATGGGTTCCTAAGTAGGTTTTAGTAGATTTCCACTGGTACGACATACAATACATTTAGTGACACACTAATCTAGCACTCGTTCACCAAAATGTGCATACAGTACACGTGTAAACAATGTACAGTATTTGTTGCAGTGCAATACATCATAGATATGGTATGTTGCAAACATGCTATTGTGTAATAAAAATATAGCACAAACATTTCCCTATGAATAAAGAAGCTGTTTATTAGCCATTTCAGGATATGCACAACAAGGTATTTGCTCAACCCTTGTGAAGATTAAAGTAAGCAAAACAAAAAATCCCAACAACCACCCACTTTCAGTGTACATTAGATTAAGAGACAGCACATTTACGGGTAAGTATTTAAAAATAGTTTTACTGACCCTGCACAGTAAAGCAGATTTTTTTTTGATTTTTTTAAATCCTTGTAGATACAGTACTTTTCTCTGACCCTTGTTTAAATAAAATTCAGTATTAGTATTGTGGGAACTTTGTTATGGACTCACTGGATTCAAAAGGACAATTTAAAAAATAAAGTGCTCTTATCCATAGTCTATTAAAAGGGACACTAGGCACTATAACCACTTCAACTCACTGAATTTCTATGTTAAACCATTTTCAAGCAACACAAAGAATGTTTCTGGTCCCCACAGCCCAGCCCCTACTTGAGATATGGCTAAAGCAGAGATTAAACCTTCAAGCAATACCAACTCATATCGGCAAAGGAAAGGGCTGCTATGACAGGCTGATATTGATCAGCTGATACTCTTAGCCAATCACCATCGTCCATGTGACTCTGAAGGGTGGTAAGTTCATGTGACCAAAAAAGTGAAGAAATCAACAAGAAAAAAAAAAAAAGTAAAAAAATATTTGTGAGCAATTACATTAAAGGTACATTATAAGCACCCAAACCTCTTTGGCTCATTGAAGTGGTCAGGGTGAAGTGTCCCAGGCCCCTTAAACATGCAATTGTAGTTATTATATGGTTATTGATAAACTGCTACAATTACCTTGCAGGGTTAACTCCATCTCTTAGTGACTGTATACCAAACAGCCACTAGAGGGACTTCCAGGTGGTTTGGTCACCTGCTGCTGGACGTCCACACGCTCTGCATGATGACATCAGCATTACCCAAACCCCATTAGGAAAACATTGTTTAAGGCTTTCCTACGGGGGAAGTCCTAATGCGAGCACGGCACTTGCCGCACATGCTCACTAGGTCCCCTCTGCCAGCGGCGGAGGAGCCTGAAACAGCACCGAGGAACATTGGCGATGAAGGGGTTTTTAACCTTTAATTGGGTTTCTGGGTTAGTCACTGGCCCATCTATCTAGATCTCAAATGGATACCTCCCAAAATAGTTGGGACATTCATATGTTGGCCCCTTTTATGGCACCAAATCAAGTGTGGGTAGACATGTTTATTTCCACATGGAATATGAAACCTTTCAATTGAGAATATATCAAAGCAATGTTAACTATACAACATTCAAATACACAAATAGAGTATTACAGCCAAGAAAATAAACAATTAAAAAAAAAAAAATTATATATATATATATATATATATATATATATATATATATATATTTTTTTTAAAACACAGAGTGTTCATACAAAAGACATTACCAAGAAACACAAGGAAGATGTAAAACAACAATAATGCAAGTGCAATATGCTATTGTATTGCCATTAGAGTCAAGAGGCTGACAACCAAAAACATAGCTGTTCCTGTTAAAAGGTTGCGTTGAAGATGCTTTTGGGGTTTGAAAAAAAAAAATAAAAAAAAATAAAAAATGATCTTATGTGAATTTGGACATTCGGGTACTTCCAAGTGTCCGAATAGATGAATTGCTGAATTGCCAAATGGTTGAAGTCCCGAAATTACCGAATTGCCGAAGTTCCCAAGTACAGTATTGCCTAAGAACTAATATACTTACCCAGTGAAAGAATGAACTGTACACAATTTTAAATAAAAAGTATACAAACATAGCCAGGATTCAGCTGTAAGCATTTGCAACACTTACAACAATCAAGTAACACACATTCATATAAAATGTAAGTTACTTAGCCAGTCAATGTAATGACAGGAATGAATAAGTAGATAACTCCCTAAAACCATGGGAATGAGGGCGTTATCTACTAAAAGGCTGAAAGACCTAAATTAGTCTTTCAACAAAATTTACTAATACAATGGCTGTGTTCCCCTCCCCCCCCCCCCTTCACCAAAAGGTAAGATGAAGGGAGGAAGAGGGGGGCGGGAATACTGATTCAATATGCTTTTAAAAAAAATAATAATTTTTTTTTAAAATATATCTTAAACCCCCCCCAACTGAGCACCCCTACCCCCCCACACACAGCACCTCTCACACACACAGCACCCCTCAATGCAGTATGTGTGTATTCAGCAGTGTGTGTGTGCGTGTGAGTATTCAGCGGACTGTGCGTAGGTGTGTGTGTGTGTGTGTGTGTGTATCGCGGACTGTGTGTATTTAGCAGTCTGTGTCTGTATTAAGCAGTCGGTGTGTGAAATGTTTCAGCTGTGTGTATGCATTGCATTTGTTGGAGATACTAACAAATATAAGCTTAATTTTATCTATGAATATCATTATTTAAAATTTGTATTATTGAACTCTCTGTTGTGTCTTTTAAAACAAAAGGATGTTAACTAGTTCGGACAACTGTACAAGTTGTTTTTTCTAAACTTAAATCTCAGTATTCAGGTTTAATTGCCGTGTTGGCACTTTGAGAAAAAAAAAAAAAAGTTGGCATGTATTGCGGTTTGGGCACTCGGGCTCAAAAAGGTTCACCATCACTGTGCTAGAGTAAGTAAAAAAATAGAGGCTTTATTTAAATTATCATGACAGGCAAATATGTGTTTAGGAAAAAAAAAAAAACCTGAAAAAAAATCTAAATAAAATGTTAGTAGGTAAATAGAATATCCGGTTCAACAGATGAAGATCCCACTCTGGGGTATCTACTGCTGTATACAACTCAAATAAAACAAATAGTCATTATATACAAAAATACACCAAAAGTTTATGAGAATATGAAGTGAAAAAAATAAAATAAAATAGAAACCTGATTCCAGATACTGGAGTGCACTCCTGCTGCGTCTGGTAGTGAAGGGGTTAATGGATGTGTACCATCCTCCTATTTATGTAGATCCTGCAAAGGAGTTGCAGATTCCCTCAATTGATTGTTGTGGACAAGTCAGTAGAAAATAAAAAGTTGAAGTAGAACAAAAAGTAAAAACATCCAGTACAATATCCTGGGTGGGTAAAACGCTGTGCGCTTCGTTCAAACAAACAGCTTTGTAGGAATCACAAGCTGGAACCTAATCATCAGTGGGTTCTCTCTGTCTCCGAGCTGGTTTGATGTCTCAGTTTCTCAATCCTACGCGTTTCGTGAGTCCTGTACTCACTTCTTCAGGGATGCAGTGTAACAGACGCATTTCTACACTGGGGATCTGCTCAGGGCACACTACCAGAACATCAGTCTTGAGCAATGTAGTTTTAGACTTCGCTAGATAGAGTGACTGATGGATAGGTGGTTAGGAACTACACTTGCAAGCCCTTACAGAGTTTCTTATTAATTTTCACCATTTTACAGCTTTTTAACATTACCCCTGTTTAATGAAACCGCTTGATCAATCAGATCAAAAACATCCACTTTTCTTGAAGTGATCCCAAGTTGCTCTTGTGAACTTTTTGGTGTAATAAAACTTCCTTGTCATGTACAACAAGAAATTTCTTAAATAAATCATTAACACTAAGAGTAGGAAAAAGGAAGCACTTTTCAATCAATTACAGTATATACACTCTAGTATAAGTCTAGTTTTTCAGCATATTTTTTGTGCTTAAAAACCCCCACTCGACTTATACTCGAGTTACTGTCTGTATTATGGCAACTTAGAGAGCCGCGGCCGTCAGAGCCATGGCAACGATCCGCGCGGCAACCAGACCGCGAGACTTACAGTGGAGCTGACCGGAACGGAGGAGAAGGGAGCTGACAGGAGCTGCAGGAAAGGTAAGTAAATGCTTCCTGCCGGCCCCCCCACTTCACAGCCCATGCCACTGGACCACCAGGGATTAAGATAGCCCCCCTCCCTGACCAGTTAACAAGCAGGGAGGGGTGACAAAAAAAAATAAAAAAAAAATTATAATATTAAAATCAAAAAAATTTAAATAAAAATGCCCTCCCCCCACCCAGTTTACACACACTACACAAATACACACTCTGCATTATATACACAGAGTGTGTGTATATAATGCAGAGTGTGTGTTTGTATGAGTGTGTGTGTGTATATAATGCAGAGTGTGTGTTTGTATAAGTGTGTGTGTATATAATGCAGAGTGTGTGTTTGTATAAGTGTGTGTGTATATAATGCAGAGTGTGTGTTTGTATAAGTGTGTGTGTGTATATAATGCAGAGTGTGTGTTTGTATAAGTGTGTGTGTATATAATGCAGAGTGTGTGTTTGTATGAGTGTGTGTGTATATAATTATAAAAATCACAGAATTTCATAGCCCCATGTTTTACCCTCGACTTATCCACGAGGCATAGCATATTTCACAATTGTTGGTCACAAAACTGCACTCGACTTATACATGAGATCGACTTATACACGAGTATATACGGTAGTTGGTAAAGCAGAAATAAAGTGTTTATTCGCTAAAGCAATACATGGTATTACATTAAAAAAAAATAATCTTAGATTGTGATTGTGTAGGAGAGTTAGAGATATTCTTAGCTACTTTGGCCTTTAGTTTGATATTTGCATACCTCCCAAAATTAAGAAAAAGAGGGACACTTTAATTTTAGGGGAGTTGATGTGGGCTGTTTCTGTTCAGAGACATTTTGGGCGACTTACTAGTAACAAATGTATGTAACGGATTTATGCAATAGGCTGCGCACGCCTATGCCTGGAGATCTGTTATACACTCAGACACACCAACAATATGGAACTCCTAGAAATGAGGGACATTAGGATAGAAAGAGAGAAAGGGACCCAACATAGGAACCGTTCCTCCTAAATAGGGACACTTGAGAGGTATGACTTTTTAGTACACTATAATTTGCTGCCCGGTGTATAAAACACCAGCCTGTTCACCTTATGGCGATAGGTTTTCAGAGTTAGATTATCCAAGTAAATGGTTTACCATAGAAAGTCAATACACAAAGGTAGCAGGGCCATTAAAGTTAAATAAATTGGGTTTGTCACAATGGATTAAATAAAGTTCTTGTCACCATGGATTAAAATAGAAAAACAGATTTAAACATTCCTTTCTATTAGGGTGAACACCCTAATGTATTGACACACCCCATTTCAATGTGCTCATGATTACTTCATTAAGAATGTCAGCCAATACTTAACTGAAACCAATGTGTCACAACCAAGTAAAACATATAATTATTCTTTAATAGCACAAGTCTTTCCTCAGACGATATGAAAGCATGCCTCCCAACAGGTCTTGAGTAGACGCACACATGGACAAAAAAATCCTCACTGTAAAAAACAAAACAAAAACACCACACGCAATACCTTGTGCATTATGGAGTTAGTGTGACACAAACATCCTGGACATTCAGTTTATAATTTGATACAACATTGGAATATATTTTCACAATTTGTAATAAATATGTTAAAATTATATGAAAAATCCCAGGCAGGTGGTAACAGAATCCATAGATACTTCATTAAAATGAAGCTGTTATTTCATCCAGTGGACTTCTAAACCAGCGCTATTTGTCTGGATCCTACCATTCTCATTTTCTTAGGATGTACCTCTTCTCTTTCCTCTAATAGACTACAGCAACTTATTTATATAGCGCGAGCAAAATTCCATAGCACTGTACAATGGGTGGACTACCAGACACGCAATTGTAATCAGACAAATGGACGCAAAGGATAAGAGGGGTTGAGGGCCCTGCTCAATGAGGTTACATGCTAGAGGGAGTGGGGTATAGTGACACAAAGGGTATAAGTAAGGGTAAGGAAATAGGTTGCTAGAAAAGTATTCACTGGTTATTTTTGACAGTTGCAAGAGAGCAGTAATGGAGGGGGAGGGGGGGGGGAGAATGAAAATCCACTAACTGTTTAAATGATATGCTTCCAAAGATTTTTGAAGACTTTCTTCTCCATGAAAGTCTAACGGAGAAGAGATGGGAGCTCCACAAAAAATAGTGCAGCCCTGGAGAAGTCTTGGAAGAGAGCATCAGATGTTGGAGTACGGACAGAGGATAGATGTAGGTCTTTGGCAGAGCGCAGGGGCCTCGACGGGACATACTTGTGTATTAGGGAGGATAGGTAGGTTGGAGCAGTATTATGTAGGGACTTGTAAGTAAGCACCAAAATCTTAAATTGAGCCCTATATCTAACTGGAAGCCATTGTAGGAATTGACAGAGAGGGGAGGCATGGGAGGTGTGGGCAGACAGGAAAAGAAGCCTTGCCACCGCGTTGCAATCTGGGAACACGTAAGACCACTGAGAAGGGGATTGCAGTAGTCAAGATGAGAAAGAACAACAGCATGGACCAGCACCTTAGCCGCATCTTGTGTTAAATAGGGGCGGTTGCAAGCTATGGTTTTGAGATGGAAGTGGCAGGATTTGGCGATTGACTGGACATGAGGGATGAAAGAGAGGTCGGAGTCAAAGGACACCTAGGCACTGAGCCTGCAAGGTAGAGGTGATTGTAGCACCGTTGACTTGGAGGAAGACAGACACGGGAGTAGCAACACTTAAGGGAGGAAAGACCAGAAGTTCTGTTTTGGACAGGTTGAGTTTAAGGAAGTGAGTAGCCATCCAGTTGGAAATTGTGGCGAGACAGTCAGAGACAAGAGTCAAGATGGGCGGAGAGAGATCAGGAGAGGACAGGTAGATTTGTGGGTCATCTGCATTTAAATAATACTGGAATCAAAAAGAGCTAATGAGTTTACCAAGGGAAGCAGTATAGATGGAGAACAGTAGGGGACCAAGGACTGAACCTTGGTGGACACCAACAGAGAGGGATTGGGGAGAAGAGGCAGAGCCCGAGAAAGAAACACTGAAAAAACGCTGGGAGAGGTTGGAGGAGTAACAGGGAAGAGCAGTATCTCGTAGACCGAGATTACGAAGAAGCTGTTGATGATTAACAGTGTCAAAGGCAGCAGAAAGATCAAGGAGAATTAGGATAGAGTAATGGCCTGGAGATTTAGCAGTGATTAAATCACTGGATACTTTGGTCACAGCTGTTTCAACAGAGTGATGAGCGTGGAAGCCAGACTGAATACATGTACGCAAGCAATGATAACTTTTTTTTTTTTTTTTTTACTTGATCTGTGAATAAAACTAGCATTTATTAGCCGTCAATCATCTTTTGTACTGTTATAAACTTTTTGTGGTGCCGCGGACAGCTAAACTCTGAATTGCTAAAACATACTAAAAAACTTTTCATCCATTGTCTATTTTGAATTTGTCCATAACACATTTTGCAGATTGCCCAAAATTGTATCAAATGCACAAGTCTAGTGACTATCTTTCTATCCTTCAACAACTTCACAGATTGACATCATGTTCTTTCTTCCACGCATTCTACTGGAACAGCTCTGAATGATAGATCATCTGATCTGCTGGCAGTTTAATCCAAAATGTCAATTCTTACAGGTTATCTATGATCGCTCCAGGCTTCTGACATTACTGCATTATTGATGACAACCTTCAAGTTTTAATTCTATGTATATTTTTGAGGTGTTGCTCTTGTAACTCATGGGTTACATGTACTGTGAGTTATGAGAGAAGAAGGATTTCACTGGTAGGGTAAATGTCACTTGAAATTTGTAATCCATTCTAGGAATTTCTAAATAAAAACATATTTCAATCCTCAGAAATTCTACATTCTCCACATGAAATCACTGTTTAAATGGTTAAAAGCAGTCAAATATGTTATACAACTGGAAATTTCAAATTTCTAGGAAGTACTATAAAATATATAATAAATATATATGTTCCCATGTTATGCATTCATGAAACTGATCTTTATTGGAGGTTTATCTACTAGATGTTCAGTAAATTTATCCATCGACTTGTGTATGGTTTGGTTACATTTCGTGCATCAATCCCAAACAGGTCATTGGCCACTAAAAAGAAAAAATAATTTTAGCGCTATATAAAAAGAATATTCTATGAATTTGTTTAATCCTCATCAATAATTGGGAAGTTCCATTCTGACAGTAGTTTTTGATAACAACCTATAGGACATTGGACATGTAAAAAAAAAAAAAAAAATAGTTTTAGACCTTATTGAAATCTCAGACTTGTGTGATATGTACCAATCAGCCACAAACGGGTTAAAAAAAAAAAAAAAGTAATAAAAATGAACAGTGTGTGAAACGTCAATATGCATCAATAAGCATTGCTATTATGCTATTATTAACTATATACCAATAGTCACAATAATTGTGTCAGACAAAATAGTGTGTTAAAAGAACACATTATCATGTATTTTTAAAGTGTTGCCAATCAAAACGCTAAAATGTCTCTAATTTATGAAAAGGTTTGCACACCCCACTATGTAGTTAGTCGAATAGTTTTGTAATGTTTATAGTGATTGGAGTGTTCTTTTAATTGAGGTAGAGAAGGGAAGTGTTTAGTCTGTATTAAGAAGAGCAGAGATTATTAAATTTACTGGAAGCCAGTGTAGGATTTTGAGAAGCATCCGAATTCAAGGAATAGGCAAATTTAATCGAATGCACATTGATATTAGATATTTAGAATAAACTAAAAAAAATAAATAAAAATGGCTGCAGTAGTAGAAAAAAAAATTAAATGTTTTGTTGCATTATAAAAAAACACAGGGACAGGTATTGCAGTACCAGCACAGTGTAATTTGTAATGATAAAAAGGTGTGGTTGCCACCGAGACTGTGTCAAGCTTTCATATAAAAAGAGTCTGTTGTTCCACACCTCAGAAAGAACAGCTCATGATGAATGTAGATAGGTACACCTAGTGAAAGGCCTGATTTTGAGAAAGGAAGAGACCCACTCCCCTCCCCCCCAAAAAAACAAAAACAAACAAAAACCACAACAACCAACACTTGTCCATGGAGATGTTATACATACTACATACATAAATAAAGAAATACAAGTAAGTATTTCATTTGTGAGTGCCAGTAACAGATGCATAGATCAGACAATCCTGGCAATGGTACAACAGAAGAAGAGAACTTCTTGTGCAAGCATGGAGATAATGTAGACACCTTCAGCACACTCTTGTTGGCTTATGAACCCACACATTTTATAGCGATGGTGAAACTATGGGACATGTTCCATTACTGGTATCTAAAAAGGGCTCTGAGGTGTTTATCTACGAATTCATAAATCCCAAATAAATATAGCACATTAAAATGCATAAGTAGCCAGGCTAAAAGGAAAAGAGAAACAAGCGTGCTCTGGACTCTTTAAAGTATGTCAAAAGGACAAGTTATGCAAATTAAATGTAATCATACGATTAAGATGCAATATCCTTGGAACTTTTGCAATAGGGACACAAATCACCTAACCACTTAGACAGGACGATGGATGAAGGGGCAGTTACACCACAAGTGAAACAAAAGTGCCAGTTGCAGAAATCCATTTGTGTTTCTGGTGATTTCTGCACTGTATGGTTGTATAGAATGTCTACTTCAATATGTAGGATGAATAGGTCTATTAAACAAGCACTATAGGCACCCAGACCACTTCATCTCAAAGAAGTGGTCTGAGTGCAGTGCTCTATTAATTCTAATCCTACAATGTAAAATATTGCCATTTTGTAGAAACTGCAATGTTTTCATTGCATTTTTAAAACACCCCTCTAGTGTCTGACAGTCATTAGAGGCACTTCTGCTGCAAAAACCGAGAGGCTGTTCTTCAGTCACATGATTCTCAGAGAGCATTTGACTGAATGAGTGTGCCATGCTTATGCATCTGGTCCCTACTGCTTCTCTATGAAAAACAATGGATAAACACAAAAAAAAGATACACTATACACATTAGTACATGTGAAACGTCCATTAAGTCAGCAGTTCCAGAGACATAGAACCAACACATCTGTCACAAACAATTATTCCAAGATAAGTCAAATCACCCAACTTCTCCTTTCAAAATGGTCTGGTCAAACATGAATTGAGGCTCTTTTCTATGTCTAGAGGGCTTTGTATATAGAGTTACACTTAGTAAAGTGATCAAAGTGTTTATGTAAACAAATATAGAATTTCTCCAATATCACAGAGCCATGAAATTCCGTGCTTAGAACATTGTTAGATGCTCGTCTTCTATTCTAACTATAGATAAATTATTTAAAATATTTATTAAATGTTAGGTCAGATTAACTCACATAATGAGCCTTGCTCCATGCCCAAAGTGATTCTGTTATGTCAAAACATAACATAGGGATACTCACTAAAAGTGTTAATAGCCTGGAATTCGAAGTGGATTCAAAGAATATTTCAGATTTAAAGGGACTCTCCACTGAAGGTCCCCTCTCCCTCCCACCTCCCAATCCCCGGTTGCTGAAGGGGTGAAAACCCCTTCAGTCACTTACTTGAGACCCCCGTCGAGGGAGGTGGTTTTGGGTCACCGCCACGCCTCTTCATTACGTCAGCCAGTGGGCGAGACTGATCCCACCCGCAGAAGCCTAATGCGCAGCATTGCGCATTAGAGCTCTCCATAGGAAAGCACTGAAAATGCTTTTCAATGCTTACCTATGGGGAATTGAGCTACGCTGGAGGTCCTCACACAGCGTGAGGACGTCCAGCGACGCTCTAGCACAGGTTTTCTGTGCTATGGACCAGGAAGTGCCCTCTTGTGGCTGTCTAGTAGACAGCCACTAGAGGTGGAGTTAACCCTGCAAGGTAATTATTGCAGTTTATAAAAAACTGCAATAATTACACTTGCAGGGTTAAGGGTAGTGGGAGTTGGCACCCAGACCACTTCAATGGGCAGAAGTGGTCTGGGAGCCTGGAATGTCCCTTTAAGGGCAAAATAGCCAAACTAAGGGGAGAGCCTGCAGCCTAGATATCTGGATGCATTTTCTTGTAGCTCCATTGTCCAGGCTACACTCACCTAAGTAACTACTCTCTGGCAGAAACATATATATATACTCCTGCAGCATCTGGTCAAGCCCAGGATCACAGGCAGCCTTTGCGGGTGGGAGAAATGGATGATCCCCCGAGGAGAACTGTACATCATTGCATTTTGAGTCCAGTTGTCCCCCCCTCTGGAACAGTGGGTGTTATCCCCGTTCCCCACTTATGAAGCCCATTAAGTGGCTTGTCAACCCCCCTAACAAAACAGCCACTCTTTGGCATCGTGATCAATCCAAGATTGCCTCCTCATCTGCCTCTAAACACCTCAGAGCCTGGGATACTGTTCAGAGGTGGGAATAAGCCTTTTGTAAGAAATATGAAGACATCTGTGCTAACTTCTGGCAATGCATATACGATTGCAAACCCCTGCTCACCTGTCCTGAGTGGTGTCCAAGCCCATTGTTCTCCCTCTGAGCCAAGAACCCAGATGTTTCAGTCCACCATCCATAACCTTGGTAAGTTATCTATAGAAAGGTAGTCTCACAGGACTTTGACCCTAACACTTCAGGGGTTTTCCCATTTGTCTTTCAAAAGTTTCTTATATCGCATAGCTTATGTTACATGTTTTTAATATATTTTACCAGTTACTACAATCCAGTTCTAATCCTGTAAAAAGCTAACACTCCATTCTAGGATTATAAGGTCTCTACTTTATGTATTTTGCTATACCCTCCTAGGGTTTAGTTATACCTGGTGATACTAGACCTGACACTGTTTATGGCACGTAAATTCACTGCAAAAACACTTGTAACTTAACACAAGCAGCCATACCTGTTGGACAACAACATGTTAAACGACTGATGGTTATCTACAAAAGGTTTATCAAACCTTTCACAATTTTTACAACATCCCCCTGGGGTCTAGATGTCACAGATGCTCCTGGTCTTAACAACAGCTTAAGGTTTACAAGCCCACCATAGGCACTCAGTTTTCTGACATTCGGCCTTGCCATTCAATCAGCTAACCTATATCCTGAAGTCTGCAGGTTTCTTTTCTTTTAATTATGTTTTACATACAAATAGTCAAAATTCTCCACCTAGTGCAATTACTGCTACTGATTTGTTACATATGAAAACTATGCACCTTATGTGTCATACACTTACTGAAATGTACAATGTGCCAGAGATAAATATGCAACACTGGCCTCTCAGTATAAGTATCTATTATTTTTTTTATTTATCGGTGTGTGAGATACACACACACACACACACATACACACACACACACACACACACACTCCAGCACTAGGACTTTCATATGACCCAGATGGCATGAAGGGAAGCTTGGAAATTCAAATATTATGCATGCACAGAAAGCCAGCTCACAGTGTATTTAAGTTTGTCAAAGCTACAGTAAACAATGTGCCATGTCCCTCAGTTCATATAAACTACATCTGTATGACTCACAAAGAAGCCAAACCTTAACCACAACACACACACGAAATACTACATCTAATCAAGAGCTAAAACAAAGTCAATTTATAGGTCTAGATTTTCCTTCTATTGGAAATATACACCACTTATATGTGTGCACCAAGTTATAAGAATTATAAAATACTGTACCATAAAATGAATTTAGATTCCCACTACAAATGAAAGAAAAACTCACATAGGGCAACCCAACAGCATACGTTATGTGGAGATTGGTATATACACACACACACACACACACAATATATAGTAGGTATCGCACTCACATTTCCTTGAGCCTGTTATTCTTAACTGGCTCAGATAGTATAGTCTTTGTGTGATATGAAACTTGCACTGGATTATGAGGGCATCTTTGCCCACTGTAGAAGGGAAGGGAAGGGAAGAAAGAAAGCAAAACCAGTATAAAATAGTACAAATAATATTTATTTTAAAACCGTAATAAAAGCCTTACAAGTAACTGGAATTTTTTTTGACGCATTGCAATGCTCCTTTGCATCTTCTTGAGGTGCAAAGTTTCAAATATCCTTAGGTAACTAGACCAAGATGTCTACTTTATAGAAATATATATTTTTGTGTGGCAATTTTGTTTTCTGCAATGGATACTAAGCTTAGAAGACAACCATGCCAAATTCTAAAATCATACCACACAGACAGTATTTCACTCCTTGTAGTTTGTGAGATGCAACTACCACGAATAAACTGAAATCCTAGGCATGTGATATATTCTGTAAATTGGGACCAATAATTGAATTTTTTAATTACACTATTTAAGATGCACTAATTATATACAATTATTGTGAAAATTGTAAAAAGAAAAAAAGAAAAAAAGAAAAGAAATCAAGTTTAATTTGTAACCCTCCCCACAGTGTTGCATGCACTTGTATGGCACAATGAAAGGAATGCCCAAGCGTTCATAATGCATTACTAGAGCATCATGGGGTTATCATGTCACCCATGGGATGAAGGTGCAACAGAAGAAAGTGTGATTTTACCTACGTTGAGAAGAAATGAAAAAAAACTCAATGACCCCTACCCTAACAGAAAGGTGGGGATAGGTCATGACATATCCACACCTCTTGCTACCCATGACCAGCATGCTGCTGTCCTGGATCTCAATGAAAACAAAAAAACAAGCACATGCTACACAACCATGTATTCAGTCGGACATCTTGAGCTTTAGCCCCCAAATCCCCACCCCAAAGCACTTTAGTAGCTTTTACAGGGAAGGAAATAAAAAAATAAAATTAAAAAAAAATAAAATAAAAAATAAACACATTCTCTTCCAGAGAAGTTATCTTTAAGCAGATTGTGTTATTCTTTGTGAGATTATGTGAGTTTCCAACTGTATGGATTCACTTAGAAGGTAAAAAAAATAAACCAAGAAGGGGTCCATTATATTTAAGAAGGGAATAGAAGCAAAGCTTTAAAAAAAAATAAAAAAAATAAATAAAAGGAACACTACAGGTTTAGTAATGCAAATATGTATTCCCAATGCTATAGTGCCCAAGTGCATGTTTAGATTCAGGGGCATGCAAGCCTATGAGATTTACTAGGAAATCCTTGACAAACATTTCCTCTATATCTTCTTTTTCTTCCTGTTGGAGAGAGGAAGGGGAGGGGGGTGAGCAAAACCTATGTGCCTAGCATCATGAGATAAAAGAAGTACGAGGAGAACCCCCTTCACCAATTATTCAAGTTACATTACTGTTATTATACAGTCTCAAGATGACATTCCCACACCCCCGCAAACTACTTAAAGGGACACACTCCTGCCCAAATACAAAATAAAGAAAGATCATTGTATAGTATATGTGGCGAACAGAACCTTGCAACAGGCTTTTGGAGGGGCCTGCTTTCCAGCCTCCTGCCAAAAGACTATGTGCCATGTCAGCGACTGTAAAGACCCATATTTTATTCCCCCTGGTTCGGCACTTTGTGTCTGGAGATAATTGAGTTAATACAGTACTTGACTCAATTATCTCCCAGGTACAGAGGAGAGATTGACCTAGTTTGTATGGGAGTGTCCTGGATCTGAGAGCCAATTTGATTGAGTATTTTTTTTTACTATGGTTTAGTCTCAGGTCCGGGGGGGGGTGGGGGGGGTGCCCCTTGCATTGGGACTGTCATGAAAGGCCAAGTATGGTCCCATTAAAGTCTGTTCACTTCACCCTCAACATGCTACACTGGCTATGATCACTAGCGCTTGTAAGAGCTACACAGCTATACCTGCTAGACTCTCTGGAATAGGAGAGGTCCACCCACTGAAAGCTGGATCCTGGGCTTGGGTCCAGGGTGGGTGGAGGACAGAGAGACCCCAACCAAGCTATGGCGGCTAAGGTGCTTATAATACTCAAGTCTACTAGGAAGCAGTGATTGGCAGAGGAAGGCAGTCAGGGTGTCAGGTGGTCTGTCACAGTATATATATACCACAAATGAAAACATACATTTAATTATGCATGTTTTATTGGGATATCTTAAAACAGCTTGCAAAACCTGCAGTTCTCGTCTGCTTTCTTTGAATTCTCTCCAGACTTTCTGCGGCTGAGCAAACAGTTTTTCAATGCCACTCAATAAGAAGTCTTTGCAAGGTAGGTGCTCATGGAAATTGCTACCTCTGGAGCTTAGCTCAACTGAGCTAACCAAACCAAAAAAATAACAGGACCTGTTGTGTGATTGACAGCCAAGTGGGTGTAACCAGGTTAATTTATAAGAGTATCAATTTCTATTAAAATCAGCTCAAAATAAATAAATCAAATGTTTTCAGCAAGCTAAAGTGATTCATAGGTCTAGGGCTGGCTCGGACTGGCCATCGGGCAAATGCCCAGTGGGCCGCGAGGGCCATGGGCCTAAGCCGGCAGGAAAGATCAAGAGATCTCCCCTGCCGGCCCATCCAGGGGAGCACTGGCCCCAAGATGGTGTTCTGTCCCATCATGGGCCAGAGGGGAGATTGGGCAGTAAGCCGGGCACCCTCCATGCACTCACACTACACACACGCTATAACCCCGGCACTCACATACACCATATACCTCCTAAACATACACTACACTCCCTGCACTCATACTTTATACCCCTATAAACACACACTACACCCCATGCATGCACACACACTAATCTATGTCCCCTATAAATACACATTCTACATCCCCTGTACAGATTACAGCACCTATGTACGTGTGCTCTACAGTCCCTATATGCGCACACACACACACACACACTAGAGACCCTAGATACACTCCCAAATACACAGTACAGCCCTTACATGCACACATTACATCCCCTAGGCCCACACACTCCACAGGCCCTATAAAAACAACACACACTACAGTCCCTAGCCACACGTAGCTCCCCACAAAACAGTCATTTGGTGGGGGGAGGGCTGAGTGTGTCAATGGTGACATTACACTCAACCTTTCTGGCACGGCCCCTCCTAGTGGGCTGCTCTGCCTTTATTGCCCGGGCTGAATCTTTGTCCCAGTCCGGCCCTGGTCTGGGGTATCCGTTGGAGTGCAGCAGTGGTAGGTATAGAACAAATGTGCCCTCGACAGCACTTCTAGGGCAATGTTCCAGTGTGCTCCACGTGCAAATAGGCATCTATGTGGAAAAAGCAGAAACATAAAAATCCAACCAAATTCAAAATTCGCTATTGGGTTATGCGAAAAATCCACACGACAGTGCCCATTTAAATAGTATTCGTTTTTAAAACCCAAACAATTAATTGCACAACTTTTATCTATAAAGAGAGACAATGTTACAACATATGCAACAGTGTGCCAATCCCGAAAGGTGGGTTTTACGACATTCCTTTTCAGGGACTTCCACATGTTCCATGTGAGATCGTGGTTTAAAGTTCTGTCTTGTAACTAGCAGTCCACTACAGCGTTATTTTCAAAACTAGTTTCAGAATTTGCTTAGTTCCTTAGATCATTGTTCACCAATCCAGTCCTCATGGACCACCAACAGTCCAGGTGTTGTCAGTATCTCCATTGGAACAAGACAGGGACACAAAGCTGGGACTGCTGGTGGTCCATAAGAACTGGATTGGGGAACACTGCCTTAGACGACGATCATCCTGCTTAAAAGAACCCAAATATAAAGCTGGATTTCTGTGTTATCAGCTATCAAAATATACAAAATATGCACTGAGCAAGAGTGCTACAATTCATTCTCCTAAATCATGCCAAGTCCATGCACATATGCGGCCATATCTATAGGTCCAGTCATGAAAAGTATGAAAGGAGTTGTTGCTATAGAAGTAGAATATAATCAGCAGTTACCAGCAAACTTAGGCAATATTAGTTTTTCTATTTCATGACACACTTAGCACTCTCAGAGATAATGGGAATGCCAGTTAGTCTCCAGTCTGGGCTCTCCTTACTACAGGAGCTATAATTCCTGGGGGTAAACAATAATGTCAAAGGGGAGTATTTTTTGGTTATTTAATACACAATGTACATCAAGTGATGTCTAACCGGTGACAATCTGTTTATTGTGTTTTACTAGGAATTCCCAATTTAGGGTTAAAGGACCACTATAGTGCCCCGACGGTGCCCCCACCCTCAGGGTCCCACTTCCACCGGGCTGGATGGAGAGAAAGGGGTTAAACTTACCTTTCTCCAGCGCCGGGCTCCCTCTGTGCTGGAGATTCTCCTCCTCCTCCTCCTTTCCCTCAATGAGACAGCCACTAGAGGCTGAATTAACCCGAAAGCAAGCATAGCAGTTTCTCTGAAACTGCTATGTTTACAGCAGAAAGGGGTAATCCTAGGTGGACCTGGCACCCAGACCACTTCATTAAGCTGAAGTGGTCTGGGTGCCTATAGTGGTCCTTTAACGCCAAACTGTAAGGGGCTGGTGCCCATCAGTCATTGGTGGTAAGCATATGTACTAACTAGGCTGCCTTTCTATCTCCAGACAAGTCTCAGCCCCTTTCAGCATGAGCTCCAATGGGGAACATGAACCACTATAAATGGCACTTGTTAATCTTACTCCCACCCACTGAAGCTAGAGGGAGGATCTCCTTGCCTGAAGCCAATGTTATTTTACTTAGCATCACAGAAGTCAGTCATTTACCAAGTAATGTACTTTGTTTATAGGGAGATGTGGTTGTGTTTTACAGCTAGGTTGTAAGATAGACATATTCCACGACATTTGTTAGGAGTCTGTAATGTCACTCAAAATAACAATGACTGGAGGGGAGAAACAAAGAAGGTGTGTTGTGGATGAATGAGATTAGTGTGAATACTATGAAATGAAAAATAAATTAAAGTGGTAGTTGAGAAGTAGTATTTGGAATGGACAAAGAATTAGACATACATGTTGAGGTACAAAAAAAATAACAAAAATAGAATATGATAGGTTGGGGCAGCTTCTGGGTAAATTAAAAATTAGGTAGTGACCCACTGAGAAGTCCAGCCCCCCTGAACTGTCATTATGTGTTCCTGGGTAGGACACAATCAATAAATAAATGGTAGTTTAAAATAGACAGGGAAACTTAGCCCAAGTGTTTACTTATAATAATAATAAATTTTATATATATATATATATATATATATATATATATATATATATATATATATATATATATATACACACACACACATATACATACACACACACACACACACACACACACACACACACACACACACACACACACACATATATATATATACACACACACAAAAAAAAAAAACCTCAATATCAACAAGTGACAGTACAGATACAGTCAAACATTCTTCCATACAAACTTATAAGTTTATCACTCAGCGTGAGAAAACATGACCTCAAATACACATGTACATGCAACACTTTTGTTTATGGCCAGCTCCGCAGTTTGTTGGTGCAACAAAATTGAACACACTGTACAGAACTCATCTAGATAATGCATTAAGTCATAGTGTTTAAAAAGGAACTCTCCAAGCCCCATAACTACTACCCTACTGTAAGTAATTAAACCATTTGATGTTGGTACTAGAGACAGGGAGTGGTGCCCCTTGGACCCCAGGTAACTAGCTAAACCAGGTTCAAATTGATGAAAAACTAAATTTGAGTACTTGGAATGGGGTAACATATCCACCATGTTTTCAGGGACCCATAAACATACATTTATGAAAACGCATGAAAAAAAAGAGTTGCCCTGCTAATGCATATTCTTTGTTTCCTAGTTTCATAATATTATACACCTTCTTCTGAATTTGACATACTACACAACAACCCATTTCATGTGCAACCCATCAATATGTACGTGTCCCTGAAAACATGGTGGATATGGTTAACCTAACAATACACCTGTCATGGTAGATTATATATATATTTCTACCTGTTCCTTGTTAATATAAAGCATATATTGTGTATTATTGTATCAATGCAATGTTTTGTGGACCCTGGACATACTTGAAAACAAGAAAAATCTCAATGTGTCCTTCCTGGTAAAATATTTTATAAAACAAATAAAATACCCAACAGCAAGTTGTAGTGTTTATGGTGATTGGAGAACTTCCTTTTTTCCCCTCCTGTAATACCCAATTAAAGATTAATATGGAGAAAGAAGGTTTACTTTAGACAAATAACCAAAAATGGTACATTTCCCTTTATTTCCAGTTTTATGAAAACCACAGAAATACTAAACATGCATCAAATACAAATAAAAACATGGAAAAAAAAAAAACACCAGAAATACTTAAACATTTCTCTTTGGATTTTAAGTTGTACAATAATGCCAGAATAGATTACAGCTTGGATCCAGAAGATAATTTATAGAAGGAAGGAAAATAAATAAAAAAGGGGAAGAGAAAAACAAATAAATATGAAAACCATAGAAACAAGAAAATTAGTTGGTTTTAGTACTACTGATACAGCACTTTGCAGAGAAACACTTATAAACCACAATGCACACATAATAAATAAAAAAAAGAGAGACAGTTAATTTATTTTACACCCACATACATATTTTTATACAAACACGCACACACACAAAACAGAATGTAATTATTTTGGTAGTTCAGTGACAGCTAAAATGTGCCAATACTTTCAGCAGCATAGTACATCAACAAAAGGTAAGGATTGAAGATAATACATAATTCGAGAATTGGTACAAAAGTAAGGGATATTTTGGTTTCAACATTTTATAGTCAGAAGACATGTACCATAAAAAGACTTTAAAAAGAGAGACGTGATCACAACCAACCATACACAAACACTAGTGCTTGGAAAGGGCTTTATGGACTGACAGAATTGTAACACTTTCAGAGTTGTTTATCAAAGGGAGAAATGTTCAAATCCACTTTGCTTCCAGTTTATCTACTTTAACCCTTAACTTTTTCCCAAAGTCTGCAAAACAAGGTAACCAACTAATATTAGTTTCTAAGTTACCAAAAGAGGATCTTGCTTTTTTTTTTTTTTAATTCCTATCAGTAAAAACGATTAACCCTATTTATGCTGAAATATTCTTCAGTCAAACCACAATATTAAAAAAACAAACAAAAAAAAACAAAAAACAAAAAAAAAACACACACCTCAAACCATACCAAATAGTCAAGTCAGTGAGTTAAGATTTAATTAACCCCTTAAGGACACATGACATGTGTGACATGTCAGGATTCCCTTTTATTCCAGAAGTATGGTCCTTAAGGGGTTAAGCAAACCAAGAGATTCTTATGAGGCTTATATGTAGCAATTCACCTACTGTGGTTACCAAAAGGAAATGTAGTTCTCATGGAAACCCTAACAGGTCAGGATTTAAAGAACCTTAATGGAGTCGCAGGTTTCCAAGGTTTGTTTTTACTGTAGAACTAAGACAAACAGCAGTTGAGAAGTCTCATGTTTAATGGAATCGTTGAAGGACATCAAAGAATCAGCAGTGAACTGTGTAACCCTGAGAATCTGTTCATTCAAGAAAAACTCTGGTCAGAACATTTCCTAATAATCCTATTGATCTTACCCCTCTGCTCTCAGGAGAGCATTATATCCTAGGAAATCACAAATGTGGTTCAGGTGTCCAATTATAAAGAACACTGGGAGAAGGAGAATGGCTGACTGTTTACAGGGAAAACAAAATTATATATACAAAGTTATGCTTTAAAATAAATAAATAATATCAGATTTTAGTGAATTTCTAATTTTAGTCCAAAATAGTCAAATTGGAAACTATACCCCAACTCAATTTTATGCTTGGTTAATGTGACAAAGGAATTGCAAATTAAAAAAGGTCAATTCACAGTTCTGTGCATAAATCCCAAGTTCCATTAAAGCATTTAAAATGGTCCTCTTTCCCAAAAGCTCACATCCACCTACCTGAGTAAGGATCAGAACCTTTCTTGGCTCCCTGCGTCAAAATCCACGGTGGGTTGTTAGCATACAGAGAATTATTATTATTTGAATTTTTCTTTCCAAAAAGCTTATTCAACGTGCTTGATTTCTTCATCTTGAAAGTATAATATATATGTATAGTTCTAAAATACTCGCTTAGCAATAATAAAAGAAAATTGCCTTTACAAAGGCATGTTTCCACAGCAATCCAGTCACTCTGCTCAAATAAACCAGATAAATCCCTCAGGATCGTTCGCAGGAGGAATTGAAAGTACAGACCCACCTTTGCAGCAGGTAAATAGCTTATTCCTGTTGGTTGACTCTATTTGCCTGACCCCACCCTCCTCTGCACAAACTGCACTAGTCACATTCCTGCTCATAAGCACCACCTTTGCAAGGTGAGCGACTGCCTAAATTTAACCTCCTTGGCGCTGGAGAGGTTAAATATTTATTCACACCTTAGTGACGCACTAGTGCTCTGAGTAAGTTGTCTGTGCGAAGGTTTAAAAGCTGGTTGTGGCTGGCACTATTATATATATTTTCCAGAACAAAATCGAACATATATCTGAAACGTATATTTATATAAATGTTTCATATCCAAGCAAATAATGAAATTGCGTTGTATTTTTAAGTTGGTTACTGTATGATGATCTATGAGATGTTGCTGTGAAAGCTCTATTTGTTTGTGTATATAGATAGATAGATGGATGGATAGATTATATAAGTAAACACGCTCTCACAGGGTTTATTCACTAAACAGGGAAACTTAGTGAATTGAAAAAAAGAATTGTAAAGTTTAGGCCTTCGAGGCTTTTCGCTGAACTTTGAATTTAATTTAACCTTGTCTGCCATTAAAACCGATCTGAATAATAGAGAGATTTTTCCAATTTTGCTTATTATAGCCTAAAATTTTAAATTCCCTGTTCAAATCACTGCATTTCACCTTGAAAATTCCAATTACTGTCATTATTTTTGACATAGCTCCAACATATTCCACAGCTCTTTACAATATTGTAAATAGGAGGAAATTTAACAATAAATGAGACAATTACAAGATGTTAAAGGAACAATAGGTTGATGAGGACCCTGCTCGAACAAGCTACAGACTAGATTCATCTGTTTTGTTTTTTCACATTATCTATTTTGGCCTAAATGCCTGGTCATTTGCCACCAATTCTCTGTTTGGTGAATAGACTCTACAGTGCTTTATTTAGGAAATAGAGAAAAACTTTTAAGCGTTCCTATAGTGCGCATGCTGCAGCAGGCAGATACCTTATAAAGCCTGATAAAGGCCATTATTTATGCCATTCACAGTGTGATGATATAAATAATGCACATAGAAAATGCATACTGGCGGCGTACAGTACAAAAATAGCAAAGAGAAAAATATAAAATGTTCAAACATGCCTGAGTGAATAACCTTGTGAATTCAAAACTGAATTGCAATATATAACAAAAAAGTGTCTGACCGGGGAGAGGTGGGTGGGAAACTCAGATATAGTCACAGCTTCACTTTTCTAGCGCATTTTTTGCAATTCCTATTATATTTTATTACAATTCAGTATTGCTATAGTGATTGGTTTGACTTTTTACCTGGATCCACCCGCCTCCATCACTAATGCCAGAGAACTGGAATTTTCTAAACAAGAACTTCAATTAGCTCTCCTGAACTTAGCTTATATTTGAGAATGACCGAACTTCACGCTTAATAGTAAATATTCCTTACCAACATTTTAAATGGACAAAGAGGGACACTTTCATTTTAGGGTTGTAACTGGGGATGTGGACAGGGGCAGGGCTCTTCTGTGAAGTTCTCCAAAGTTGTCTTGTCTGTCTAATGAAGGATTCTCCAAACTCTGGCCTTCCAGGTGTTGCTGAACTACAACTCCCATGATTCTCTGGCTAACAATTTCATTCAAAGAATCATGAGGGACAGAGTTTGGTGAATCATGCATTTACAGACCAGCCAGCTTTGTCAGATCTTCTGTTGGGAGAAGAATAGGGTGGACTGGTCTGGCATGTTGATGTGTCCATAATTACAGTATCCTCAGAAAAGCAGGCAGTAAGGATAGTCTATACACCAAACTTCTATATGGGCTTAAAATGCCCTATTTTCCATTAAAGGTGTTGTGCTGGCCTTGTATTACACTTTCATCCAATCTTCCTGACACAAGGTATCAGAGCTAGGATGTAGAGTGATCAGCACAACTAAGGGGAAATTGGTTATCAACAACTGCACAACTATGTGATTTGATTGGTTTGCATTAGAGATTTTTGCACAGTTTTGTTAAGATTGAAGTTAGGTTTTCATGGCACATACTAAAATGCCCCCAAAAGTCCCATAATCCCCTGCCCTGCCAAACTGTACTAGACCTAGGTGATCATATCTGTTTTCGACCTGTCTTTTGTGGACCCAATATGTTTTCCTAGACTTATATAGCTTTATTCATACTAATGAACTGTACATGAAAAGTGCTACCTTGTAGTATGTCTGATTCATATGCTGCATGAATGAAACTAGAAACTGCCTTGATTTACTGACTTGTCATATTGTAGCACATTACTGCTACATACTGCAGGGCGGTACATGCAGCATCTGGTAATCCTTGTGGGGAACCACTAGATCAGGGGTAGGCAACCTATGGCACGTGTGCCATGCATGGCACTCAAGGTGCCTTTGCATGGCACTCAAGATTGCTAGCACCATACAGGCTCTGGCCCATCAGGAGTCCCAGTGGAACTTCAGATATCTGCTAGTGCAAAAAGGAGGTGATGCTCAATCTACAATTTATGCACTGCAGCACTTAGAGGAAGTGATCTCAGATCACTTCCTCCAAGCACTTATGAACTGAAATCCGCCCTGGAGCAGCCCACAGCAGCTATCACAGCTCCTGTCCTTGACCTGTACCTCGCCAGCCTGGTCCTAACTGGATCCATGGAAGCCACTCACACTGCTAGATACACAGAGCTGCAAAATAAGCCTCCCCTCCAAATAATTCAAACAGCCCACATACAAACAAACACAACACACACACAGTCCAAACAAACACAACACAGCTGACAATCCACATACAAGCACACAATCCCACAAGCAACCCCACACATACATATACCACCAAACACACAATGTGATATGTCATTAACACACACAAATTACTCATGAACATATATAATATAACAGCCCACATATACATCTTTACACAGCAACTACAGCACCCATAAATAATACAAGCAGAATATTTCAACACCTCAATTTAAAAAATAAAATAAAATAAGGACCGGCACACCAAGGGACTTCAATATCTTTTTTGGCACAGTACCTCTAAAAGGTTGCCTACCCCTGCACTAGATAGTTTACTAGTGACTTTTCTGTAGTCGCACACTCAGGCACACAATAACAGTTAAAACGGACATACGGACAAATCAGAGGTAAATATTTTTATCTGTAGCTACCAATAAAGTACTCAATGATTCACTAATTGAATTAGACTGAAACTCTGTTAATAATGTGTTGCATCACCTCCCACATAATTTATTGTATGCACTCTCTGTAAAGATTGTTTCTAATGACACGAGGAAACTATTCTCTGAGTTATTTGCATTTATATGAATTAGAAGGTTTTTTTTTTTCTTTCTTTAAATTACTTACCAACTTTAAACTTTATAAAGCAAATATTTACTAAACTGTGGACGGAAACAGATAACCGCATTTGCTAATCCAAGCACGAGACAGAGTTTGTCAACTAGTATTTCAAACGTACCTATATTTTCTAAATTAACCTGTTAAAAAAAAAAAATTCAAGTCCCCAACATTTGCTGGTTGGCGAATAGTCCTCTAATGGTTCTGTCAGTATCACTGGGGTTTATTCACTAAATGTTGAATTATAGTGTACTAAAATATATTATGACATGCAAAATGCAGACTAAAATAGCTGATATTAAATAGTTTGTTACAGTTATCTTACCCTGGAATGTTACATTCCTATATAGTATATGTACAATGAGGATTAAAAGTGTTCACACTAGATTGTAGTACCGTGGCCATGATAACCGTAATATCATGCTACTAAAGTACTGTGCAGAAAGGAGGGGGCACACAGGCAGTGTAACAGGGCAAATGTATTGTCACGCAAGCAATGTTCCTAGAAAATGTTTCCATGTGTGGCATGTGCTTCCATATTATGATGTCAATAAAGTAAATCCTGAGAGCCTATCAAAGTCTGTGTTACCAACATTCTCCCTATTGCAATAGCAAGTTTTTACAAGGCATATCTAAAAGCTGTATATTGGTATGTCCCATGCTATGAACACTTTCTTTGCACCCATCCATAATGTTGCAAACGTGTAGGGAGGATCTGATATATCTTAACAAGGACATCACTCTTTGATCGAAGCACCGTAGAGGTCAGGGCAAACTTCAAAAGAACTAGTCATTATAAAGATTGCCCACCATTGCTCATTTATTCCAATTAATAGGATTAAAACATGAAAAATATCCATAATTTATTGTCTAACCTTTGTAAATGTTCTACTGTTGTGGTTTTATTTATTTTATTTTTTTTATTCCTTCATGACACTATAAATAATTTTTGCAGTATCTCTGTATGCATTCTTGACTATAACAGTACACACATTTCCCAATGATTAATATTGTATGTATTTGTATAGTCCTGTCACACAGTCACATTTTTGTTCCCTGGTGTCCTCCATTTAGGATGTGCGAGCACATCCTTAAAAACACTTGTGTTGTGTAAAGGGCATTAGGACCATGTAGAGAGCACTTCATTTTTTTTTAATGGGTTCTTTAAAAGACCACTATAGGCACCCAAACCACTTCAGCTCAATGAAGTGGTCTGGGTCCCAGGTCCCCCTTGTTTTAACCCTGCAGCTGAAAATATAGCAGTTTTCAGAGAAACAGGGGCAGGGGTTTAACCCCTTAACCTAGGACAGTTCAGGACCGTCATCTGCATTTTTGCATTGCCGTCCGATGACGGTCCTGAACCGTCCTAACGGTCTTATTTACTTACACGATCGCCATCATTCCCCCGGCGGCGATCGGCGGTGCTCCCGGTGTGGGGAGACTGCCTGCAGCCCAGACAGTCTCCCCGCGGCAGATTAGGACCCCTGGGGCCATGTGATCGATCAACAAAGCAGTCACATGGTTACAATAGGTGTCCATGTTTCTGCCTGCAGGGGGACTGTCTGTGCTGACAGGCAGTCTCCCTGCTAGTGTAAAATAATAAAAAAAATAAATAAAGGTTAATATTAATAAATAAAAATATTATTATATGTGTGTGTGTGTGTGTGTGTGTGTATATATGTGTGTGTGTGTGTGTGTATGTGTGTGTGTGTGTGTGTGTGTGTGTATATATATATATATATATAGACAATTTATATCTATATATCATATATAATGTCATACTAAGTGTATTTTTATATTATATTGTGTTTTATACATTATATTAATATAAAAATACACTTATAATTAAATTACAAACGTGTGTGTGTGTATATATATATATATATATATAATATATATAATAACTATATATTGTGTGTATATATATTATTATAAAATACAAATAAGTAAATAAATTAAATAATTAAAAAAAAATAATAATAAAAATTAAAAAAAACTATCTGAAATTTTATTCTAACTGTATTTTGTTATTAAAATATATATATTTATATCAAAATACACTTAGAATGAAATTGTATATATATCTATGTATATATAAATAAATAAAAATAATACGAAATATACATATGTCCATATACAAAATTACATAAATAATTATATAAATATACACGTAGACTTCAAATATATAAATATGCATATATATTTAAATTCTACGTGCGTATTTATGTAATATTTTTGCATAATTAAGTAATTTTATTAATTGCAATTTGAGGGACCTGCCTGCCAACCCAGGCCGTAAGTTCAGAGAATTTAATTTGCTAGCACTGTATTTTACCCTGTAACTTTCTATGACACCCTAAAACCTGTACATGCGGGGTACCGTTTTACTCGGGAGACTTCGCTGAACACAAATATTAGTGATTCAAAACAGTAAAACCTATCACAGCGATGATATTGTCAGTGAAAGTTACTTTTTCGCATTTTTCACACACAAACAGCACTTTTACTGATAATATAATGATATAATTGTTGTGATACGTTTTCCTGTTTTGAAACACTAATATTTGTGTTCAGCAAAGTCTCCCGAGTATAACCGTACCCCCCATGTACAGATTTTATAGCGTTTTTGTAAGTTACAGGGTCAAATATATGGGTCAAATATTTTTACATTGAAAATGGCCAGGTGTGTTACGTTGCCTTTGAGAGCGTATGGTAGCCCAGAAATGAGAATTACCCCCATGATGGCATACCATTTGCAAAAGAAGACAACCCAAGGTATTGTAAATGGGGTATGTCCAGTCTTTTTTAGTAGCCACTTAGTCACAAACACTGGCCAAAATTAGCGTTCAATTTAGTTTTTTATTTTTTTCACACACAAACAAAAATGAATGCTAACTTTGGCCAGTGTTTGCGACTAGGTGGCTACTAAAAAAGACTGGACATACCCCATATTGAATACCCTGGGTTGTCTACTTTAAAAAAATATATATACATGTGGGGTGTTATTCAGAGATTTTTGACAGATAATAGTGTTACAATTGATAAATTTTTTAAAAAATTATGTTTTGAAGCCGCAATATCCTACTTGTACCTATAGCCCTATAATTTGAAAAAAAAAGCAAAAAAGCACGTAAACACTGGATATTTTAAAACTCAGGACAAAATTTTGAATCTATTTAGCAGTTTTTTTTATTCGCTTTTGTAGATGATTAAAAGATTTTTCAAGTAAAAGTCAAAAAACATTGTATTTTTAAAAAAAATTTCATCATTTTTTATATTTTTTTTAAATTAAATTACATGAGATTATATAAAAATGGTATGTAAAGAAAGCTTTTTTTGTCCTGAAAAAAACAATATATAATTTTATACTAGGAATAGTAAATGAGAGAGCAGAAAATTACAGCTAAACACAAATACCACAAAAGTGTAAAAAGAGGCCTGGTCGCAAATGTACAACATCGCAAAAACAGTCCAGTCCTTAAGGGGTTAATAGAGGTGGGAGATTGGGTTTTGTAAAGATTGGGGCTGGGGTTTTGAACAGGGGGGCTGGGATTTAATAGAGGGGGCTGGGGTTTTGTACAGGGGGGTTGGGGTTTAATAGGGGTGGGGGCTTAGAGTTTAATAGAGGTGGGGTTTGGGGTTTTGAACAGGGGGGTTGGGGTTTAATAGTGGTGGGGGCTGGGGTTTTGTAAAGGTGGGGGTTGGGCTCTATAAGACTCCATCAGAGTCTTTAATGAAGACTGAAAGGGCCTAATAAATAATAATAATATGTATATCATATATATATTATGCCTCCTTGCTGTTTTTATCGTGATTACTTTTTCATTCTGTGATATTTGTTGATTTATCACCTAGTTACCATGTCGGCTTGGTTTAGTTGGTTTCCTAGTAACCACGATATCTCTGCAAGCATCATTACGTCATAACGACGCTTGCGGCTTCCCGTCACTTCTGGGTTGGAACCCATGGGGCCCCGGTGCGAAAATTGATCCGTGGGCCCCCCGCGCTCTTACTCTGCGGACCGGGGCTGCAACACATGGCGGCGGGCACCTGGTCGCAGGGGTACACTAGTGCATGCAGATGCACACACACTTAAAGGACCACTACAGACACCCATATCACATCAGCTCAATGAAGTCGTCTGGGTGCCAGGTCCCTCTAGTTTTAACCCTGCAGCTGAAAACATAGCAGTTTCAGAGAAACTGCTATGTTTCACTGAGGGTTAATCCAGCCTCTAGTGGCTGTCTCACTGACAGCCGCTAGAGGCACCTCCGCAATTCTCACTGTGAAAATCACAGTGAGAAGACGCTGGACATCCATAGGAAAGCATTGAGTAATGCTTTCCTATGGGCGGTTTGAATGCATGCGTGGCTCTTGCCACGCATGCACATTCGGGGCTGGGAGGCGGATCGGGGCGGAGGGATCCCCAGCGCCAAGGGAGTCTGGCGCTGGAGAAAGGTAAGTGCTGAAGGAGTTTTAAACACACACCCTCTCACAAACAGACGCATACACACTAGCTAACAGACACACACATTTACTGACAGTCATACTCAGCGACATACATACACACTCACTAACAGACACACACAAACACACTCAGTAACACACACACTCAATAACAGACACACAAACTAACACACTCACTGACACTCACTAGTAGACACATACACACACACACACCTACACACACACTAATACACATGTTTTTTTTATTTTTTATTATTTAATCCCCCAACCTCCTTACCTTTGGGAGAGCTGAGGGGATTCCCTGGGGTCCAGTGGTGCTGCTGGGCGGGCTGTCTGTCTGTCTGGCTGGCGGGCTCGCGAGGGAGCGGTGCGCAAGGGAGCTGGGCAGAGAGCGCTCAGCCGCGACCCTAGTATGTACGCCACTGCCCATGGTAGCCTTTGAGTTTGACATGCTTGTTTTAAATGATATATTTTGATTATTTTTGTTTTTAATATATATAAAAAAAAAAGTTTATCCCAAATATGAAATCATTTGAAAGGCTTATCCAAAAATATTCAATCAAGGCCACAGTATATTTGTTTACGCAGGCCTGTTATGGTCACCACTACAAGCCACTACTTTCAGGCCCCTGTTTCTACTAAAGATCCAAAGCTAACTGTTTTCCATTATCCATTAACACTACCATTAACATTAAAAGAGCTTTGCAATTCCTAAGGAAAAAAAAAGCCGTACAATGTTTGTAATTGACTAGTCCCCTCTCTGTGACTTAGCGCCATAGCCTGTCTAGCCAGTTTTAATGCCTTGCAGCACGGAAGACTACTGTCAAAGGTTCGGTGCTCAAAACGGCTATAATAGAGGTTGCAATGGGAGCACATCAATGCATTATTGCTATGCTAGTGTGCACATACTGGCCTTCAGCGAATTAGTGAAGTGACGTCACAGGAAGCAAGGAGCACACAAGCAGCATTTCAGGGATTAAGGTTGTTCTTTATTTAAAATTCCTTAGCAGTGTACCAAATCAAGGCAGCTGAATTAATGCATTCATTATTGTTTTGCATCTTTAACCCCTTAAGGACACATGACATGTGTGACATGTCATGATTCCCTTTTATTCCAGAAGTTTGGTCCTTAAGGGGTTAAAGGAAACACTCTGGGCGCCATAACAACTTAATTGGAATGTAGTTGTTATAGCACGAGGAGGCCCTGGTCTCCGGCTTACCTCACGGGGTTAAACACAAAGTGTTCAGAACAGTGCCCGTCAGTTCACTTTCTTTATTTGTCCAAGGCTACAAATGAGATTTGGACTTGCTGAGAGTTTCAGCTGATGCTCTCATCTCTGCTTATCAGTAACTTCTCATTCAGAAAACAGAGTTATAAAAACTATGTACGCTTCTCATTCCATTTTAAGAATGTAAAGTGTCCACTCCAAGGATCCTATTTGAAGATTAGAATGAAGAATTGAAGTGAATGGGTAGAGCTGATGGTCCCCAGTGTTTACATTGCTGGCTAGTAACCCCTCTAGTGACAGTCACACAGACGGCTACTAGAGGCGCTTCTTAGTCCAGTACAGCACCTATGTTCAGCTGAATGGTCCCCAGAGAGATGCATTTATTCAATGTATCTCCATGAGGAGATGCTGATTGGTGCAGCTCAGCATTTTGCCGCGTATGAGTAATAGCTTTTCTATGGGAAAGTATTGGTTTGGCTGAGATCATCAAGATTGATGATTTCAGCCATGGAGGCGGGGACAGTTGCGGCATGACCTGCATAGCAGTGAAGAAAAATGAAATAAAATATATTTTATCTCCACAAAGAGGGGGGCCTAGTGTTAGGAATGCATGTGTGTTTTCCTGAAACTATAGTGTTCCTTTAAGTATCAGTTGGTGAGCTCTGCAGAATATCCCTGTTGTGAAATGATTCATTAAGATCATTTTTTTTCAATGCATTTATTATGTTGGACTTTCTCTAGCACAGGCTGGAACACCCCCACAATGGGTTGTCATATGTGTACGAAAGAAAGCCGGCACAACCATCTACCTGGTTCCAAATAATTTTGAGAAGGTGACGGCAAGCTCATATTGCTGGATCAAGAATAAATATGTTTGATAGAATAAAAGAGCACATTCCAGGCCTACTAAGAACAAAGAGCCACTTGTGTCATGATCTAAGTAAACTGACACAGAGATGAAATACCCACACAGAGCTAGACTTCTAATCAGGAAATCAACCTGCTCCTGTGTAGAGTTTTCTGTTACCCAAATCTTTGTAGCTAAATATGTCTTAGAACTGAGGTTGCTTTTTTAATTTTTTTCTTGAAACATACATTTAAGAAAAGTCATATGGGTAAACCATTGAAGTAATAGTGTATGTATTGTTTATCTCCACTGTCACAGGCACACAGCTTCTGAGAAGTGCCAGTTTGGCAGGAGTTTTCGATGTCAGTCGTGGAATGCAGAATAGCTACATACTGGCTCATGTACTCAAGCGACTTTACATATTTTTTGTTTTGTTTTTACCCATTCTTTGTTTTGAGCTTTGTTTCTGAACCCAGCCCTCAAAAAACCTGAGCTGTTGTTATGGAATTCGTTGGATTATTCCTGTCCCTATAAAAAAAAAAAATCAGATTTGGGGGGGCCGTGTCCTAGCGGCGGACGAGAACGGCCGCGTGATTGAGGAGCTCCTCCAATACACGGTGTTCCCAGCTTGCTCCACAACGTCTAACCGGCTCAAAACCGGCCTAACAATCAGCAACACATCGGGCTTTACCCGCGGACATGTATAGCAGCAAACACCGGCAAGGAAATGAGGCAACGAACGCTGCAGCTACAAGCTACCCCAGCTCACTCTCACAACACAGATTGTTGTGAGATGGCGCCAACGGCCCGCGCTCACCCTGTCACCAATGCTACACTTAAGGCATTTTTATCTGACCTTAAAGCCACCCTCCACACTGATCTGATGCAGGTGGCAGCTGACATACGATCAGACATACAGCAAGTGGGAGAAAGGTCAGCTAGACTAGAGGAGAGGACAGATGAAATAGTAGATTCCCACAACAACCTGGCTGAAGCTTACTCTGCATTAGAACACAAATTCAGATTCTTGGAAGATAAAGTGGCCAGATAAAGTGACCACGAGGACAGAGATAGGCGCAATAACATCAGGTTAAGGGGGATACCTGAATCCGTGGCTGCAGTCTTCTGTACAATAAATATTTAAAGCTTATATGCCTGATCTTTCAGACACAGACCTTCTATTAGATCGCACGCACAGATTACCCAGACCAAAACACCTGGGGGCGCAAACGCCAAGAGAGGTCATCACTAAACTGCACTACTTTCCCATGCAAGCCTCACGGAACCACCCACCTCCTCCTGGGAAACTTGAACAGATTTAGCTGTTCATCCACCTGTCAGCCTACACAATGCTGAAAAGACTTTTGCCCCCATCACGGCAGCACTACAAGAGACAAAAATTCCATACAAATGGGGATTCCCGACCAAACTCCTGGTTAAAAGGAACGGAACGACTCTACCATCCTTTCCCCTGTAGAAGGTACAGCGTTATTGAGGGACTGGAACATTCCCCTGGCCAAATCAACTACTTCTATACCACACCAAAAGGCATCTCCAGTCAAGCTTAACAGAGACTGGTCAAAAGTGGTCCACATTCGCCCACAGAAGACCCCCTGAACTTCATCAGTTAGGTAATGCGCAACGGCACGTACAACATGTCACTGTAGATCATGATGTTGTTGATTGCAGTCAATGTATTATGCTGCTGTTGCTTTTCTTTTCTCTTTTCCTATAATAACACTCCGGTTGATAAAAAGTCAAACACCGCTACCGGAGACAACTATTTGAAGGATTAGCTACTCTATCCCTAGTCCCCACACGTTCATTGTTGGACCCTCACCCCCCGAAGTTGCCAAAGGGATGGGCCACACTCTTATCCGTTTCCTATGCCCTTGTCGATACACATCAACCAACGTTTTTTTGTAGATAGTTAACATATTTCTGTTCATTTATCTATGTTTTACATGTGACAACCCTGTAAGGCAGATGGTAAGAATCACAAGAATTTGTGTGTCTGGCGCATGCACTACTAGGCCCAAACTCAATCCTAAAATAACCCAGATATACTGGAGAGGTCCCGAGGAGGGAAGATTCCGCAGGGCTACCTGATGGCTCAGCGTTAGCGCTGAGAGGCACAGTAGTAGGGGCCCGGTTCCCCCCTCTATGGAGAGGGGTTATTTAACTGCTCTTCATCACCAAGCAGATGTGTTACCCCAAACCAATGGTGCTTAACATATTTTCCCTTAATGCTAAAGGGCTTAAATCTCCGAACAAGAGACGCCTAGCACTAAAAGAAGCCAAGTCTCACGATGCCCACGTGGCGTTCTTTTAAATGGGGTCAGCGCCCTAAATTCAATTCTGTAGCATTCCCTGTGGACTTCCATGCCTGCTACGCAAAAAAACCCAAAAAACGAGGGGTGTCCATTTTAATTAGCAAAGATGTAGTCTTCTCGCTGGTTAGGAAATTCGGGGGTAAAAAAGGGAGGATTGTACTGCAATGCTATGTCAATAACTGTCCATACATGTTTATTAATGTATACGGTCCTAATGAACAACAAAATGACTTTGTGGAATATGTACTTGCACTTAGCACTAAGTATAAGTTTGGGGATGTGATGGGGTGGGACACGAACTTCCTGCTAGACAATCACTTAGACTCCTCTCACCATAAACCCTTGCTAGCTTGAACCATGAAGACGAGAGCTAAACAAGTCTCCCGCATTAGACACACCCTCACAACGCATAATTATGTAGATCCATGGAGATTGCAACACCCTAGCGAAAGGGATTTCACATGCCATATGGCAGCACATAACTGCTATTCTAGGATCGACAGGTTTTTAATTTCTTCAACACTGTTTCCCAGAGTAGACAACTCACGCATAGGGCTTATCTCGTGGTCCGATCACGCACCCATCACCATATCCCTGAAAGAACAATTTACATCCAGGGGTAGAGGCAGCCGGAGGTTGAACGATAACTTACTCACCGACCCGATAGTAGTTGCACAAATCACCCTGGACCTCAACAACTACTTCTCAGAAAACAAAATGCCAGATTCCACACCTGACCAAATTTGGCTGGCGCATAAAACAGTAATTCGAGGCAGTTTTTTTATTTTTATTTATTTTTTAAATTCTTTATTTTTGCGTGCATGTGAATTACAGTCGTTTTGTCAATGCCCCAACAGTAGTGACAAACATTCGATTAGACATAGTGTAACATTTAGAAGCATTTGATTATATAGCACATTTTTAAGTAGAATGCGATTATCAAGTACAGACTAACTTGCATGTTCTGTGTCGAGTTTAAGTAATGAATGGTTCATGTTTAAGCGTTAAATGTAAGCGGGTTATTTAGGTTTATAACAGAGTGTTCAAGCTTGTAGATGATTTTACACTGACATTCACTGACAATATGAGAAACCACTGGGAACAAACAGTGCTGATAGTGATATCTATCTTAGCTGTGAGGGAAGACAGTGGATCTAAGGATAAGGGAGCTACCATCTCGCTTAATGCTGCATGTGTAGGTTTGCATGGGGTTTGCCTGCTTGTGGGGTATAACGACTGACATAACTGGGAGATAAGTAATTACGTGGTAAGCATAGTCCAAACAGCGACAGCTGAGAGCGGGTCCCCAGGATGCTAGGGTGGTATATCCACTGTGAGGTATGGTAGCAGGTGCTTTAACCGATGCCCAGGGCAGGGAAGTCTCTCTCATAGTTGCGGTGTGTCTTTTCGATGGTGCCCCTGTGTTGGGGGTCAGCTCCAGCGTTGATCTGTGGTATGTGCAGCCGCACAGCTACTAGGTTTGTAGCGTTGATTGTAGAAGGTAGGGTCGTGCTGCCTGTCGATTTTCGGGTCGAGTGGGTTGTTTGGTGTAGCGCTTGTTTGGTGGTCCAGCACCTGTGCTGTTGTAAGTGTAAGCGTGCACCAGAGTAGTATGGCGCCACTTCCCGCCTTGAGGATCGCTGATGCCTGAGTTTCCTGATGGCCGCTCTGGAAGCTTGAGGTAAGCGCCTGTAGTGGCGACGTCGTGTTGCTGGGCGTATCCATGCAGCCACGGTTTTTATCGCTATGTGATAAGCCATTCCGCGGCAGTACAGCATGTCCCAGAAGCTTGTACAGAGCCGGTCAAAAGATCCCAGAGGGTGTGTAGGTGGCTGAGTGTTTGTGCACCATGTTGTACTCCTGTGCTGGGCAGCCATCTTGTCTGCGCCGCGTTGGTTTGGTGCCTCTGTGTGCTGTGGAGTTGGTAAGTCTGCCCTCCTGCCTTATCAGTTTGTCCAGTGAGGACCGGGATATCCCCCACCGGTCCAAAGGGGGGGGGGGTGATTTGGTATGAGGTCGCTTGAAGGCTCTGGCTTCAGGGAGAGCGGCCGCCTCTCCCGAGCTCTTACCCCAGTAGGCCGCACGTGGATTCCTGCTTCCCTAGCTCCGACGGGCTCCGGGGTGGTATCAGTCGGTTAAGTGGTGCATCCCCAACGTGGATGGTGCACCCCAGAGGGTCCTTGGGCTGTGTAGCCGCTGCTTTTGCCCCAGATTTTGCCCGCTGTGCAGGAGCTCGTGCTATACACGTCTGCACAGCTCGGTGGTCAGGCTCCTCCCCCAATTCAAGGCAGTTTTATCAAACACGCTAGCTACACTAAAAAGAAACGCCTCGAAAAATATACAGACATACTAAAAAAACTCACGGATATCACACATTCCAACAAATTGTCCCCAACCACCTCCCATCATACCACAATCCTAGGATTACAAGCACAATTTAGAGATCTTGAACTAGCCCAAACAATATTTTTATTTAGAAAGATGAAGCACAGTTTTTTTTTTGCCTCTGGCAACAGAGCAGGCACCAAACTGGCCTCTCAGCTCCGAAAAAAATCCAGAACCCCCAAAATCGCCTACCTTGAAGGTACCAAGGGGAAAAAAGTACTGGACCCACAACTTATAGCAAATGAATTTGCTAACTACTATAGCAATCTATATAATCTAAAGACAGACCCACAAGTAACAATCCCCACCACTGCAGACATAGACACCTTCCTCTTAGACCTCAATCTCCCCACCTTAAGCAAAGAAGATGCTGACTACCTACTAACACCCTTCAGCTTAGACGAAATTTCAACTTTGATTGGCTCCCTTCCAGCACACAAAGCCCCAGGCCCTGATGGTCTCCCGAACGCCTACTACCGTACATTCCAAACAGTCCTGTCCCCGCATCTCCCAAATCTTTTTTATTATAGCATAGAAAAGGGAACCCTACTAAAAGAACTTTTACTAGCCCACATCTCTACGCTCCCTAAACCAGGGAAATCCCCCACAGTGTGTAAAAACTTTAGACCCATTTCCCTGCTCAATTGCGACGCAAAGCTATATGCGAAGCTCCTTAGCAACAGACTGGCACGATTCCTACCCAAATTAATACACAACGATCAAACCGGCTTTGTAAAAGGGAGAAAAGGGTCAGACAATTCCAGAAAGGTGCTGAATACCCTAGCGGGACTGGAGAGAGGAGGAGGCACGGGCCTTTTCTTAGCATTAGATGCAGAAAAGGCCTTTGATAGGCTGAACTGGATATAAATGCAATGGGTACTCTCCAAATTTGGTTTCCCACAAGCACTCACAGAGATAATCATTGCTTTGTATGCACTCCCAGAGGCTAAGGTATCATGTGGTGGTTTCCTTTCCGACACCTTTCCCATCACCAATGGGACCCGACAGGGGGGCCCACTCTCCCCACTACTCTACATTCTTTCCCTGGAGCCACTAGCACAAAAAATAAGAGATCACGTACACATAAAGGGCATTCACATGCATGGGAGGGATTATCGCCTTGCCCTCTTTGCAGACGATATCTTCATAGCACTCTCAGACCCACACTATGCACTGCCCCACATTCTGGCTCTGTTGCAGAGATTTGGGGAAGTGTGTCATTACAATCTGAACCAAGACAAAACGCAAGCATTACCCATAGGGTTACGATAGAGAAAAATAAGGGAGTTACGAGATTCCTATAAATTTGACTGGAGGGAGTCCCACATCACCTACTTAGGGGTAAAAATCACACCCACTATACCGGGCATAATTAAAGGACCACTATAGTGCCAGGAAAACATACTCGTTTTCCTGGCACTATAGTGCCCTGAGGGTGCCCCCACCCTCAGGGTCCCACTCCTGTGGTGCTGAAGGGGGAGGAAGGGGTTAATCCCTTACCTTTTTTCCAGTGCCGGGATCCCTCGGCGCTGGGACTCTCCTCCTCCTTCTTCTTCCGTCATCGGCTGAATGCGCATGTGCGGCAAGAGCTGCGCGTGCATTTAGCCAGTCTCATAGGAAAGCATTATCAATGCTTTCCTATGGACGCTGGCGTCTTCTCACTGTGAAAATCAATGAGACATCCACTAGAGGCTGGATTAACCCATAGGTAAACATAGCAGTTTCTCTGAAACTGCTATGTTTACTGCAAAAAGGGTTAAACCTAGCTGGACCTGGCACCCAGACCACTTCATTAAGCTGAAGTGGTCTGGGTGCCTATAGTGGTCCTTTAAACATAACTACACCCCACTGATCCAGATGTGTAGGACGGAGTTGTCGGGATGGAAATCAACCAACTTGTCATGGTAGGGCAAAGTCAACACATTTAAAATGATGACCCTCCTGAAGCTCCTATATGTTTTCCGTCTGCTTACCCTACTGGTCCCTATTTCGTTTCTCAAGTCCCTGTAATCCATCTGCAGTGCGTTTGCTTAGGGAGGCAAAAGAGCGAGGATCCTGCTCGCGCTCTTACAAAAAACACCTTCAGCAGGAGGCGTTGGCCTTCCTAATTTACCTCTTTACTTCAAAGCTTCGGCCCTTGCGGCCGGAATAGCAGTACACTCGCCCCAGGGCCACACACAATGGGTGGATATGGAAAGAGCCCAGTTTCCGGATCAAACTCTGATTACCTCTGGACGCCGAAACACCTCCGACAAGTCCATAAGACCCTGCTCCCAACCACTAGGCTAACCCTTATGGTGTGGGACACCTTAATGGCGCAGACGGCACTTAAAGCCCCATTGACGGCACTTAAAACCATGGCGCAGACGATATCCCTCAGTAACTGGTCCCAAGCAGGCATCACCCACCTCGAGCACCTCCAAGAGGGAAATAAACTGAGGTCCTTTCCCGAATTGCAAAAACAATGGGGCTTACCAGACCAAGACACTTTCAAATACCTACAAGTGAGGAGTATGCTCGCATGGCCTCCCCTCGTCCAACGCCCACATAAGTCGCAAATTATTATCCCCTCCTCTGATAATACTCAGGTGCTATAAAGTGTGGCTAGAAACACTACCAGACAAACCGCCACTGTGTAAATTCCAGTGGGAAAAAGATTTGGGCACGGCCATCTCGGAAGATAACTGGCTCAGGGCACTGAACGGTTTAACTAAATGGACGAAATGCTACTCGCACATAGAGTCCCACAAAAAGCTACTATTCCGATGGTATCTAACACCACATAAACTACACAAAATATATCCAGAGGTATCCCCAAAATGTTGGCGGTGTGGGGTGTAGGAGGGGACGTTTCTCCACATTTAGTGGTTATGCTGCGGTATTCGCCTGCTATGGGAAGATGTGCACACACTGTTAAAACAATTAGGACTAAAATCATTCACACCCTCTGTCTTAACATGCCTACTCTTACTGCCAGACTCTAATACACACCCGGCCCACCACCAACTCATAGTACTGGTGTCACTGGCACTAGAAACCTGATATCAACTAATTGGAAAAAAACGCTTGGCCCGTCACTAACTCAATTGAAAGATAAGCTACAACAATATTACATATACGAGAAGATGTTGCTCAGCTTGCCCTCCCAGACCACCAGATTCCAGGCAACTTGGGCAAAATGGGTCTCAATCTCACAGCAAAATAGTAAGTAAACACATACATCAGGCCCCGACAAAGCCTTTCAGGATACATAATTCCTAGCCCCCAGGTTACTCTGTCACATGGTTCATGTTGTCACTGTTTTTAGTTTAATTTTGTGGATTATAACATGGTATTGTACCGACAAGTCTCTTGCTGTGACTGACAGCAAGCTGCGACTTGCGATGCTATTTACATCGTCATTACCAAGTAACTATGTTGTGAATCCTTTTACCTGAAAAAAACTCCATAAAATATAAATTGAAAAAAAAATCAGATTTGGACTAAACGTCCTAAATCTCACAGGGGTAGTGAACTCAAAGTATATTTTAAAACTTTATGCCAAAATTGTTGAAATGTACAGTGCCCCAGAGATATAACCGTGACCAGGGAATTATTATTATTTTTTACACTGTACTATCTCGTGGCACAATCTACTAAATAGTAGATAATACAGCGTACCTACAAAATAGTTATCTCACTTGAAAAATTTTATCGGCATGATCTACTAAATCATGCCCAAAAGATTGTAAAGCGTCCCCATGATCTAACAATATAGTAGGCAACAAAGGTAAGCACCTACCTGCTCCCTGGTGCTTACCCCCAGTGATGTCACATTGTGCAAATGTAATTCTCTTCTACATTTGTGCATTCCGTTTCAAATAGTTACGATTTATTAGAATTTTAGGCAACTCCAAAACACTATATGGACAAATCACAGCACAAACAAAATGGACAATGGACACATTTAGTTTTTTTTCATGATTCAGAGTTTTGGCCGTTGTGAAAAACCATGAAATATAAGAATATGGATGGAGGAGACAGCGTCTAAAAGTTGATTCCAATCACAGATCAAGTATTGACCAATAGAAGTGGGAGGAAAAAAGGAGCTATTAAAAAAAGATCTACTTTTAAAATATATTTAACAAATTTATAATTTATAAATATACATTTTCTTTAATGCTCCTCCTCTTTTTACCTCTGCTGGTTATTTCTTCTCAGTTGATCTGTGATCCAAATGGCACATTTTCATGAAAAGAGCACGAAATTAGTCTGAACTAAAACGTCACATAAACATGTGTAGCTGAAAACGATCCTTTGAGAAATACAATTAGGACAAACCAACTTTATTTTTTTTTTATTTTTTTACTGTGCACAAGTTTATTTACTTCTAAATATAGATGACTAAAAATGTAGCAATAGTAAATAGTGTATATAGAATTAAGTGAATTAATTATGTGTAAAAATGTAAGATAAAATATAATCTATGGGGAGGTAAATTGAGGCAAGTTAGGTTTCCAGACACTGTGAACCTATCCCTCTTAGTCTGTGTAGATTTACTGTTGTCTATCTGCCTATCTCTTTGTCAATTTCTGTAAGTCTGTAGCTTTCTCGATCTATTTGAGTCTTTTTATGTCTGTGTCATCCTATCTTTATTTACATGAGACTCTATCTATATGAGCCTGTGTTTACCTCTCTGGAACAGTGTGCCAGTTGAAAGTGAGTATGGAAGTGTATTTCTAATATATACAATAAAGATATTTGAAAAGATAAAATAAAAAGGTCAGAATAGTATAAACTGTACCCTTTCCTGGCAGAGCCAAAATAATGTATCATGCTACCCAAACATTCCGATTCTGGCTGGAAAGTACAGATTTTTTGGTCCCGTCCTGCCTTTGTTCCGTGAAGTCCCGCTTTTGACGACAATCATAGCTCGAGCGCATCATTAGACACGTTTGCACTTTGTTCAAAATACTGAAACAGTGCTCCCGGCATGTCCTGCCATTAGAGCACTGTCCTGGGTAATGGACAAGCATCCTGGCCCACTCCTCTGGGGCACAGCTAGTGACGCAACTGCATCAATGGACCCTTTACCTCCAACCTATTGGCATCAGGATACCAGATTTGGGAGGTATGGTGCATGTTGAAAAGATGTGTATCAAAGGCAAGAAAATGGGCCAATAATATTTGTATTACTTTGCAAGGCTAATACCATAAAAGAATTGGGCCCTGCCAAATATGGTGCTCTACACCAGGCATCTCAAACTCTGACCCCCATATATTTATAAATGCAACTCACACGATTCTTTGACCATCTATTACATTCAAATAATTCTGGGAGTTGTAGGTCATCAGCACATGGATAATTTTAAATCTCTCCTCTAGATAATACTCTTCCATGCTGGTTATTCATGTGAAGTGCCTTCTGTACTAGTAATTTCATGTAGCAATCATAAGAATATTGATTAGTAACTTTGTTTTTTGTTTCATTCAGACGAAACATATAGGCAGAAGTCGATGAATAATATTAGATTGCATAACAAATTATACATCCTCATACATGGAATTAACTGGCACCATCAGAATGCTAAATTCCATGCATTCCAGTTATGTAAGTGTATTCCATGTAATTTCCATGACAGATACACAGGAAGCTATATCGCTGTCAACTATGAATGAATAAACCTGAATGTGTCGCTCAGGGTATATAGCCATGTGACGTACATGTCATTCATGAAAGGCCTTCTAAACTGTGATAATTTAATTGCTGTGAATAAAATGTATTAAAAAGGGAACTGCCACTTATAACAAAATGTGTAAAACATCACCTAGAATTTGTGTTAACTTTTTATCAAGTGATACTGTATTTTCTTTTATATTTACATTATATATACAGAATCCAGTTCACACAAGGGAGGGTAAACAATGCAAATGATGAGGTGAAATGGAAGCATTGTTGCATTTTTTTTCTCTTCCCTTTATGCTTTCTCCTATACTGACTGTAAGGTGAAAAGGACAGAGTTTGTAACAATGATTGACAGGGAGCTAAAATGGAGGCGCCCATGCATTTAGCAACCAGACCATGGTCACAGCAAGCATGTAGAGGTGCTATTAATTAATTGACAAAAAAGTAGTGCTGACATGAGAACCAAAGAAAATAAGTTAAAAAATAAATAAAGTCAAAGCAGACCTCTTAGGTGACATGAGAACCAACCACATTTCAGCAATGGAAAAATAATCTCCAGTTCTGCTAAAAACTGTTTAATTTCTATTTAATTGAGTTATTTGTGTATTAAATTTTAGTAAGTTCTCAAGTAACAGCAACATATTTTTTTAAATGCGAAGGCTTGGCCTGCAGTTGTGGGAGGGGCATTGTCCTCTATTTAAGCCCACTACTCACCTCCCTCTGTCCCGTTCATTCCTTAGCGTTGCATGACCCCACTCTCCTCTCGCTTTTATACTTTTTCTTTACACCTTTCTGGGTGTGCCCTCTTTATTTACAGGCCTACTGCTATGTCGGTTCCTCTTCTTACACCTTGCTACACCTTGTCACTCGCCTTACACTCTTGCTTTGGCTTTTATGCCCTATCACAAATAGACATTGATGAATTCCCTTGCAAAATATAGATTCAAAAGTGTTATCAAACACAAATCTATCAAATATCTTAAGGTGTGTTGTGTCTTTAAGACATTAAATAATATTATAATATGTCTCCACAATTTATAACATAAAGTGCAATATGCGCTGTACATCAATATAAGGTGCAATAAATAAAGCACTGCAAACAGCAATCTGTGCAAAAAAAAAAAAAAAACTTTAAATGTGCACAGATTGTTATTTGTACTACTTATGAATTATAAATAGTGCAATTTATTTATTGCACCTTATATTGATGCATAGCCAGTGGCGGAACTACTGCGGTCGCAGGGGTCGTGTCTGCATTTGCATGTGTGTCAGTGTGTGTATATGTGTCTGTGTATCAGCATGTGTGTCCGTGTATGTATCTGTATGTGTTATATGGTATGAATCTGCATGTATTTCAGTGTGGGTTTGTTTGTATATCTGCTTGGGTGTCAGTGTATGCATGGGTCTGTCTGTGTAAATGTTATCCCACCACATACACTGTCACCCCCCTTCACCCTGCCACACTCATAATAACTTCATCAATCCTATCACTGACCCATGCCATTCTCCCCTCCCATCGCTCTGCCATATTCACCCTATCACTCTCACCTTCCCATGTACTGTCACACTCAACCCCCCAATCCTGTAACACTCTTTCTCCATCACTCTGTCATACTTGCCTCCTTTCACCCTGCCACATTCAATCCCTCTCACCCTGCCACCATCATCCTATCACCCAGGGCCCCATGGTTTCTAGTTACACACTTTATGTTGTAAATTGTGGAGACAGATATTTTAATGTATTAAAGACACAGCGCACCTTAAGAGCCTTGATATTATTAGACAGTGTATTTTCTGGACTAGTGCACTTAAAGGTGCTGCTTTTTGTTTACACTTTAATATTATGGTATGTTTTATGTTTCAAAATTGTATCACATATTTTTTTGTATTTTTAGTGCTTTTTTTCCCCAATTGATTTATCCAGTTGTATTAAGCACAAATCTATATTGCAAGGGAGATCCTCGAATATAGCATAACACACAGTGCTGGACATTTCCAGAGCTCTTTAAAATGTTACCATTGGTGTTAATGGCATGGAATCTTCATTGTTAATGTATGATATCTGTACTTGTTGTCATTGTATTGTGTCTGTGCACATACCATCCATACCTTCCTCATTGTCATTCATTTAATGGGACGGTTAACACAACGCTATGTTATCCGACCACTTCTTGAATCTCTCTTGAATGCACTAACGAGCAAGATTAAGATCTTGCATTGTAAGACTCCGAATACACCAAGGAAACGTCAAGGAAGAGCCAGCCTTTCCAGTTCTACCACTTGTGCAATGTTGTCCCTGGTGTAGTTCACCTTATTGGTATGACAGTGTTTATATACACCTGTGATAACCCCCTGGGTAGTCTTGCTTAGCTCCAATTGCATATAACTTATTTAGCTGATGGCAACACTCGTGCAATTCCTGAATTAATATGCCAAATGTACATTCTGCAAACCTCACCAGAGAGAAAATTCATTAGGTTAATTCATAGAATATTTTAAAATAGTACATATGGGTTGGGGCCATGGGGGGGAAGGAGGGTGGCTATTTGATGTTCTGTTAATTTGTTGTTTACAAACGCATGTTACTTTGGAACTCTGACAATTATAGTTTTCTGTCCAGGGACATTGTGTTGACACTTACTAATGGTAGAAAATGATGCACGTAAGGGGAGGGAATTAAACAATCTGCTCATAATGCAGTACATATAAGGTGTTTGCAAAGTCACAGACGAAGCAACATGATAAAGGTCACTGGAAAACAAGCACTACATGAGATGCATAATGCAATTTCCTCTGTGGGAGTTATTCTGTAAAAATACCTCATTACATGTTATATAAATTAGTGCAAGGACAACATGCTACGGTACTCAAAATAATAAAAAATTTAATGTGTGTGTGTGTGTGTATATATACAGTTAGGTCTGGAAATATTTGGACACAGACACGTTTTGTTACATTAGCTGTTTGCCAAAATAAATTCAAGTTTCAGGTACAGCATAGTCACCATCACAACTTTAGCTTAGTGAAGCAGTTTTGGTGTATAGATCACACCCCTGCAGTCTTACTGCTAAATTCTCTAACATTTAGGAGTTAAGTAACTTTGTTTATACAGTCCTAAGCACACCTCCCTGCATGTGACTTAAACACCCTTCTTACACACTTTCTGTAAAGCATCATCTAATGTTTATACTTCCATGTTTGCACTCAAGCTGCTGTTTAGTGGATGAGTATGAGTGTTTGTATGGGTCAGTGCAATGGTGTATTTAGGTTTTGTGCTGCCCTAGGCAGGACGGTGCTTGGGCACCCCCTCTTCCCCCCCAAGTTAAATTTTCCCCACCCCTTCCTATCGAGGCCGCACTTTGACTGACAGATGCACACTCACTGAGTGTCATATTTCGGCTCCTGGCATCACTCTGCGGCGCACAAAGGAGCTGAGCAGAGAGTTTGCCGCCAGTCTGCCTGCCCGCCTGTACGTCCAGCCGCCTCCCTGCCCAGCTGCCCCACTGGACCCCAGGTGAGAAATCCACCCAGCTATCCCAAAAGTAGGGAGGCTGGGTGGATTTAAATTTAAAAAAAATTATTAATAATAATTGTGTGTGTGTGTTAGTGAATGTGAGTGTGTGTGTCTGTCAGTGAGTGTGAGTGTGTGTGTCTGTCAGTGAATGTGTGTGTGTGTCGGTCAGTCAGTGTGTATGTGTTGGTCAGTCAGTGCATGCGTCTGTCAGTGAGTGTGTGTCCTAGTAAGTGTATGTCTGTCTATCTATCAGTGTGTCAAATCAGTGAGTGTGTGTATGTCATTGTTTGTCAGTGTATGTGAGAGTGTGTGTCTGTCAATGAGTGTATGCATCTATCAGTGAGTGTGCGTCTGTCAGTCAAAGTGCAGCCTTGACAGGAAGGGGTGGGAAAATGTAACTTGGGGGGGGGTTCCCGAGCACCGTCCTGCCTAGGGCAGCACAAAACCTAAATACACCACTGTACACACATACTTACAAAGATATTCATGCACATAAATACACCAACACATACACACAAGGCACATACACTTACACACATACACCCTGACACACAAACATTGATACATGCCAACACCATAACACAGATACACACAGTGACATAAAAACACACACACAGGTGCACATACACAGATCTGTGCGCAGACACAGAAGCACACTGACATATATATATATATATATATATATATATAAATAAAAAAAGAAAAGATCTCTTTCACTCACGCTATGATAGTCCCTTGTTTGCCGGGTGCTAAGCCAGGGCTTAGTTATCCAGAAATCCAAAAAGGTGGCAGCACTCACGGAATTAAAAGTTCTAATCTTTATTTATTCATGTTAAAAAATCAACGTTTCAGTCCTCTGTATGGGACTTTCTTCAGGATCAATAGCATTTTTATCCTGAAGAAAGTCCCATACAGAGGACTGAAACGTTGATTTTTTTAACATGAATAAATAAAGATTAGAACTTTTAATTCCGTGAATGCTGCCACCTTTTTTGGATCTATATATATATATATATATATATATGCACACCCTAACACATACACTCATAATCACTCACATACACATACACTCATACATACAATCATACACGTACACACACTCAAACTCACACACACACACTCAAACTCAAACTCATACACATACACACTCACACATTCAAACTCATATACACACTCAAATTTACACTCACACACATACACACACTCACACATACTCACACACACAAGAATTTTTTAAAATATATCCAGCCACCCTCCTGTTCCCTCCAGCTTACCTTATGTGCCAACAGTGTGGCTTGGATTCCTGCTGCTGTGTGAGGGGTCTGGAGCTCTTTATGCTCCTCTCCCCTCATGCTGTGGCTGAATCCTCTCCCTCCCACGCTGTCTCCCTGCGTGACACTGGGAGGAAGTGACGGCTGTCACTTCCTCCCAGCCAGCCGCCATCACAAGAGCCCGGTCGCGGTCTTAAAGGACCGGGGCACTTGACCGGGCCCCTGTTCAGTAGTAATGTTTTGTGGCGCCGGCACACAGTTTGGAAATCGCTGCTCTTTTCTATTCTGTGCCAGGCAGGACCCATTACATTACCCATGTAAGAAAATAATAAATGATTCTGCTATTTTGTGATAAGTGATATATTTAGACTTATAGGTATTTTTGAACTCGTTGCCTGATTTATAAACGTCAGTAAATATTTGCTTCTATTTAAATTACAAGTTCTTTGATTTTCTTGATAGCTAATGATAACGAATGGGTTTTATATGTGTGCTATCTCATTTTTTACCTTGGTGAAACAAAGAGACCGTAACGTAATTCAAGTGTGCAGTGGAGTGCTTCTAAGAGCTGACACCAATGAATTTCCATGATGCACTGCGCAAACTCTTGGGCATCTTCTTCCTATAATGCTTGCCATCGTTCCATGACACTGAACGAACAACAAAAAGTGATCAGGATACTATACATTTCATTGATGAAGTTATTAAGAGAAGCAAAACATTTTGAAAAAGCTAAACCTATTTAAAACTGAAATATATATCCTGAATTTATTCTAGGATGGATCTAGGATGGACTGAAAGCACTCTTAAGGGATTTGCTAGGGTCAAAACACTCCCGGAACTTGAGCCCAAAGATAATTTGGTGACCCTTTGTAAAGCCAAATTGAAAAACAAAAACAAAATAACAAATAAATCTCCAAAATAGAATCTATTTGTGTGCGAACAGGCAAACTGCTAAAACATAACTTTTATTATAATGAATAAAATAGGTGCAAAAAATATGCCTAAGCCAAAATGTGAAAGAAATACAAATAAATTAATATACAGTTGCAAGAAAAAGTATGTGAACCCTTTGGAATGATATAGATTTCTGCACAAATTGGTCATAAAATGTGATCTGATCATCATCTAAGTCACAACAATAGACCATCACAGTCTGCTTAAACTAATAACACACAAAGAATGACATGTTGCCATGTTTTTATTGAACACACCATGTAAACATTCACAGTGCAGGTGGAAAAAGTATGTGAACCCCTAGACTAATGACATCTCCAAGAGCTAATTGGAGTGCGATGTCAGCCAATTAGAGTCCAATCAATGAGATGAGATTGGAGGTGTTGGTTACAGCTACTCTCCCCTATAAAAAAACACACACCAGTTCTGGATTTGCTTTTCACATGAAGCATTGCCTGATGTGAATGATGCCTCGCACAAAAGAGCTCTCAGAAGACCTATGATTAAGAATTGTTGACTTGCATAAAGCTGGAAAGGGTTATAAAAGTATCTCCAAAAGCCTTGCTGTTTATCAGTCCATGGTAAGACAAATTGTCTATAAATGGAGAAAGTTCAGCACTGCTGCTACTCTCCCTAGGAGTGGCCATCCTGTAAAGATGACTGCAAGAGCACAGCGCAGACTGCTCAATGAGGTGAAGAAGAATCCTAGAGTGACAGCTAAAGACTTACAAAAGTCACTGGCAAATGCTAACATCCCTGTTAGTGAATCTACAATACGTAAAACACTTAACAAGAATGGATTTCATGGGAGGATACCACAGAGGAAGCCACTGCTGTCCAAACAAAACATTGCTGCACGTTTACAGTTTGCACAAGAGCACCTGGATGTTCCACAGCAGTACTGGCAAAATATTCTGTGGACAGATTAAACCAAAGTTGAGTTGTTTGGAAGAAACACACAACACTATGTGTGGCAAAAAAAAGGCACAGCACACCAACATCAAAACCTCATCCCAACTGTGAAGTATGGTGGTGGGGGCATCATGGTTTGGGGCTGCTTTGCTGCATCAGGGCCTGGACGGATTGCTATCATCGAAGGAAAAATTAATTCCCAAGTTTATCAAGACATTTTGCAGGAGAACTTAAGGCCATCTGTCTACCAGCTGAAGCTCAACAGAAGATGGGTGTTGCAACAGGACAATGACCCAAAGCATAGAAGTAAATCAACAACAGAATGGCTTAAACAGAAGAAAATACGACTTCTGAAGTGGCCCAGTCAGAGTCCTGACCTCAACCCGATTGAGATGCTGTGGCATGACCTCAAGAAAGCGATTCACACCAGACATCCCAAGAATATTGCTGAACTGAAACAGTTCTGTAAAGAGGAATGGTCAAGAATTACTCCTGACTGTTGAGCACGTCTGATCTGCAACTACAGGAAACGTTTGGTTGAAGTTATTGCTGCCAAAGGAGGTTCAACCAGTTATTAAATCCAAGGGCATACTTTTTCCACCTGCACTGTGAATGTTTACATGGTGTGTTCAATAAAAAAATGGCAACATTTCATTTTTTGTGTGTTATTAGTTTAAGCAGACGGTGATTGTCTATTGTTGTGACTTAGATGATGATCAGATCACATTTTATGACCAGTTTGTGCAGAAATATCATTCCAAAGGGTTCACATACTTTTTCTTGCAACTGTATGAGAGGTAATATATATATAATATATAAATCTGGCAAAGCACCAGGGGAGACCACAACTTCTGGATTTCTGAATGTTTCATACTCCTGACCTAGTTCTTAACCTCTCTCACTTCAGGAGCTGCAACCTTCGCTTGTCATCTTCTGAAATTGAGTCTCAGGAAGCTCAGAGGGCCACCAGGCAGCGGTGCAGCTGATCGTCTTAAAGCCCCTGCCCAGAAACACTCCTTCCTTCCTGAAACTCCATTTCAGAAGCCGGAAGCTGCTGGGGGAATTTTTGATCTGGCCTTTGCAGCAACCTTTGGGGGTAAACCGTGCAAAAATGGTTTAACATTATCAGGTAAGAAAGCACACAGAGACCTCCTGGCACTTTAACAACATAATTTCAATTAAGTTGTTATGGTGACCAGAGTGTTCATTTAATTATTTCCTTGTTTGTACCTCTTACACTTTTATTAATGTAATAATGTATATATGACACATATAGCATGATGCATTAAGAAAGGGTCTAGGACCCAAAACATCTTCAATAAGTCATTGTAATGAGTTGCTGCATATTGCATTCCAGTTGTGTTCTGTTTCTCAATTTAATTTGTTGGTTGCCATTTTTTTACTCTGCTTTTATCATTCAATCTGAGGTCATTTTTTAACATGACATTAAAGACACACATTGTGTGTTAATGCGCAATATAACGCTGAAAACTCACAAACGTTAGAACAACTCACAAACGTAGAATTCAAATAATGTGTTCATTGCTGCTGCCATTTTCAACCTGTTTACTAACATATCTCTTGCGTTTCTGGAAACAAAATGGTGTACTAACCAATGTGTCACAGGAAGTGGAAACCTGTAACAATTCTAGGCACAATATTTTATTGCCTCCCTAACTTGCATTTAGTGATTGTTAGTCATCGTTGCTAACTTCCTGTTATAATAAACTCTTCGCACATGGACCGAAGGTCTCATCAATTTTTTTTGATGTTTGATAATAATTCATGTGGGCAGGTGATGGGAAGGATGTAGATGATTATAGTTTACAGGTATTATTAAAGACACACCTCCTGAATGTGCCACTTAGATCACTACTTAAGTCAAGGAGTAGCAGCCTTGTTAAAGTAAAAATAGTTTATTGACTTAAGTAAACTCATTGAAAGGAATAATTTTTATCTAAACAACTCAGAGGTGACTGTAAATAAGCTTTATTTAATATAGTAGTAGGTTTAATGAGGATGTTCTAAAGGTTGCTGGAGAAAGTTCATTTAAAATTAATTCAAAACATTTCAATTGCATAATTCAGATCAAATAATACCCTTAGACCTGGTTATGGATTTAGTAATTTAATCCCTCGTTTTCTCATATCCAGTATCACTGGTTGCAACTTTTATTAGTAAAATCAGTAATTGCTTTTGGAACACTGATAGCAGACTTAGAACTACAAGACAGTAAGAAATAGGTTCACAGCCAGACAAGCATAAAAGTAATGATGATCAATAAAAATCTGTTTTGCTCCCCAGAGGGACTAAAGTTGCTTTAAGTGTACACATTCAGATTTTAACCTACATTGACTGGCCATTTTCAGTTGTAAAGAAAAGGTGTACCATGACAGGCGCACAGTCGGATTTGCCGGCATATGCGCTAACCTTACCCAAACCCCCATTAAAACACAGACACAGGTTATACTGTTGGAAATAATTCGTCCACAGCTTTATTAAATTATTAATAAAATAATTAAGGAATAACAAATGGGGTCATTGCCAACAAATCCTATTAAAATTAACATCCCCCCATATACATAACATACCCCTAGCAATGACCCCACAATAATAACAATAGATAACAATCTAAATAACATGTTAACACAGAAACTGGCTGCCCAATTTGACCACATTTCCACCAGGTTAAATTGTAGGGGTGTACCGAGACACCGCTAACCACCATATCGATTGTAGGGGTGTACCAAGACACCGCTACCCACCATATCCATTGTAGGGGTGTACCAAGACACCGCTACCCACCAGTTCCAGTGTAGGGTGTACCAAGACACCACCACACCCCCAGGTTCGGAGCCACCGATGGGCTCGAACCTACCAACCACGTGCAACACTGCCCAATCCACACTAAACCTCAGGATGCCCACTTTCTCCTCCATCTACCCTCCGATTTAATCAGGCCATTCCTCGCCGCTGTGAAAAAATGGGAAATCAACTAACCTAACCAAATACAGGGAGGGTGGGAGGGACAACTGACAGGTAAGCTTAGGTTCAGTTAAAATGGCCACTTCATATAATGGCTGGTATAAATACTCCCCTTATGGCTCCGCCCTACCCAGCATGCTAACAGTCACTAAATTCCTGTGGCTGCTATGCCTACCTCCTGGCTCTGTCAAGGCCTATTCCTCTTAGCTGCGCTGATCCATGGGCTACAACATGTTTGGTCAGACATGATATATTTGGGAATTACATCAATTAACATTATTTAAAAAAAAAAAATAACATTCATTAGAATAATAGTTTGAAAGCACCCATTACACATCTATAGACACTTTACTCCTTAACCCCTTAAGGACACATGACATGTGTGACATGTCATGATTCCCTTTTATTCCAGAAGTTTGGTCCTTAAGGGGTTATTTTGTAAACTGTATGTTAGAAAGAGTCCCCTCAAGGCCCCGTTAGAGACTACAATGGAGTCTAATACACCCTGGAGAGGGAATTCTCTAACACTTTGGCCCCCATTCACAATATAGTAAAATAATAGCTCTATGATAGCCAGCCCAAGTTGGCTCTCCTCACCTTAATTACTGTTGCTCTTGTGGCAGGGTGCTGGCTGTCGCTGGCAGACTGCTGTGGCAGACAGGCTGGCCAACTAGCTGCGGCTGTCTGGCAGGCCTCTCTCTGACAGAAGAATTGGCACTGACAAGGCCAGGAAGTAGGCATAGCAACCATGTCAATTAGGTCAGAGGTTGAGTGGGAGCGGGGTTTGTTAGGGATATATATATTTTACATTTTAGGTAGTGGCCATTTAATTAACCTTCACTTACCTGCTAGCTGTCTGTCAGGTCTATGTTGTTTTTTGCTTTTTTTCCAGATGGATCCGTTGGAAGAGCTCCTGAAGGGTGTCCAGGCCATGGTGGCAGAGTGTGGGATATCATGGCTGCAGGATCAGATCGGGTCAGATGGGCCTTCGGAGGGGACCGTTGCAGCTCCGGTTCGCCGGCCTATGCAGAGGACCAGGCCTCCCCAATGGCTGAGTTCTGGTTCTGTGCCTGCACAGCGGAGGGTGGAGAGCCCGTTGGCGGAGGTGGCTGGTTCCGGAGGGGAAGCTGGAATGGGACTGATGAGCATGGACAGAGGGGCTTTCGAGAGCAGACTACCCAGGTTTTCTTCTCCCGCAGGTCACAGAGCCCTTCTCCTACAGTTCTGAAGCAGGACCTGGATGAGAGATGTCGGAGAGGTGCCGCCATTCCTGAACCTCTTGAGGTAGATGGAAAGACAGCTGCCCCGCAGTCAACGTCTCAGGGTCTTTGTTAGACAGTTTGAAGTTGTTTTGAACACTTGGTCAGAGAGGGGGTAAAGGAGAAGATATGGCGGGGGAATTCCTCAAAATCTTTTCGCTCCTTGCCTTAGATGAGTTTCTTGATCTGAAGGAGGAGAACAGGAAAGATACCAAGAAGGAGAGGAACGGTGGCAGTTTCGTAAGATACTGAAGATACTTATGGCATTTTGTATTTTGGCAAGTGTGTTAGGTGAGAAATTCCTGGAACGTTGTTCGCAGTTCTTTCGTTATCTGGATGGCATATGGGAGGCCTATCGGAACTATGGGGGTTTAGCTTGGTGATAGTACGACTAGCGGTTCCGCCAGCACCTGTTGGCTAATCCCGGGGAACTGCGGAGTGGGGAACCGCGTGCAAATTCAAGCATGAATGTTCCGTTTGCTGGGGGCAGTCACGGTCTTAGTCAATGCTTTAAGAGAGGGAAGACTTCCTCCGCGAGGGGAGCCAGGGTTTCAGCGACACCTTCCACTTATTCTGGGGTCAGCCCCGGTGAGGGTAGGTGCGATGTTGCCCTAGCTAAGCCGTTGCCAGCTGACCAGGGTGCTGCAAAAGTTTTGAATCAGAAGTTTTCTGTGGGGGACAAAGTTGCGGGGTGGGTTTGTAAAAACCTCAAGTCAGCTAGGGATCACCCAAAGGTGGTTAGGATAAGTTGTTTAAGGAGGATCAGATGGGGAGGGGGGCGGGCCGTTCACGACTTTAGCACCTTCTTTGAGTGGGTTGTGAGGGAGGAGTCAGGTGAGGTGCCATAGAGCATTACATCGATGATTTTTTGTGTGTGGGCCCTGCTGATTCTGACTGATGTGGCCATACTTTGAGGGTTTTAGAATGGGTTGCTTTTGGGGTCCCGCTCGCGGCGGACAAGACGGTGGGCCCTACCACTTGTCTCAGCTTTCTCGGTTTGGAGATTGATTTGGTCAAGTGCCGGGAATGCCAGCTGCCTGAGGACAAACTGATCATGCTTTGTCAGTTGGTTACGGACATCCTGGGAGAGCAGAAGGTTACGTTACTTGCAGTCGCTGCTAGGTAGTCTCAGCTTTGCGTGTCAGGTGATACCTATGAGTGGGGTCTTCAGCTATTTTTTTGCCAGAGCTACGAGTGGGGCCTGGTCCCCTATCACTATATTAGGATCACGGGGCTGACTTGGGGTTCTGAGAAGCATTCTTGGGGACTTTTGATGGGAAGACTTCTGGGAGTGTGGGTTTCGGGGCCTATTTGATGGGCGCTTAGTGTGCGGCGCCGTGGCCAGAGGCTTGGAAGTCGAGTCCTTTGATACAGAATTTGGCATTTCTGGAGTTTTTCCTGTTGGTGGTTGCGTTGGTGTTGTGAAGGGAGGACCTCTGCAATCGAAAGGTAATCTTCTTCTTAGACAACATGGTGGTTGTCGATGCTTCTATACCGGTGGTGTGCTTATTACGGCAGTTTTTTTTGTGTCTTTTAACATTGTTTTCCATGCTCCTCACGTGCCTGGGTTACTGAACGTCATGGCTGATGTACTGTCTCGTTCACAGTGGGAACGTATACATTGGGCGGCACCCGGGGCACAGGTGGTGGGACAGGCCTGTCCGGAGAAGATGTGGCAGCTCTGGACTTCCTGCTTGGGGGACAAGGATGTGGATCGGCTACATGAGCTGGTTTCCAGTGTGGTGTGGTCCGAGATGGTGCCTTGGTTTCATTGGAGACATGCTAGGGACCGGGCTGCGGTGGTGCGATGTCTGGGTAAAATTAGCAGAATGATGGCGGTGTTTATTAGGTGGGTCAGGCATTGGGATTTGGATGGTATGCTTCAGAGATATTATAGGAGGGATGGGGTACATCTCTCTGATGTGCGGTGTGACCTGCTTAATTTGGGTTTTCAGAAGGGTATGAATAGGGCCCTGTTTTTCTGTGGTGGGGGGCGCTCAGAAGCTTTAGGTGGTCAAGCGGGGAATGGCAAGGTTAAATTTGGGGGGGTAGATGCAATAGGAAGGATTAGGCAGGAACGTGTTAGTTGGTTGGAAGGCTCAAGCTCGTCGGTGGCTCCGAACCTGGGAGTGTAGGGTTGTCTTGGTACACCCCCACAGTTAATCAGTTTCTTATGGGTCCAATGGAATGGCCATGTTATATGTCATGTTATTTCTATTGCCATATATTGTTTTGTTGGGTCATTGCCAGGGGGTATTTATTTATGGGGGTAGTGTGGTTTAAATATGAGTATGGTTTTGTTGGCAATGACCCTATTTTGTTATGTTTTCTTAATAAGTTAATAAAGCTGTGGATTAATATTTTCCAATAAAAAAAAAGTCAGAGTCCATGTCTTTTTGGGGATGTGGGGGTAAGTGTAATGACCATGCCGGTCAACGACTGTGCACTTGTCATGTATTCCACTCTTGTAAACATTTACTTTTTAACTCCAACATTACAACATTCTAAATTCATAAATTCAAAATACATTTATGGCCAAAATGATAAAATATAAAAATTACATAATTCGATATTATGCTTAAATGGCTAACTGGAAGTAAATGCATCATTCTTTTTCCAGTATTTATATTAATACTGTAATATTTGTTTTATTGTTTGTTTTCTTTATGAAGCATGCAGACCTTATGTACTTTCAATACCTATTTTTATTGTAACGATTGCAGTTGTTTAATTTGTCACAAAGCAATAAACACATGCTTAATGCTACTGAATGAATGAATTCATTTGTTGACACCAATAAAGCACTACACAATGAGAGGATCACTTTTCAGTGGTGTTATTGTTAAGGCATTGCTGTTTCATTCATGCCTTTTTTTATATTTTACCAAGGACATTTCAAGGGAGAATGGAGCATTGCCAACAAATAAAGAGGAATAGAAACAGTAGATCAGTGCTGAGTAACCAAAACAAAAGACTAAAGGCAGCACACCTAAGGGCATGAGGTACGCTCTTGCCCCCGAAAGTATACATGAGCAAATTTTGAAGTTTGCACCAAATCTATAATGAATCAAACCATGATAGACATAAATAAACAGGCCAAGATAATTTAAATGATCTTAAAGGGACACTATAGTCACCTGAATAACTTTAGCTTAATGAAGCAGTTTTGGTGTATAGAACCTGCCCCTGCAGCCTCACTGCTCAATCCTCTGCCATTTAGGAGTTAAATCCCTTTGTTTATGAACCCCAGTCACACCTCCCTGCATGTGACTTGCACAGCCTTCCATAAACACTAACTGTAAAGAGAGTCCTATTTAGGCTTTCTTTATTGCAAGTTCTGTTTAATTAAGATTTTCTTATCCCCTGCTATGTTAATAGCTTGCTAGACCCTGCAAGAGCCTCCTGTATGTGATTAAAGTTCAATTTAGAGCTTGAGATACAATTATTTAAGGTAAATTACATCTGTTTGAAAGTGAAACCAGTTTTTATTTTCATGCAGGCTCTGTCAATCATATCCAGGGGAGGTGTGGCTAGGGCTGCATAAACAGAAACAAAGTGATTTAACTCCTAAATGACAGTGAATTGAGCAGTGAAATTGCAGGGGAATGATCTATACACTAAAACTGCTTTATTTAGCTAAAGTAATTTAGGTGACTGTAGTGTTCCTTTAAAATGTCCAACAATTATCAACACTGGAGTACTACTTGTAAAATAACCGCAAGCAGTAGCAATGTCCAATCTCTCCTGACTCCTGATACTATACATAGAACACTATGGTCGTTTTTACCTTCTTTGATTTCTTTGGTCCCCACTTTGCTATGAAGTCGTCTGCAATACCTCCATGTTTACTAAGTACTGATCACATTGGATGTTGTTGCTGTGTGCTTTTTCCCTGCAAGCGGACCGGATAAAAGAATCCTTGGTTGGGATTGTATCACCTTCACCTGTATAACAGAGAGGTGTGTCTGCTCTATATAGTGTGAGTGATTTTTTTGCATAGCATTCTCTTTTAGTCTGATTATACAGAGCGCACTATTTTCTTTCTTTCCTTCTTTTCCTTTTTTTGGGTTATCTGGATCCCTTGCTGTGAAGTTAAGCCGCTACACTTGCCTATATACCCTGATTTGAAGAATTCAGTGTGCTGCTTTACCCTAAAGATACTGACTATTGTATCTATTGGACATTGCTACTGCATGCAGTTATTTTGCATGTAGTACTCCAGTTTTATTATATTTGGACTATTTTAAAAACTGTTTAGATCATTTAAGTTATCTCAGCCTGTTTATTTATCTCTCTGGTTTGATTTGTTTTAGATTTCTCTTAACCTTCTTAATTGATTTTTTGCCATTGCCAACGAATGCCATATTCAAGCTTAAATTGCAGCTTAAATTGCCTTCTATTATTAAAATCAATGTTTATTCTTGTAATATAATATATATTATTATTGACCCTATAGCCAAAATTACCTAGTTTAATTGTTTAAAGGGACACTACAAATTGCAAGCCACAAATACGTGATAGAGCAGTGTTGGTGCATTGATTCTTATTTTACTTTTTTTTTTTTCTTTTTTTTTTTTTTACAAGGAATTAGCTTTTTTTCACACGGAATTAGCTTTAAAACTATTCTTCCAATTTACAAAATATTACGACATGGTAAAAGATGAATAACTTGGAAAAGAAAACAAACAGTACCTACAGTGTAGCCAGTTTGCCTTTATTTTAAAATATGCTTTTAAAATAGAAATCCCTCCAGCCTTTAAGTGCAGTAGAAATGCATGAGAATCCTGTTTCATTACTGTATTTACTGTTCGAGTAGCCTAGAGTAAAGAACACCAACATGATGAGGCCCAACATTGACTTCACACATGTGTTTGTGCAGCAAAGAAAGTTAAACGTGAAGGATCCATAAGACAAGACAAATAAAGTTACTTGATGAGCCCCTCTGCAGGCAGTTAAAGGAAAACTATAGTGCCAGGAACCCCCACTATCCAGAAAAGGTTAAAAACCCCTTCTGCCATTTACTTGGGTCAAGAGCCAATGTCTCTCGAGGCTGGCTAGAGTCGGCCTCCGCTCTTCCCTCACCATCAGATGGCGGGTGGGATCTAATAAGCATGCACGGCCATGGCCGCGCTAGCAATAGGATTTCCCCATAGGCAAGCATTATTCAATTAAAATCTCAAAAACTGCAATAATAAGTTTGCAGGGTTAAGGGTGCTGGGACAGTGCACTCAGGCCACTTCAATGAGCTGTGTCCCTTTAAGGATGTGGGAAGGAAAAAACTGCAACAATATCCACAAGGCATGAAACAGAAGCAACAAGAAAAAGGAAAATATAAGGCGAGCACACGTAAGCATGCATAAAAGGCACCGGTAAAAAATGAAGCATAGATATAGGAAAGCATTTATCTAGGGAAATAGAAAATAGAGGAAAGCAGTTATAAAAAGGAGATGAGAAAAGGGGAGCTGCTGACATTAAATAACAGCACATATAAAAAGAGACAAACAGACAATTATAAACCGATAAAGGGAGAGCATATGTAAAGGCTAAAGGATGAAAAGGAAGTCCTATATATAAATGTGTTGTAGCAAAAAGAGTGTAGACAACTACATGTCAACAGATATTAAATAAGGTACTGTCCTACTGGAACAAATGTCTCCACTCATTTATGTCGGACTTTTTGTTGAATTACTGTATGATTTCCCCTTGTGAATGAATGGTAGTAATCCATTTCCATTAAGTCAGGAAAATATTTGCAGAAGAAAGAATGTGTCTATGTGATATACACAAGCACAAGGAACTTGTTAGTAAAGATTTCCTATCAAGTGATGAGAAGAGCAAGATTGGCAGCAATCCATTTATTAGTGGGGAGTGGATGTATAGAGCTGCAGGGTTAAACCTAGATAGACCTGGCACCCAGACAACTTTATTGAGCTGAAGTGGTCTAGGTGCCTATAGTGGTCCTTTAATTGCTCTATTAGTTTCAATTTGCTTTAGAATCTTACATGGTGTATGGATGGGATTTATGTTGAAGTTCAGTCACTTTAGATGCTTTTCACTTCTTTTTGTTTCTTTTCTGTGTGAAGTTTCGTCTCAACTCTTTGACGTCACACATGTATGAACTCTTGTATTCTGGCTTCCTTTTTTCCAGATGCTAAAGATATTGTGTTGATGGTATTGTTCTTTATTATGCCTTGTTTGTTATGACTTGTTTTCTTGTTCGCCTCAAAGTAGGAGGAGGTCCTTGTATTGTCAGGCCATTATGTATCCTACTGAACTTTGTTCTGATTGGTTGTTTTCTTTCAGTGTAAGATCTGTTTGCTGCTGGAGTTTAGTAAAGAGGGTTTAATATAAAATATTACTAAATTTAAGATTATAAGTACACTGTGTTATCTTTATCTACACTTGCCATGGCGAAGATATCAATAAAAATATTGGTTCTGCGTATTGAGGCAACTGTGTTATTACATAGATCTTTTTAAAAATGTGCAATTCATTGTTAAATGATCATAGAATGTATTTAAATCTGTACTACATAGTTTTCATTATTGTTATATTTCTCTTGCTATTTTCATCATTAATATATAGCGTTAAATTGTTTAATTGTATTCTGGGGGGAGTGGATGTATAGAGCCCAGATGCTGTTACAAAACGTCAAGTAAAAATTGAAGTATTTCATTTTAGAAAATCGATACATTAAAATGTAGGTCTAGCCTGCTTTTCAAACTGTTTCTTGAAAAGGTACAGCGGTTGGTAATATCCCCATCCCCATGTGTGCTCTACTAAAGGTTAGTTAATTTGTTGAGGTTCACAAAAATACCCATTTTTATCTAAAAAGCAGAAAGGTGAATTGTTAGAACAGGACACATAAGAGGTTTGCCCTGATGCATAATGTAGGCAGTGGCGTACATACCGCAGTTGCAGGGGTTGCCCTGCGGACCCCTTTGACCGTGTTCCCGCCGCCTTATGTTGCAGCCCCGGCCGCGCGGTATAATTGCCAGGGCCGCACGTGAAGGGGCCCATATGGAAATTAATATCATCATAAGAGTGGGCCCGGTAACAGCGCGACCGGGCCTCCTCTGATGATGTCAGACGCCGGGAGCCGCGCAGGAGGAAGGAGTGGGAGTCAGAATGGGAACTCTGACTCCCATCAACCTGAGCCACTGGACCCCAGGGAAGTCACCCTCCTTCACCTAAAAGGTAGGTAATAGGAGGGTGACTAAAATATTTTGCATGTGTGTGTTAGTGTATGTGTCTGTATGTATGTGTCTGTGTGTGTGTGTCTATGTACGTCTGTATGTATGTGCCTGTCTGTGTGTGTGTGTGTGTCTGTCTATATGTATGTGTAAAAAACAAGGGGTTCATTGCACTCAACCTAACATGCGTAAATGGGGTGCTGCTGGGGGGGGAGCAAATACATACAGTAAAAAATTAGAAACAAGCCACTCCCTATCTATTAAACAACTACTTTGGTGCTGATGGATTTTGCAAGTTTTATTAAAAACACCTAATCTAGGCAAAAAAACAATGGGGATTTTGTTACATTATATGATCATAGATTGCATAAGCCTGCCACAATGTAAATGTACCACATATTCGGCAGGTCCTACTCTAACTGCCTAATGTCTGCTAAATGAGCTACTCACTTGGGAAAATCCACTCGAGTTCTCTGCAGTACAAGGCCAAATAGGATCCTGGGATGAGGCACCTGTGACATGGAGGGGTGCAGAACCAGGGAGCTGACTAGACTCATATATATATGAAAAAACAAGGGGTTCATGTATATATATTTGTGTATGTGTAGAGTCCCACAAGGGGAAACCAACATCAGGAGAGCTCTACTGTATAAGAAATGAGGAAGGGAGGCCCTACCTTTAATCAATCTAAGGATAAAAAAGGATATGCAAACAAAAAGTATAACTTGAAAAAAAGGCAGATCTACTAAACGGTGCCCAGGGGATCAATTGTCTGGAATACTAGCTAGCATCTAAGTTCCAGTTCCCCTAGTGTCCAACTGACAGGAAGGTAGTGTAAACGAGGTTAGGGAGAGAGAAGAGGCACACAGGGTCCCCAGAGAACAAGGGACCGGGTAATCAGGTCTAAACGCAGATGAAAGGCCTCACACAAAAAATAAATAATTAAATAAATCTCTCAATTCACCCTAAAAGTTACCTCGACACCGTGGTCTAACCACTAGTGTCTACCTGAACCAACTCTCCCTACTAAAGTTATAAATAAATAAATAAACACCTAAAAATCAATAACCACTATGGAGAGTTGGTTCAGGTACTGGTTATTGATTTTTAGGTGTGTATTTATTTATAACTTTAGTAGGGAGAGTTGGTCTGTATAAGGTGGCGGTGGAGGGAGTAGGGATGGATTGTGTGTACGCCTCTGATGTAGGCTAACACTTTAATGGCTAATGCAGTGGTATTAAATATCTCTTGTATATATGTGAAAATTTAGGATAGTGTACAGGTAACTTTTTTTCGATTTGCTTGCAGACTTTGATATAATCACAACAAGCAGATCCTAATTATTATCAGAGTAATACACTCTACGCAGACTAATAAAAATAAAGCATGTGACAACTAATGAAAGGCTAAAAAATAGCGCAACACCTGTAATGACAAACCGCTGTTCATTATAGCCTCAGCCTGTAACATCATGGTCCTATTCTATAACACCAGAGTAGCAATACTGAAATTAAAGGGATATGACAGGCATTAAAACAACTTTAGCTTAATTAAGCAGTTTTGGTGTATAGATTGTGCCCCTGCAATCTCATGGCTCAGTTCTCTGACATTTAGGAGCTAAATCACTTTTGTTTCTGTCCATGAAGCCCTAACCACACCTCCCCTGGATGTGACTCACACAGCCTGCATGAAATAAATGGTTTAATTTTCAAACAGATGTTAACTTTCTTTAGATGGTTTTATCTCCTGCTCTGTAAATTTAACTTTAATCACACATAGGAGACTCCTTGTGGGTCTGGGAGGCTATTAACAGAGCAGATGATAAGGTTGAACAGATAATGCCATACAGAAACCTAAAATATCAAGGTTACTATTCTGCCACTTGAAGCATGACAACATAGCATCCATATTGCCAGAGGGAACTTGCAATCGGACTACTTAAGAAATAGAAAAGAAATTGAGAGCTTGGATCGCAAAGTAACTGGGAAGAGAGCATTGAGATGTCTCTCACCATGCAAACAATGTGCTGGTGGCTCTAAAACATTCTAGTAAACTTTAATTGTCTAACATCTGACCTTCACTTTTCCCTTGCTCCATGTACAGTGAGATAAGGGTTTAAAGTCTGGGCTGAAAATGTGCAGCAATGGTTATCTCCCCTACCTCAATCTTCACTGATTTGTAAGCAAAGTGTTAAATAGGTGAGCTAGAGTTGTGGAAGTGTGTTATACTTTAAAAAAGTATAACCCAAGTTCATTAATCTAAAATGTGCCTAACTGCAAATAATCTGTTGTACTACAATGTTTTCAGAAAAAAAGGGAACTAGATGGAACACTGTAAAATGCGTTTCTCAGTAGTGATTACCAAAATATATACAAAATACAAATAAAGGAACATGGCACACAAAAAAGTAGCCTTGTAAAATTGTATTTAATTTTGGGTGTGTACCAGATATTTCTTAATCTGTATTTTGTATATATTTTGGTCATCACTGCTGTGAAATGCATGTTCAGGTGTGTCCTCCAAAATCCTTTTTCTGTGAATATTTGGAATTCAAACCAGATTCCTATTGAGCTAAGCACCACACCACTATACGTGCATAAATTGAAGTCTTAGAATGCAGTTTAAGCAGTATTGCAGTTAGCATGTTACTCTCCCATGTGAGAATTAGTTTAGAACTTACATAAATCGGTTACTATGACGTAGTGGTGGGCTTAACACAATATGGCCATAAGGCGTAATTGCATCCCCATATTTGTTTGCTAATATAGGCGATTTTGAGTAGCCTTATAACATTTTAAAAACTGTATTTGTGTGTGTGTGCCGTGTGCGCGCTGTTCCTGTTCTGTATTTTGTATATTACAATGTTTCACCTTATGTATATGACTATAAATATGTTTTGTTTTTTTTAACTTTCTCATGATTGTCTTTCTTCTGTATATAGCCACATGGAGACTCTGCAAAATAAATAGAAGAGCCAATTTTATATGAATGTAATAGATTGCACTATTAACGTTAAGACAAACTTTACAACTGACAGGAGGCTTCATATTTTCCATTAAACTCTCTTTAAAGGGACACTATAGTCACCCAGACCACTTCAGCTCGATGAAGTGGTCTGGGTGCCAGGTCCCCCAGGTTTTAACCCTTCAGATATAAACAAAGCAGTTTCCATAGCAGGGTTAATCCAACCTCTAGTGGCTGTCTTCTATCAATTGCTTGGAATGGATTGCAGGCTTCTTCGCCATCTGAAGCCTAGCCAAGAATTTCTACATTTGTTACATACTGCTCCGCATGGACTTCTCTACTGTCCAATACATCAACTGCCTGGGACATCTAAGAATTCTGCCTCTCCCACAACATCATTCTTTAGGCGTAATAATTTCCCAGGTGAACAAACTCACAGCAGAATGTCAAGCATGGTTTCTGGACCAACTCGAATTGTTTCATGATCACCCTCTTCTCCTTCCATCCTTCCCTCCTTCCCTCCTTCTGTTGGGTCCCCAAGTGAAACTTCATCTGTGTGTAGGGGTCTCATTGTCAATCTCAGCATGGAAATACAAACTCTACCGCATTTTTTAAATAATTTTTTTTAGGTAGTGCCTCAGCTGGTGGTTTAGACTGTGCTTTGCTATGTGGAGGTCACTGCTTCTGTTGCGCTTGTCTAGGTCAGGTCAACTTTTTATTTCATATGTGGATTTCAACGACTACAATGGCAATGTGGATTCTCTGGCTGCAATTGCTGTTGGCCGTGGAGTCTTGTTTCGGTGCCCACTCATACCTTCTCGGCGGAGACGTCTCTCATCAGTATCATGTGTTCTGCAGATTGGACTCTGGAGGATACTTCTCGTATTTTCTGCAATCTCCTCACAGCGTTAAAAATCCAAAATATGAAGCCTACTGTCATGTTGTACATCTTAATTTTAGAAATGACAGGAAGCAAATATTTTCCCTCTCTTCTTCTTGTCCGCCTATTGTTTCTTTCTTGGTTTCTTCTTTGGTTGTGATGTTTAGTTATTTGTCAATTGTGTATACATTATAGGTGTGGTATTCTGATTTACATTGTGCTATTTTGGGTTGCTTAAAGGAGCACTATAGTGCCAGGAAAACAAACTCGTTTTCCTGGCACTATAGGATTTTTAGGTCCCCCCCACCCTCAGGGTCCCACTGCCGCGGGGCTGAAGGGGTTAAACACTTACCTTTCTCCAGCGCTCTCCTCCCTCTGCCGCTCCAGCACTCTTCTCACGTCAGCGCCGAATGCGCATGAAGAGTCGCGCGGGAAGAGCAGCGCGCGCATTCAAACCATCCATAGGAAAGAATTTCTCTGTGCTTTCCTATGGGCGTCCAGCGTCTTCTCACTGTGATTTTCACAGTAAGAAGCGCGGTGGCGCCTCTAGCGGCTGTCAGTGAGACAGCCACTAGAGGCTGGACTAACCATAGTGTAAACATAGCAGTTTCTCTGAAACTGCTATGTTTACAGCTGCAGGGTTAAACCTAGATAGACCTGGCACCCAGACAACTTTATTGAGCTGAAGTGGTCTAGGTGCCTATAGTGGTCCTTTAATTGCTCTATTAGTTTCAATTTGCTTTAGAATCTTACATGGTGTATGGATGGGATTTATGTTGAAGTTCAGTCACTTTAGATGCTTTTCACTTCTTTTTGTTTCTTTTCTGTGTGAAGTTTCGTCTCAACTCTTTGACGTCACACATGTATGAACTCTTGTATTCTGGCTTCCTTTTTTCCAGATGCTAAAGATATTGTGTTGATGGTATTGTTCTTTATTATGCCTTGTTTGTTATGACTTGTTTTCTTGTTCGCCTCAAAGTAGGAGGAGGTCCTTGTATTGTCAGGCCATTATGTATCCTACTGAACTTTGTTCTGATTGGTTGTTTTCTTTCAGTGTAAGATCTGTTTGCTGCTGGAGTTTAGTAAAGAGGGTTTAATATAAAATATTACTAAATTTAAGATTATAAGTACACTGTGTTATCTTTATCTACACTTGCCATGGCGAAGATATCAATAAAAATATTGGTTCTGCGTATTGAGGCAACTGTGTTATTACATAGATCTTTTTAAAAATGTGCAATTCATTGTTAAATGATCATAGAATGTATTTAAATCTGTACTACATAGTTTTCATTATTGTTATATTTCTCTTGCTATTTTCATCATTAATATATAGCGTTAAATTGTTTAATTGTATTCTGCATTTTCTATGTATTTTATTAATGGGACATCACAGGAAGCACAAATATTTTCCATTTACCTGATCTATTTCTGGATATTTAAAACTGAAGCTATCCAAGCATGATTGAAAACTTAAATAGATTAAATTAAGCTGAAATGTACCTGAGTGATATACACCCTGTTCCAAATTATTATGAAAATTATATTTTTCTAATTTACCTAAATAATTGATGTAAATAACAGTCAGCATAATTCTGAAGTTATCAACTATTAAGAGTACAATTCAAATTTTATTGAACAAACCTCCTAATGAGAACAGTATTTTTTTTTTAAACATAAAAAACTTACAATGCACTGTTCCAAATTATTACGCACAGTAAGTTTCAAAACACTTTATAGCAAGCATGTCAAACTCAAAGTGTGGCACGGGCCACATAAATAAGGTTTAAGTTTATGTGGGCCGCACACATACTTACTGACAGACACACACATACTTACTGACAGACACACACACACTCAGACACACACACACACTTGCTGACAGACACACATACTGACAGACACACACATACTTGCTGACAGACACACATACTTACAGACACACACATACTTGCTGACAGACACACAGACAGACAGACACACACACACTCACTGACTGACAGACACACATACTTGCTGACAGACACACACACACTTACACACACATACTTTTCTTTATTGCTCCTTACCTTATGGAGCCGATGTAGGGCATCTCCCTGGGGTCCTTCCTGCTCCTCACTGCTCCGGCGCGCGGTTTAGTGATGCCGGGTGCTGGATTATGACGTCATATTTCGGCGCCTGGTTTCACTTCAGTCGGCGCGCGTGAGGGAGCGGTGAGGATCTGGAACACTGAGCTCCCTCACGGCCGGGTAAATGTTAGCAGAGTAGGCACCTGCAATATGGGGAAAGAAGGTGCCTACTCTGCTATAACACTGAGCATGCACTCGCGGCTCGCTGGGCCGCAAAGATGGTCCTTGTGGGCCGCATGCGGCCCGTGGACCGCAAGTTTGACATGCTTGCTTTAAAGGCTGTAAAGAACTGAAAATGTGTTGTGTTTGCAGCATATTTACCAAAATCAAAAGCTATTTCAATCAAACTTATAACAACATTTTAACTTTTTAAACATTTTAACAGGTCACGTTACATTTTAACATAGGACCCCTTATTTGATAGCAGCTTCACAAGTCTTGCATCCATTGAACTTGTGTGTTTTTGGACAGTTTCTGCTTGAATTTGTTTGCAAGTTTTCAGAATAGCCTCACAGAGCTGCTGTTTGAATGTAAACTGCCTCCCACCCTCATAGATCTTTTGCTTGAGGATGCTCCAAAGGTTCTCAATAGGATTGAGGTCCGGAGAGGATGGAGGCCACACCATGACTTTGTCTACTTTTATCCACATAGCAGCCATTGATGCAGAGGTATTCTTTGCAGCATGAGATGGTGCATTGTAATTCATGAAGATTATTTTATTACGGAAAGCATAGTTCTTCCTTCTGTACCAGGGAAGAAAGTGGTCAGTCAGAAACTCCACATACTTTGCAGAGATCATCTTTACACCTTCGGGGACCCTCAAGGGACTGACCAGCTCTCTTCCCATGATTCCGGCCCAAAACATGACTCCACCACCACCTTGCTGACATCGCAGCCTTGTTGGAACAGGGTGGCCGTCCACCAACCATCCACTGCTCCATCCATCTGAACCATCCAGGGTTGCACGGCACTCATCAGTGAACAGGACTGTTTGAAAATTAGTCTTCATGTATTTTTCTGCCCAATGCAGCCGTTTCTGCTAGTGGTGGCCGAATAGAAGGTTTATGCACAGTTGCAAGACTCTGGAGGACTCTACACTTTGATGTCCGTGGGACTCCAGAGGCACCAGCAGCTTCAAATATCTGTTTGCTGCTATGTAATGGTATTTTAGCCGCTGCTCTCTTGATCCGATGCATGGATCTGGCAGAAATCTTCCTCAATGTGCCTTTATCTGCACGAACCTGTCTGTGCTCTGAATCAGCCACAAATCTCTTAATAGTGCGATGATCACACTTAAGTTTTTGTGAAATATCTAATGTTTTCATACCTCGTCCAAGGCATTGAACTATTTCACTCTTTTCGGCAGCAGAGAGATACTTTTTCTTCCCCATATTGCATGCTCTGCTTAACCCTTTAAGGACACATGACAAGTGTGACATGTCATGATTCCCTTTTATTCCAGAAGTTTGGTCCTTAAGGGGTTAAAGGGACACTATAGTCACCTGAACAACTTTAGCTTAATGAAGCAGTTTTGGTGTATAGAACATGCCCCTGCAGCCTCACTGCTCAATCCTCTGCCATTTAGGAGTTAAATACCTTTGTTTATGAACCCTAGTCACACCTCCCTGCATGTGACTTACACAACCTTCTATAAACACTTCCTGTAAAGAGAGCCCTATTTAGGCTTTCTTTATTTCAAGTTCTGTTTAATTAAGATTTTCTTATCACCTGCTATGTTAATAGCTTGCTAGACCCTGCAAGAGCCTCCTGTATGTGATTAAAGTTCAATTTAGAGATTGAGATACAATTATTTAACCCCTTAAGGACCGAGGACGGTTCAGGACCGTCATCGGCATTTTTGCCTTGCCGACCGATGACGGTCCTGAACCGTCCTAACGGTCTGGGGGTACTTACCTGATCGCCGTCGTTCCCCCGGCGGCGATCAGTGTGGCTCCGGTTGTGGGGAGACTGCCTGCAGCCCAGACAGTCTCCCCACGGCAGATTAGGACCCCTGTGGCCATGTGATCGCTTAACACAGCGATCACATGGTCACAATAGGTGTCCATGTGTCTGCCTGCAGGGGGACTGTCTGTGCTGACAGGCAGTCTCCCTGCAACTGTAAAATCAGAAAAAAAAATTAAAGTTAATGGTAATAAAAAAAATAATAATAATTATATATGTATAAATATGATATATAGACATATATTATATCTATATAATATATGTCTATATATCATATATATATAATGTCATACTAAGTGTATTTTTATATTAATATGTACTTATATTAATATAAAAATACACTTATAATTAAATTACACACGTATATATATAATATATATAATAACTATATATATTGTATATATATATTATTATAAAATATAAATAATAAGTAATTTAAATTAAATACATTTTTTTTAAATAATAATAAAAAATTTAAAAAAAATTATATAGCTATATGAAATTTTATTCTAACTGTATTTTAAAATTAATATATATATATTTATATCAAAATACACTTAGAATGAATTTGTATATATATCTATGTATATAAAAATAAATAAAAATAATAAGAAATATACATACGTCCATATACAAAATTACATAAATAATTATATAAATATACACGTAGACTTCAAATATATAAATATGCATATATATTTAAATTCTACGTGCGTATTTATGTAATATTTTTACATAATTCAGTAATTTTATTGATTGCAATTTGAGGGACCTGCCTGCCAACCCAGGCCGAAATTCCAGAGAATTTAATTTGCTAGCACTGTATTTTACCCTGTAACGTTCTACGACACCCTAAAACCTGTACATGGGGGGTACTGTTTTACTCGGGAGACTTCGCTGAACACAAATATTAGTGATTCACAACAGTAAAACATATCACAGCGATGATATTGTCAGTGAAAGTTACTTTTTTTGCATTTTTCACACACAAACAGCACTTTTACTGATGATATAATTGTTGTGATACGTTTTCCAGTTTTTAAACACTAATATTTGTGTTCAGCGATGTCTCCCGAGTAAAACAGTACCCCCCATGTACAGGTTTTATAGCATTTATGAAAGTTACAAGGTCAAATATATCGGTCAAATATTTTTACATTGAAAATGGCCAGGTTGGTTACGTTGCCTTGGAGAGCGTATGGTAGCCCAGGAATGAGAATTACCCCCATGATGGCATACCATTTGCAAAAGAAGACAACCCAAGGTATTGCAAATGGGGTATGTCCAGTCTTTTTTAGTAACCACTTAGTCACAAACACTGGCCAAAATTAGCGTTCAATTTAGTTTTTACTTTTTTCACACACAAACAAATATGAATGCTTACTTTGGCCAGTGTTTTCGACTAAGTGGCTACTAAAAAAGACTGGACATACCCCATATTGAATACCCTGGGTTGTCTACTTTAAAAAAAATATGTACATGTGGGGTGTTATTCAGAGATTTATGACAGATAATAGTGTTACAATGTCACTATTGATAAATTTTTAAAATGTATGTTTTTAAACCGCAATATCCTACTTGTACCTATAGCCCTATAACATGCAAAAAAAGCAAAAAAGCACGTAAACACTAGGTATTTTTAAACTCAGGACAAAATTTTGAATCTATTTAGCAGTTTTTTTCATTCGCTTTTGTAGATGAGTAAAAGATTTTTCAAGTAAAAGTCAAAAAACATGTATTTTTTTCAATTTTTCATCAGATTTTTGTATTTTTTTTAAATTAAAATACATGAGATTATATAAATAATGGTATGTAAAGAAAGCCCATTTTGTCCTGAAAAAACAATATATAATTTGTATGGGAACAGTAAATGAGAAAGCGGAAAATTACAGCCAAACACAAACACCACAAAAGTGTAAAAATATTCCTGGTCGCAAATGTACAACATCGCAAAAACAGTCCAGTCCTTAAGGGGTTAAGATAAATTACATCTGTTTGAAAGTGAAACCAGTTTTTTTTCATACAGGCTCTGTCAATCATAGCCAGGGCAGGTGTGGCTAGGGCTGCATACACAGAAACAAAGTGATTTAACTCTTAAATGACAGTTAATTGAGCAGTGAAATTGCAGGGGAATGATCTATACACTAAACTGCTTTATTTAGCTAAAGTAATTTAGGTGACTATAGTGTTCCTTTAGTAGTTTTTCCTTAAATTGGGCTCACCTGGAAATCTAATTATCACAGGTGTCCGAGATTGTTTTCAATGATCAAAAGAGCCCTAAGACACAATGCCATCCATGAGTTCAACTGAAAAACAAAATATTTAATCTTTGTGACACTTAAATGGAATTTGCATAATAATTTGGAACAGATTGTAGAAATATATATTACGGCGCACCATTAACACACAAAGATATATACATAAAAAGGCATATACACATTTATTACACAGTATCTTCTGTTTTGAATTGTGTGTGCTATACATATTGAGGATGTAGCAGCCTTAACTCTAAGACACCAGTAAGCATGGACTGGATCCACAAACAGAACAGAACCATAAATCGAACCCCCTGGAGATCTGTGATCTTCCTTAGTGACTAATCCTTTGGTTACTCTTTTAAAGAGTGGTGGAAGTTTAAAGTCAAGGCATTGGGCACTTTGGCAGAAGTAAGACAAAGGTCAAATATGTCTACTGTAGGTACAGAGGTTTTCAATGCCCTATTTGGATGAAGATATATTGATCTTACCTTTCCAAATTATGTCCCACTCTCATGAAATCTGTATGTCTGCTCCTTTTCTATATCTAACCTTGTTTGCACAAAAGGACATCATAGTCCTCAAAATCTAGGGAAATATTATCAGAAAACTCATACATAGGACAGGAGGAGAACATAAGTTAAGCGGCATAGTTTCATTCATTGGCTCAACTGACATTCTCAGCTATTGAATGGCTGGCAGGTTCGAGGGAGTGCCATCCCCTCCTGCTCTGTGTAGGAGCGCAGAGTGTCACGTGACACGTGAATCAACACGCGCACCGACTGAGATGTAGTAGCCCCCCTCCCTGCCATTTTACCTGTTTCCATCTCCATCGGCGCGTGCATTGATTCACACTCAGCGCCAGCTCTGTGAGAAAACCAGCTGTCTGAGCAGAAGGAGCGAGGTAGGTATGAATGTAAGGAGTAAGAAGGGAGATGTGAGAGATGAATTGGAGGGGAGAGGGAGATGTGAATTGAAGGGGGGAGGGAGATATGAATGGAAGGGCCTGGAGAGATATGAATGGAAGTGGGAGAAGGAGATATGGATGGGGAGACAGGGACATGGATGGAATGGGTAGGGAGGGAGACATAGGGGAAGAAACATGGGTGGAAGGGGACGAGAGACATGGGAGAGAGATATGGAAGGAAGGAAGAGGGGAGAGGAAATACATAGATGGGACATATGAGTGGACGGGGGAGAGAGATATGGATGGGAGGGGGAGAGATATGGATGAAAGGGGGGAGAGAGACATGGATGGAAGGTGGGAAGAAGAGACATAGATGGAATGGGGGTAGAAGAGAGCGGAGTGGAGTGTGGAGCCACACCTTACTCTTCCTGGAGATTGCAGAGGGACTAGGGATTGCAGAGGGACTAGGGAGCAAGCGGAGCTTGGATTACTACTTGTATAGTATATCAATGTGGAAGTATTGGTAAAAAGCAGGGTATCTTGCTCTAAAAACTGTATGTAGGATAAGTGGTATTGCTTTTTTATACAATTTTTGGTGGAATCCTTGTTAATTTACTACTGCCATTCACCATATATTATAAATAGCGCCAAGACCGTTTTCTTTTTACATAATTATTTATATAGCACCAACATAGTCTGCAGTGCTGTACAATAGGAAACAAGACAAACATTTAATTCTAACAAAACATGTATGCAATACAGGAGCAGTAGGTGAAGAGGGCCCTGACCAAATGAGCTCACAATTCAAAGGATACTTGAATGAATAAGTGTCTACTTAAGAGTGAGCATAATGCAGCAGGGCTATCACATAGTTGAGTGACGAGAACACTTGGTTCTTCAAATAGGTACACACAATGATGTACTTAAAAATAAGATTGAAAATGGATGGTAAAACCTTGCCTATCTCCTCTTACAGGTCTTGCATTTCAAACAGATAGGAAATGCACGTGTAATTGTTTGTGTAATTATGAGGGTGTTTTACATGGGTGTTGGTCTATTTTTCATTGTATGATGGTGCCAGATAGCATAAGCAGAAAAAAACATAATTAAATTAGGATTGTAGAGATTTGCAAATTGTATATCAGAAGCCTCCAACAACAGTTTGCTGATCTGGCAGTTACAGTATTATCGTCAAGGATCTCCAGAAATGCTTTTCAGTTTGCAAAATTAAATCTGAATAATTACTCAGGATAAAAATGATTTAGCTAATGGTTTTATCCTTTGACCACTGTTGTTACTTAACTTACTTATTACATCTTCCCCTTCCCTACCTACATTTACCTCATTGTCCCCAAACTAAACAGAGATCACTGTACAGAAAAATAACCAGGCTGTCTAATACTATTTATTGCCTTGAGGTTGATATACCTAGTCAAGAGGCATCCATCTTGACATCATTTGCACAAATATCTAGCAGGTTAAATCCATTTAATAGAAGCTGTAGCGGACCACTGTTAACCCGACTGATTACCTCCGATAAACTCTCCTCTGAGCCAGAAATGGAACCTTCATTGAATGTAGCTCTGTCCCCCCAGTAACTATACGGCACATAATTCTGGAAGTGCATCTGATTATTGTTCAGAATGTCGCTTTTTATGCACAGACCCCCAGCATGGGGTCTCCATTCTCTACATACAGATCCCGCCCAGGTGCCTTTGTGTCTGGGAGATAATTGAGTCAGGGCTCGCTAAGTTAGTTATCTCCTGGATACAGAGAGCCAAATATATGAAAAACCCTAAAATCACATGAAAACAGTGATAAACCCCCAAAAGTCTTATATCCCTGGATAGCTCTTGGTGGAGCGCCCAGTCTTTCAAAATAGTGCTCTGATCCATGGAGGTTTATTGATACACAACCCTGTTAATGGTTAGGCCGAATACGAGCATGGTCTTAGCCGAAATTAGTTCCAGGCAGGGTCACTAATTTCAGGTAACTGGCTGGCTGAGGAAGGAGGGCTCCCCCTGGCTGATAACCCGTAGCTCCCCTCCAAAGAGCGCTCTCATTGGGCATTATGGAAAGGGGGAGAACAGTGATAAAAGGTAACCGGGCCAAGGTGGCACTTGTGGTCGAGCCAGAGTTCCAGGGAAAACACAGAGACGTCCCGCTGAAGCGTTTGGAACACTCCGACTTACATAGTTACATAGTTACATAGCTGAAAAGAGACTTGTGTCCATCAAGTTCAGCCTACCTCACATTTGTTTTTTGCTGTTGGTCCAAAAGAAAGCAAAAAAACCCAGTTTGAAACACAATTTTGCAACAAGCTAGGAAAAAAATTCCTTCTTGATCCCAGAATGGCAGTCAGATTTATCCTTGGATCAAGCAGTTATTACCCTACATTGAAAGATTATATCCTTGAATATTCTGTTTTTGCAAGTATGCATCTAGTAGCTGTTTGAACATCGTATGGACTCTGATAAAACCACTTCTTCAGGCAGAGAATTCCACATCCTGATTGTTCTTACAGTAAAAAAACCTTTCCTTTGCCTTAGATGAAATCTTCTTTCTTCCAGTCTAAACGCATGGCCTCGTGTCCTATGTAAAGTCCAGTTTGTGAATAGATTTCCACACAATGGTTTGTGTTGGCCACGAATTTATTTGTATAATGTTATCATATCCCCTCTCAGGCGATGTTTTTCTAAGCTAAATAGGTTTAAATTTGTTAACCTTTCTTCATAGCTGATATGTTCCATTCCTTTTATTAATTTTGTAGCCTGCCTCTACACTTTTTCTAGTGCCATAATATCCTTCTTTAGAACAGGTGCCCAAAATTGCACAGCATATTCAATATGGGGTCTTACCTGTGATTTATAAAGAGGCAAAATGATATTCTCGTCCCGAGAATGAATGCCCTTTTTCATGCATGACAATACCTTACTGGCCTTGGCTTGTTTTGCTGCTAAGTACCTGCTACTGGTGCTCTCCAGTTATTCTATATCACATTATTAAACAAAGGGACTTTTACCCAACCAGATTCTAGAAGATCTCTTCTAGGTCTCGATTCAAAAAGGTTATCTTATCCACAGTATGTGACAGGACTCTGCAGCCAGGTTGTGACAGATTTGGCTCCATAACCCAGTACCATATGGAATTGTTTTATGGTGTATTCCTCCAGACAGTTCAGCATGTTTACTATTGATGTACAAGATTTAGAACAATCCCTGACATCATGCAATAATACATAATTATAACATGTTAGTGCAAGTGATACGCCAGCACTAAACTTACACCTCTAATTTTTGCTATCCACGTGAAATATTAAAAGCAGGCAGATTAAAGAATAACTAATGCATTCATCTAAAAATGAATCATATCTATTTAATGATTCCATATATTCTTCCAGTGCCTGGGAAAGTAATTGAAACAAATCAAGTGTCATTTTGTCATGTATGTATTTTTTTATTTTTTTTGTCAATCTTTCTTTTATTGAGTTGTCTGCAATATGTCCATGAATCAGAATATATCAGCTTGGTATAAACAGGTAATGTACATTTCAGAACATATATGGTTCAGGTTGAGAAAGACATCTCTCTTTTTTTCTCCTTTTTGTAAAGGAAAGATAAGAAATAGGCAAGGCAAACATGTCTGGATACGTATAGTAAATTAAACATTCGATTGTTGGATAAATACTAAACAAGACGAGTGGAAGGCTACTATATGTTCTATAAGAACCTGCAAGCACAGGCTAAACCAGCACGATCATGTCTGTAGTTTCAATCAATGTACCCAGGATATCAGATTGTTTGTGACCTATAATATAACTTTTTGAAAGTAAGTACAAGTAGAGGTAGGAAGTGATATTAGAAGGAAAAAGGGGGGGAGTGGGGAGGTAGGAGGGGAATAATCAGCAAAAATGGAAAAAAGGGGGGAGGGGAAACAAGGGAGAGAGATGGGTAGAGGGATAAATGGGGAAGGATGTTTTGGGTGCATGTCCTCAGGAGAGGTTGAATTGGTATTGCCATATTTTGTCACTATTAGGGAGTGAATTAAGTCTAGCTATTAGTACCTCTAGTATACCTTTCTCACCTTTCTAAACTCTATCTAGTAAGGCAGCATAGAAATTTCATATTTGTTCACAATGCAAATGCAGGCTGCTGTACAAAAATGTGTTGGTTTTCTCATGCTTTTAGAGAGTTTTAGGTTTGTGGGATTGCCCTTTAACATAATAAACTCTGGGCTCAGGTTCCAGTGCAATACCATAGACATTGCAATGAAGTCAGAAAACAGTTGTCTTAAAAGGTATACTAAAAGTCACACTAAAACCAAGTGTGGTCATACAATGCTGCAGGGTTTCCATTAAAAATTTTAATTGTCCTTCCTACATTGTCACATTATGGCTGGCAAACGTCACAATTATGTCATGATGCAAGGTTGCAACAAACATTTGGAGCCTAGCTTTCTAATTATAGAATAAAGGGAAACTGTATGTACCTCACTCATTCTTCACATATCCACTCCATGGTTTCGGACATTAAATTTTGCTCCCTCATTTAGGTTTGATCACAGTCTATTCTTACATAATTATCAGCATGAACACATCTGACTGTGAAACATTAATAATGTCAAAGCAATCACACCATTCAGGTAAATGTTGACAACATTTTTGACCTTACGTACGAGTACATAGCAGTAGTTTAAGTAATCACAATATATAAGATTTATCAACACATTATGGAACTTGTCTTCTTTACTAACTTCAACAATGACGATGACTTGATAAGTCACTTAAACACTTTTCAACTAATAAACCAGCACAATGGAAATTATCAAATGGTTTTATGCATGAGATGAAGAATGTCTTCTATTATCATCATCAATATAAAAGAAACCTACAATTCAGAGCTTTTCAAGATAGAACAATTTTGTTTGAATTTAGCGTCATCATCTCGAGGTTGTATGATTAATAATGACAACTGAAGTTACGCTGGGTTTTAAGTTAATAAGAATTTTTAAACTTTTGCGGTATTACCCTAAAAGAAAAAAAAACAACTTATTTTTGGATTGCTATTACCTATATTACCGTATATACTCGAGTATAAGCCGAGTTTTTTGGCACATTTTTTGTGCTGAAAAACCCCAACTCGGCTTATACTCGAGTCAGTCTGTATTGTGGCAACTTACATTGCCACAATACAGACAGGACCGCCGGGCTTATAATGAGCTCGGCGGTCCTGGTCTGTATTGTGGCAATGTAAGTTGCCACAATACAGACCAGCACCGCCGGGCTCATTACAAGCCCGGCGGTCCTGTTGGGGGCTGACAGCGAGCTGTAACTTACCTTCCTGCAGCTCCTGTCAGCTACCTTCTCCTCCATGCAGCTCCTCTGTCAGCTTATATTCGGGTCGGCTTATACTCGAGTATATACGGTATATTGTTGCCACTGAACTTTTTACATAATTATTAATCAAAGCAATCTCAAATTTAATATATATTTACTGTATTATTGCTGAGTTGTTTTTTTTCTACAATAGAATCACATATCATTTACATTATTTTTGGTGCCCTCTATGTAGCATTTAGTTACTTTATTTTACTTAGACCATCTTTAATATCTCCTGCCTGGAACTGCTATAGCAGAGACAAGCTAACTTTTAATAAACAACGTTCAGCTTCAAATACAATCTGGGAGTTCAGCAAAGCAAAAACCACACCCAGAATACCGAGAATGTTTTACCATGTGAGCATTTAAGAAAAAAAAAAAAAGAGAGACAGAAATTACGTGGGATGTTGGTGTACAGGGTTTTAGGTCACAGTAAATGTTTTCTGTGAATTATTTTTTTATTAGTTTTCACAGTTTAACAATACAAATGCATAAGACAGCAAACAGGTAGTCTACAACACAAACAAAGCGATAAAGAACACAATAACAGCAGAAATGTAAATATGAAAGAGATCCAGCTGACACATTGGGTGTTAGGTGAACTCTTAAAACTGACAAAGATAACACACATCATAAATAATGATTACCAGGAATATGTGTTCATGACACAAATACTGGAAGAACAGTATGATGTCAATTATGAATAACCAGATGTACATTCAAAGGAAACTACAGTGAAGACACATATTGCACAAAGAGCGTCTTCCATGTGAAGAAAACAAGCATGATGCTGAAGTCCAGTATGCCTGAAACTATGGGGAAGAGGAGCAATTAAATCAGCAGTTAAGTCAGCAATTGCTTGAAACCAGTGAAATAAGTAAAGATCAGCCCCAGTAGCAAAAAGAGACTAAAAAGAATCATGAAAGCCCAACACAACACCTGTGAGCTGTGAAAAATTGGAGGTAACCATTTGTTATAGAAATTTGCCCAGCAAGTGCGCCATGGCTTAAATCACAATCACATTCCCACTGACCACACTGGGCAGCCTTGCTCTGAACTGCCATCAAATGTGACATTAGCCCAGTGTCTCCAGCAATAATTCCCAGGCAACTATTTCTCACCATGTATAGAAAAAGTGCTACTTAGTCACAGTGAAGAAAATTGACCCAAATTTGATGCAAGTTATCAACCAGCACCTCCCCAGATTTGGCATTAAAATAGTGCAGATTTTGACAGTGCTCCATTTAGACAGCTCGATAACATAACCCTTAAATGTCATGTAAAGTCTGCGGGGGTCTTTACAAATGACTCAAATGCCATGTGAAGTCAACATTGCATCCAGGCCCCTAGCCACAAGCTTCAGGCTCTTCTGGCTTCTGAGAAAAGTGATCAGAGGACAACAGGTAAGAAGCAAAACTGTTTTTAAAAAGTTTGTTTAATTACAATGGAGGCGCCAGGGCACTCCTGGCACCATAACCACTACATCACACTGTAGTGGTTATGATGCTAGGAGTGTTCCTTTAATCAGAGTTTGTCATTAAACTCAACATTTTAGTGAATTAAATGTGAAATGTAAAATTTAGGCTAAAATTGTTAGAGCTGAGCTTACCTACATTTTGTGAATTGAATTTGATTCAGTAATTAGTTTAGTGAATAACTCTATATGTGGTTTGCTATATTCCCATATCTACAAAGAGAACACAGCAGGGACAATAATATAACATTTTCTAAATGTTAATTACTACAAGCAACACTATCTCTATCGGTGTATATTACATAACCAGGCATTAGGGATGCACCGAAATTCAACTGCCTAAATTTTCAGCCGAAAATTTGCCAAATTAAAAAACATGCTTGCATTAACAATTCAGATGATTATATATCACAATGAAAGATAGTAATGATAACATGAAAAAGCAATAATACTGCACTTGGGACGGGGGTGGGGATAGGGGAGGTGGGGAAGAACACTATGTGACAGGGGGGAAAGAACACTATGGGACAGGGGAGAAAAGAACACTATGGGACGGGACACACACACTATGGGACAGGGAAGGAGGGGGGAAAGAACACTAAAAAAGAAGGAGGGGAGAGGAACACAAGAGGGAGGAGACAGGAACATTAAGCAGGGGGACCACTAAAAGAGAAGGGAAGTTTTTCCTATTAGATTCAATTCATTTAAAAGTCTAATATTAATAAAATTTTAACGGCACCACCAGGCATAAAAAGTGGTTAAAAGCCGTTTAGTAGATCTTCCCTTCCAGAGACACAGGGACAGCTACTGTAGACACCAATCCACCGAACCGGAGAAGCATATGAATGCTCTCAAACATACGAATAGGTTTACACTCCTAGCAGTCGAACTGGAACAGAATACAATAAATCCCCCCCAAGAACGAGACAAGGCTCAGTTTTGAGGGTCAAGCAGGAACAGACAGAGCTGTGGGTTTATTGTTCTTATATACACATTCTTACACATTAGTACCACCCACAGGGTTTTGGAAAACAACCAATAAACACGTACAATACACTCAGGCACTCCCACACAAAATCCTCCCCTCTGCCTGTGATACAATTACCTTACACAATGGGTAATGTAATTATCACAGGCAGAGAAATACAGTTTTCCACATTATTTATAACTTTAAAAGTACGCATCACATTCACATACAACTTACATTTTCAGAATCAGCATACTCGAAATACAAACATATGTCAAAATCATCCAAATTGGTCCATTGGTTCAAAAGATAGATCGAAGTCCTTTGTGACCAAATGAAGCATGGCTTTTCTGCCCAAAACCAGTTCCACAGAGTCTTCTATCCTGGAGATAATTGAGAAGTAATCCAATTATCTCCAAGGACAGAGGCAAAACTCCATTAGCCACATGGTAGCAAAGTACAGTAAAATACAATAAAATACACAAGGTTACATTTATTACATAAAATACAGACATGCAACATATCTCCAGATAGCTTAGGTCTGAGCACACATTATTACTGAATGGCGCTATGACCACACACATACAGTTCTATTGCCATGGAGCCAAAGTCTTTTATTACACGAATAGGCTCCATGGAATAGCTATCTGGGTTAAATGAGTTCATTCAGTAAATCCAAGAATCTACCGAACGCCAGGGCAGAAATACATGAATAGACCTTTCTGCATAGGAAAATAAAGTATTTAAATGCCGGTCCATAGTCAAAAGGCAGCAGGCAGGCAACCAGGCTCCTCCAATGCACAGTGGCGAGATTGGTCTTGTCACAAAAATTATAGGAAAAAAACTTTTTAAAAATCATTTTGGGGGAAAAAAGTCATTTTCGGTTTCGGTCTTCGGCCAAGGGCATCCTGAATTTTCGGTTTCGGGCCAGAATTTTCATTTCGGTGCATCACTACCAGCCATACATATAAGATTTTAATAGTACAGTCCAATTAAAGGTGCTTGTCTGTGACACTTCCTACTTACGTGAGATTAGGCATGTCCCACTGACACCTCCCACTCACGTGAGACATTGTGCAAGTTGCATATTCAACACGGAATTTTGTCCAAGCTGAAAGAGTACATCATGGACATTATGCCAATGCATAACTACAAAAACAAATATGTCAGAAATAAGTTTTGTTTCATTACACCCACCAAACTCTGACAGACGCACAGTCGGATTTGCCGGCATATGCGCTCACCTTACCCAACCCCCAAAAGAGACACGGACACAGGTTATACTGTTGGAAATACTAGTCCACAGCTTTATTAAATTATAAATAAAATAATTAAGGAATAACAAATGGGGTCATTGCCAACAGACCTTATTAAAGTTAATATCCCCCATGTACATAACATTCCCCTGCAGTGACCCCCCAATAATAACAATAGATAACAATCCAAATAACATGTTAATACAGAAACTGGCCGCCCAATATGGCCACGTTTCCACCAGGTTAAATTGTAGGAGTGTACCAAAACACCGCTACCCACCATATCAATTGTAGGGGTGTACCAAGACACCGCTACCCACCATATCAATTGTAGGGCTGTACCAAGACAGCGCTACCCCCCATATCAATTGTAGGGCTGTACCAAGATAGCGCTACCCCCCATATCAATTGTAGGGGTGTACCAAGACACCGCTCCCCACCAGTTCCCGTGTAGGGTGTACCAAGACACCACCACACGCCCAGGTTCGGAGCTACCGACGAGCTCGAACCCACCAACCACGTGCAACACTGTCCAATCCACACTAAAACCACAGGATGCCCACTTTCTCCTCCATCTGCCCTCCGATTTAACCAGGCCATTCCCCGCCACAGCTCAGAACTTGACACCTAAAGCTCCTGAGCAACCCCCACCACCAGAAGAAGGCCTGTTGAATGCCTTCCTGAAGGCCCAATCTAAACAGATCACCTTTTACACCCGAAACGTACCCCATCCACCTTGGAGTACCCAGGGAACTTGCTTCCCCATCCGATGTGTCTCCCCGTTACACCACCCCCCACTTCCAATAAATACCGCCATCATGGATCCGTCTTCAACAACGAGCCACCACGACTTGGCCCTTATGCTTCCCGCCCTCGCGGAATACCCGAATGCCATGAATCGTACCTTATGTTACGTTCCCACATTTTTTTTTAACTAATCTCTTGCCACCAACAAACCCCCCAAAAAAACAACCACTCCAGCTCCACCACTTCCAGAGGACAGCCCCGTTGCGCCTCTAGACCCGTGCCATGGCTTTCTTCAGCGCCCCTCAGATGAGCGAGTGGTACATCTACCATGCCACCAGAACGAAAGTAATTAGCTATCAAGCTGAGCACACAACCTTTTGTGTCCCAACCTTTAACCGCATAGACCGGCTGTAATTAGGACTTAACCGCACTGACTCCCACCTGTCTGAACGATTCCCTTGATCCTCCCTTAAAAACCCAGACGGGACGCCTCTGTCGCCGCCATCATCTGATAGGAACGGGCCCCAAAGTTCCCGGGATCCAAAACCCAACGCTGTCAGACCCCTTTGAACAAAACCCCTGCCGGAATTGGACTCGTGACAGTGCCCCTCCGTCCCTTTTTACTAGTAAGCCGCGCGAATCTCCACGTAGTGTGATGTGTTTGAAAAACTGGGTATACCTGTCCCCCAAACCTCCTTTACCAGCACATCCGTTCCTGTACAACCCACCAAATCCTTACCTTAACCGACTGAAGTTCGACAACCGAGTGTAGAACCCCCCAACACCAACCCGAAAGGCCCTCACCAACTCCCTGACCTGAATTGACCCAAGCCCATGTGAAGGCCCCCAAAACAAACTCAACTCGAAAGTAGAATCACACACTACCTTCCGCATGCCCACCCAGCGTTATGTTCCCAAGGAAAACCAGTCGCCCCGGCACCGACCTATGCAAAACCATCCGCATGACCAGCGATCCCTGACGTACATGACAACGGTCCCACAGTTCTTCCTAATTGCTCAGTTCAAACCTTGACACCAAAGCCGCCTTGTTCCTGTCCGTTGCCGATATAGCTACCGCTGAATGTACCAGCGGCTTTGGAACCACCGCAAGGTAACTCTTCTCCCCACTTTTGACTGGAACCCACCAGTGACAACCAACCGCCTCGTCTCATAGACCAAGCCTTCCCATGGCAATCCCCGTGCCCGGTGCAGTAGGATTCAGTACCGACCCTCCAAGCCTGGCTTCCCAAGCTGCCACGTTTCCTCCCAACCGGCCTGCCCTTCCTCCCGCACCCCCGGGGCCGCAATTCGCAGCTTGTCCCCTTGTACACAAATCCAGGAATCAGCCCCTACCTTCCGCCAACCAGGCACGTGGCGTGCCCGCAACCGATATGAAAACGACCTGCACAGTGATATAAAGTGCCGCAATCATCGTACCTCCGGACCCGAGGACTCGGCTCGATGGTTCACCGCATAACCTCCCCGTATTGTCTGTGCAGTACGACTTTCCACCCTTTACGCTATCCTCAATAACTCAAAAGATGCCAGCTTCAAATGGTATGACTTACCTTCCCTGCATCCCGCTACCGCACCTTTCACCACCTGTCATCCAGGTATGCCTCGGAACCCATGTTCCCCAGTGATAACCGTGGCCAACTCAATGCCTCCTGTAAAGGCTCCACAAGTAGCCGTCCCCTTGCGATGGCTAAAAAACCCACCCCCGTGACTAACCCGACATGCGGATTTGAGCCCGCCTTATGCGCCTCCGCAATTCCTCAGCGTGACCTCCTTGAACCTGCAAACCTTCGCCCTGCCTCTCGTAGCGCCTTCAACTGCCCCTAGGCAATCGACACTCCCTTACCACGGAAACAGTTACTCATCCCGCAAAGATGTGCAGTAGGATTCCCGTGACCGTAATGTAAGTCCACCATGGCCCGTCCCAGCCGAGCCCACAGCAAACTAACTCCCGGACACTGTACTAATGAACCCTCTCCTGAATCCTCTTTCACCCCCCCACCCAACGGAAACCCACTTCCAACGTAGGAACATGACATGGAACCGCCCCTTGGCAAGTAGAGTTCACCAATAGGCACCTGTACACATGCTACCCAAAAGATGGAAGGGTCGTCAAAACCAAACACGATAAGTGCCTTCCTGCCCACAGCCATGCGGCAGGGCGCATTCTTTATGTTGGGCCTCCGCGCCCGATCGGCGCCAGCCGCACTCCCACCTCCAAGGCCCGTCCGTCTGCCTGGGCCATCATTCTTCCGCTGCGAGTCGACGAAATTCCTTTCCACCTTCCCGTCGGTGCCGCTGCCTTGCTGATACGCCCTCCTTCTCAGCCTCCACTCTAACACCGCTGGGGGGGAGGAGACGTGCTCGAACCCCCAGCGGTTTCTGCATTCATGCCATCCTCTGCTCCTTCCCAATGCTCACCAGCCTGCCTGGATCACTTCAGCTGACACCACCTGCAAGAAAAAACACAGAAACAAACCGACCTGCACAACTGACAGGTATCCTTAATTTAATTTACAATGGCCACTTCATAAAATGGCAGGTATAAATACACCCCTTATGGCTCCGCCCCACCCAGCATGCTAAGTGACACTAACTTCCTTTGGCTGCTATGCCTACCTCCTGGCTCTGTCAAGGCCTATTCCTCTTAGCTGCGCTGATCCATGGGCTACATGATGCTCTGACATTCATGCAACACAAAAAAAAATAATAATTTTGAGGTCTCATGAGCATTACAATTCTGTACTTTTTTTTTTAAGTTCAGAGTTAGTACACAGATTTGTTGGAACATTGCTTTTAGTGTGAGGTTTATGTGTGTACTGTCCTTGGAACTGTGCACTAGAAATACATAACAAGATAATCTTTTTAAAGTAAATGATTTAAGAATCTCATGATTTACTTCACGTAACAACTATTGTTGTATCTCGAAGAAATTCAGTTCTCATGTAACTTAGGTTTCCAGAAAGAAATGCTATGTTAGACTGTTGACATAAGTCTTGCTTGCGAAAGGTGTTACTATCTGGCATATTTGAACACAAATATGTATGGTATTTGTAGATGTCCTCTCAGTTTGCTGTAAATTGTTTCATAATCCATGCAGACGTTTTGCTTGGTCTGGTTTGGCATTTCCCCAAAAGCTTTCTGGCCATGGCTTCAGGTAGCCGCCTTGTCTGACCATTTGCACTACCTCAGGCATTAAAGGGCACACTTGGTATTCCGCATATTGCTATATGAGCATTAATTATGATATATGCATTATTGTTGATAATTTATGTTGGCAGGTTTTTCTTTTTTCTTATTGTTTAACACACATAATTCAGTGACTTCTTATATATCTGTTTTTTTCCCCCAGTTCTATTGTAGAGACTAAATGTTTACTAGCCCAGTGATCCCTGTTACGACAGTGACCCCTTCACACAGAGTGAAACCCAGAGGAAGACGTTTACCGGACCTTAGAGTGGCCGGACTTGCGTCTGAGAGTAGTCAAAGGAATAGCCAGAGGTCAAGGGAATACAGAAGACGGGCACACGATAATCCAAGCCAAAATAATGGGAAACCAGAGAACAGAATAGTCAGAGTGGAAGCCAAGAGTCAGATACCAAAAAAGACAATCAGAATATAAAGAGCGCTAGAGGACTCAAACAAGAACCACACTAGGGCGCCTAACAAGTGCCATGGTTGCCTTTTTATAGTGTGGGATCTTTAGCTTTAAAGCCACGCCCCCAAAAGGTCCGGGAGCGTGGCCACGTTTGAATTTTGACGGCACTATTTTGCTGACGTCGGCGCGCATGCGCCACGTCATAAAAATGGGCGTGTTCTGAGCGGACGGCATCAGAAGAACTAAGCCGCCTCCCGGAAGTATGGGAGGAGAACGCCGCACTGCGCGGGTCCGGCCGGGAAAGGTAAATGATCATTACAATCCCTTCTTTAAAGGAATACTCTAAACATCCTTAGCTTAATGAAGCTGTTTTGGTGTATAGATCATGCCCCTGCAGTCTCACAGCTCAATCCACTGCCATCTAGGGGTTAACTAACTTTTATTCTGTTTATGCAGCCCTGCCACACCTCCCCTGGCTGTGACTCACACAGTCAACATGAAAAAAAACAATGTTTTGTTTTCAACCAGACCTTACAGCACAATTTGTTTATTTTAGAAGTTTTTAATTCCTGCTCTGTTAATTGAACTTTAATCACACACATGAGGTTCCTGCAGGCTTTAACAGGCAATAAACAGAGAAGAGTTAAGGCATTCTAAATGAAACACACTGTTCAGTAAAGGAAGTTGAAACATGACTGCTGACCCAATAACCAAAAAACCCGTTACCCCCCCAATAACGACATGACACCTGAGTGTTGGATAAGGGCAACGGCCACAGCTTTATTTAAACTTTAACACAGCCAGCATTTTCCACCTGTCAGCTGTTGGGGTGACTACCCAACAGACAGATACTCCGAGTCTTTATCCAGAGTTCGTACAGCCTGCCTTCTGCCATCAGCCCTAGCAGGCTGCGACTACCCAAATCCTTTTATCGTGCATTACATGCGCTGGCCAGGAACACCGCCATAGCTGTGACAAAACAAGAACAGAAAACAAGCAACACCACAAGCAAAAACCATCACAGTAGCATAGGGAAAGTGAGGGAGGGAGGGAAACTGTTCCAGACTGCTCCTTTTGCACTGGTGAGTACCCTCCCCTCTGCACCCCTTCTTATATCCGCCATCTTAGCAACTATGTATATATCCCATCCCTTACTGCAGGGCAGCATTCATGCCTCCCCTTCCTTGCAGTCCAGGGGATCTCTTTAGATCTCTATACAGAAAGTATATAGGGAGGTTGTGTAAATCACAGCCAGAGGAGGTGTCGCCAGGGCTGTATAAACACAGTGATGTAACTTCTAAATAGCATAGAATTGAGCAGTGAAACCACTTCCTGACACATGAAACACTAAATCAGCACCATTAAAATTAGTTTAATTTTGCTATAATTGGTATTATAATTGGTTGACTTAGAGAGAGAGAGAGTGAGAAGGTGTGTGTGTGTGTGTGTCTCTCTAAGATAACCTGTAGCAGTATCTCCATAGATGCTAGTGAGCCATAGATAACATGCAAATTTCCCTTGTAAACACTTCTATTCTCCAATGTGTATACTTATTGGTAAAATGTGTTATTTGTAGCACTAACTGGTGTGTTTACTACTTTTTCATCTGTTTTTTTGCACCAAAACAGATGCACAGTAAGAACAGTAAATACATATATTTTATGCTAGGGGGTCCCTTATGTATACATTAGAGAGAAAGGTCCCTATCCCAGAGATCTTACAATCTGACCAGAACTGATAGCATGGGGAACATTACCTGTTAACGCCATTAAAAATGTTTTATTTTATTTATGAAAGTTTGGACATGGGGAAAGTTTAGTTGATGGATATTCCAAACCAAGGGGCAAAATGGTAGAATATATTTAGACTGGATACAGACAGCGGTTGAGCGAACTGGAGAAATGAGATGTCAGCTAAGGGTAAAGTAGGTAATGTCCTCAAAGGTAAAGAAGATCTTCAAATTAATGAGGGTTTTTCCATGGGAAGTCATGCTATTGATGTTAGATGAGTAACTCTAAGCACTGTAACCAATACAGCTCATTCTAGTGGTTATGGTGCTATGCGCTGTCCCTTGTTTTTGTCAAATTAGTTTGGGGTCCACTTTCAGTCGCACTCACAATGTGGAAACTACACTTTATTATCAAGTGTAAATCAATCCAACCTTGGACAGCAATCCTATTCTGGACATCTGTGAATCCTAACCAATGGGTCAGAATACAAAATTATCAAAATAACTGAACTGGAAAAATTCCATAAGTCAGCTATGCTTTAGGTTTGGCTACTTTGGCCATACATTTGAAATTCAGTTTGAATTCCCTTAAATTGTCGTTATAGTGAATGAATGATTTTACACATACATGTTACAATTAAATATTGTATACATTTTACACGTAAAAAATTGGCCACTAAGATAATAAAAATTATTAGACATGTGCAATTCGTTTCGGTCCGAATTGAAATTCGGACATTCGGGTGCTTCCGAATGTCCTAATAGCTGAATTGCCGAATTGCGAAAGTGCCGAAATTACCGAATTTCTGAAGTGTAGTAGTGCTGAAGTGCCGAATTGCTGAAGTGCCAAAGTTGCCGAAGTTCCGAAGCACAGTATTGCCTCAGTACTAATATACTTACCCAGTGAAAGAAGAAGAATGTTACATTGTATACAATTTTAAATAAAAAGTATACAAACATAGCCAGGACTCAGCTGTAAGCATTTGCAACACTTGCAACAATCAAGTAACACACATTCATATAAAATGTAAGTTACTTAGCCAGTCATGTAATGACACATGAAACACAAAGGGTGGAGGACCTATTGTTCTCCCCACCGGCCCCCACCCCCAAGCAGCGGGTGGGGGCCCTAAAGTAAAATAATGGGGGGGAACCTATTGCCCCCCACCCTTGAGAGGCAGCTGGTGGCCCTAAAGTGAAAAAAGGGGGGAGGACCTATTGAGCGGAGGGTGGGGGCCCTAAACAAGAATAAGGGGGGGACCTAATGTCCTCCCCCTGGCCCCCACCCATGAGCACTGGGTGGGGGCCCTAAACAAGAATAAGGGGGGGGACCTAATGTCCTCCCCCTTGGCCCCCACCCCTGAGCAGTGGGTGGGGGCCCTAAATACAAATTGGGGGGGACCTAATGTCCTCCACCTGGCCCCCACCCCTGAGCGGTGGGTGGGGGCCCTAAACTAGAATAAGGGGGGGACCTAATGTCCTCCCCCCTGGCCCCCACCCCTGAGCGGTGGGTGGGGGCCCTAAACTAGAATAAGGGGGGGACCTAATGTCCTCCCCCCTGGCCCCCACCCCTGAGCAGTGGGTAGGGGCCCTAAACAAGAATAAGGGGGGGCCTAATGTCCTCCCTCTTGGCCCCCACCCCTGAGTGGTGGGTGGGGGCCCTAAATACAAATTGGAGGGGTAACTAATATCCTTCCCCCTGGCCCCCACCCCTGAGCAGTGGGTGGGGCTCCTAAACAAGAATAAGGGGGGGACCTAATGTTCTCCCCCCTGGCCCCCACCCCTGAGCAGTGGTGACTAGGGGTCCCCAAACCCCTAGTCACCCCCTCCCCCCAAAAATGAACCCCTACATACCTCCCTCACCCTAAAAATAATGAGGGGGGACCTTTAACTAAGTACCTGTAAAAATAAAAATAAACTTACCATTTGATGTTTTCTTTCTTCTAAAATCTTCTTTTTTCAGCCCCAAAAAAGGGCAAATAAAAATCCATAATAACTGACGCAATAAAAAAAAAAAAACCTGAGCGCAAAAAAAAAAATTATCCATCTTCACCCGGCGAGGACTCCGCGCAGACTGAGCTCTGCAGGGCAGGGGAAGGCTTGGATTCATTTAAATGTATGGTTTATGTTGCCACACACGTTTGTTTTCCATCATTCCTTTTGTTTCAGTGTTCCTGCAGGCAGCTGCTCAAGTCTTCTGCCCTTTCTTGCAGGTAAGTACTATGTGTGTTTTCTTTGGTTGGTTTAGCTTACATTAGGCAGAGTAGGACCTGCCAGATATGGGGTACATTAGCGTTGTTGGCAGGCTTATGCAATGTATGATCATATAATGTGACTAAATCCCCATGATTTTCATATATAGTACTTAGTTATTTCTCCACTTGTTTTGCCTATGATATCTTGTCTTTTTTTAGTTTGTATTCCCAGTCCATGTACAGTCCTGTCCTGTCCTGCCCATGTTATGTCTATGTTTTCCTATGTATTGTGTACATGTTCTGGGTTTAGCTTCCTATCCTTCTCTGGTTCTGGGTTCTCCTAATTCTGTCTGACGTGTCATGACTGGTTCTTCTGCATGCAAGAGATCCTGTATCTGGACCAGTCTGCTGAGATGGCTTCCTTTTTTTTGTCGTGCAGGAGGTTGATCTGATAAGCGGTACGGTGGTCGCTTTAGGTGTTCTCTTGTGATGCTTGGTTCCTGGTTCCTTGTTCTAGTTCCTGTTGGTTATTCGGCATGCAAGAGTTCCTGTATCTGGACCAGTCTGCTGGAGATGGCTTCCTTATTTTTGTCATGGAGGAGGTCGATCTGCTAAGCTGTACGGTGGTCGCTTCAGGTGTTCTCTTGTGATGCTTGGTTCTTGTTTCATGGCAGTGCTCCTATTCTGGAGTGGATCTCGGTCCTGGCTGGTGGTTCCTTTGCAGGAGACCTTTCCAAAGGAATTAAAGTAGTTTGGAAATGGCATTGTGAGCCACAAACTACTTTCCTGCTGTGTCGGGGAACCTGTGACAGTATGGCCGTAGGCACTTGGAGTTCGTGGAGTGGTCTTTGCAGCTTTCCTGATCTGCCCTCTCTGTATCTTGTCCTGCCTGGATTATGCAGCATACAAGAGTTCCTGTATCTGGACCAGTCTGCTGGAGATGACTTCCTCATTCCTGTTCAGTCTGTCTGATTCCTGTCTAGGAGGAGGTCGATCTGCTAAGCAGTTCGGTGGTCTTTGCAGGTGTCATCTTGTGATGCTTGGTTCCGGTTCCGAATCCGGTTCTCCTGTTCTGGCGGTGATCTTCATTCGTTGCTGGTGGTTCCTATGCAGGAGGACCTTCCGGTGGGGGATCCTTGCCTCCATGGAAGTTAAGAGGACTTTGTTGTAGTATCCGCTCGCCATTCCTGGTCTCTGCCTGGGAGCTGTTGGGAGCGTCCGGAGGTCGCTCCTTAGGAGCGGAGTTATGTCACATCCTGTTCCTAGCTGCGGATCATTCTGGCAATGGCTTCTGGTATCCAATACTCTTTTTACAATTCTTGTTTAGTTTTTCTTGGTTTTTCTGGTTTTCTATTCTATGTCTGGTTTTATTTTTACTGGGATTTCTGGGTTCATTCCTATATTCCGTCCCTGGATTTCTCAGTCTCTTGGATTCATTTAAATGTTTGGTTTATGTTGCCACACCCTTCCTTGCAGTCCAGGGGATCTCTTTAGATCTCTATACAGAAAGTATATAGGGAGGTTGTGTAAATCACAGCCAGAGGAGGTGTCGCCAGGGCTGTATAAACACAGTGATGTAACTTCTAAATAGCATAGAATTGAGCAGTGAAACCACTTCCTGACACATGAAACACTAAATCAGCACCATTAAAATTAGTTTAATTTTGCTATAATTGGTATTATAATTGGTTGACTTAGAGAGAGAGAGAGTGAGAAGGTGTGTGTGTGTGTGTGTCTCTCTAAGATAACCTGTAGCAGTATCTCCATAGATGCTAGTGAGCCATAGATAACATGCAAATTTCCCTTGTAAACACTTCTATTCTCCAATGTGTATACTTATTGGTAAAATGTGTTATTTGTAGCACTAACTGGTGTGTTTACTACTTTTTCATCTGTTTTTTTGCACCAAAACAGATGCACAGTAAGAACAGTAAATACATATATTTTATGCTAGGGGGTCCCTTATGTATACATTAGAGAGAAAGGTCCCTATCCCAGAGATCTTACAATCTGACCAGAACTGATAGCATGGGGAACATTACCTGTTAACGCCATTAAAAATGTTTTATTTTATTTATGAAAGTTTGGACATGGGGAAAGTTTAGTTGATGGATATTCCAAACCAAGGGGCAAAATGGTAGAATATATTTAGACTGGATACAGACAGCGGTTGAGCGAACTGGAGAAATGAGATGTCAGCTAAGGGTAAAGTAGGTAATGTCCTCAAAGGTAAAGAAGATCTTCAAATTAATGAGGGTTTTTCCATGGGAAGTCATGCTATTGATGTTAGATGAGTAACTCTAAGCACTGTAACCAATACAGCTCATTCTAGTGGTTATGGTGCTATGCGCTGTCCCTTGTTTTTGTCAAATTAGTTTGGGGTCCACTTTCAGTCGCACTCACAATGTGGAAACTACACTTTATTATCAAGTGTAAATCAATCCAACCTTGGACAGCAATCCTATTCTGGACATCTGTGAATCCTAACCAATGGGTCAGAATACAAAATTATCAAAATAACTGAACTGGAAAAATTCCATAAGTCAGCTATGCTTTAGGTTTGGCTACTTTGGCCATACATTTGAAATTCAGTTTGAATTCCCTTAAATTGTCGTTATAGTGAATGAATGATTTTACACATACATGTTACAATTAAATATTGTATACATTTTACACGTAAAAAATTGGCCACTAAGATAATAAAAATTATTAGACATGTGCAATTCGTTTCGGTCCGAATTGAAATTCGGACATTCGGGTGCTTCCGAATGTCCTAATAGCTGAATTGCCGAATTGCGAAAGTGCCGAAATTACCGAATTTCTGAAGTGTAGTAGTGCTGAAGTGCCGAATTGCTGAAGTGCCAAAGTTGCCGAAGTTCCGAAGCACAGTATTGCCTCAGTACTAATATACTTACCCAGTGAAAGAAGAAGAATGTTACATTGTATACAATTTTAAATAAAAAGTATACAAACATAGCCAGGACTCAGCTGTAAGCATTTGCAACACTTGCAACAATCAAGTAACACACATTCATATAAAATGTAAGTTACTTAGCCAGTCATGTAATGACACATGAAACACAAAGGGTGGAGGACCTATTGTTCTCCCCACCGGCCCCCACCCCCAAGCAGCGGGTGGGGGCCCTAAAGTAAAATAATGGGGGGGAACCTATTGCCCCCCACCCTTGAGAGGCAGCTGGTGGCCCTAAAGTGAAAAAAGGGGGGAGGACCTATTGAGCGGAGGGTGGGGGCCCTAAACAAGAATAAGGGGGGGACCTAATGTCCTCCCCCTGGCCCCCACCCATGAGCACTGGGTGGGGGCCCTAAACAAGAATAAGGGGGGGGACCTAATGTCCTCCCCCTTGGCCCCCACCCCTGAGCAGTGGGTGGGGGCCCTAAATACAAATTGGGGGGGACCTAATGTCCTCCACCTGGCCCCCACCCCTGAGCGGTGGGTGGGGGCCCTAAACTAGAATAAGGGGGGGACCTAATGTCCTCCCCCCTGGCCCCCACCCCTGAGCAGTGGGTAGGGGCCCTAAACAAGAATAAGGGGGGGCCTAATGTCCTCCCTCTTGGCCCCCACCCCTGAGTGGTGGGTGGGGGCCCTAAATACAAATTGGAGGGGTAACTAATATCCTTCCCCCTGGCCCCCACCCCTGAGCAGTGGGTGGGGCTCCTAAACAAGAATAAGGGGGGGACCTAATGTTCTCCCCCCTGGCCCCCACCCCTGAGCAGTGGTGACTAGGGGTCCCCAAACCCCTAGTCACCCCCTCCCCCCAAAAATGAACCCCTACATACCTCCCTCACCCTAAAAATAATGAGGGGGGACCTTTAACTAAGTACCTGTAAAAATAAAAATAAACTTACCATTTGATGTTTTCTTTCTTCTAAAATCTTCTTTTTTCAGCCCCAAAAAAGGGCAAATAAAAATCCATAATAACTGACGCAATAAAAAAAAAAAAACCTGAGCGCAAAAAAAAAAATTATCCATCTTCACCCGGCGAGGACTCCGCGCAGACTGAGCTCTGCAGGGCAGGGGAAGGCTTGGATTCATTTAAATGTATGGTTTATGTTGCCACACACGTTTGTTTTCCATCATTCCTTTTGTTTCAGTGTTCCTGCAGGCAGCTGCTCAAGTCTTCTGCCCTTTCTTGCAGGTAAGTACTATGTGTGTTTTCTTTGGTTGGTTTAGCTTACATTAGGCAGAGTAGGACCTGCCAGATATGGGGTACATTAGCGTTGTTGGCAGGCTTATGCAATGTATGATCATATAATGTGACTAAATCCCCATGATTTTCATATATAGTACTTAGTTATTTCTCCACTTGTTTTGCCTATGATATCTTGTCTTTTTTTAGTTTGTATTCCCAGTCCATGTACAGTCCTGTCCTGTCCTGCCCATGTTATGTCTATGTTTTCCTATGTATTGTGTACATGTTCTGGGTTTAGCTTCCTATCCTTCTCTGGTTCTGGGTTCTCCTAATTCTGTCTGACGTGTCATGACTGGTTCTTCTGCATGCAAGAGATCCTGTATCTGGACCAGTCTGCTGAGATGGCTTCCTTTTTTTTGTCGTGCAGGAGGTTGATCTGATAAGCGGTACGGTGGTCGCTTTAGGTGTTCTCTTGTGATGCTTGGTTCCTGGTTCCTTGTTCTAGTTCCTGTTGGTTATTCGGCATGCAAGAGTTCCTGTATCTGGACCAGTCTGCTGGAGATGGCTTCCTTATTTTTGTCATGGAGGAGGTCGATCTGCTAAGCTGTACGGTGGTCGCTTCAGGTGTTCTCTTGTGATGCTTGGTTCTTGTTTCATGGCAGTGCTCCTATTCTGGAGTGGATCTCGGTCCTGGCTGGTGGTTCCTTTGCAGGAGACCTTTCCAAAGGAATTAAAGTAGTTTGGAAATGGCATTGTGAGCCACAAACTACTTTCCTGCTGTGTCGGGGAACCTGTGACAGTATGGCCGTAGGCACTTGGAGTTCGTGGAGTGGTCTTTGCAGCTTTCCTGATCTGCCCTCTCTGTATCTTGTCCTGCCTGGATTATGCAGCATACAAGAGTTCCTGTATCTGGACCAGTCTGCTGGAGATGACTTCCTCATTCCTGTTCAGTCTGTCTGATTCCTGTCTAGGAGGAGGTCGATCTGCTAAGCAGTTCGGTGGTCTTTGCAGGTGTCATCTTGTGATGCTTGGTTCCGGTTCCGAATCCGGTTCTCCTGTTCTGGCGGTGATCTTCATTCGTTGCTGGTGGTTCCTATGCAGGAGGACCTTCCGGTGGGGGATCCTTGCCTCCATGGAAGTTAAGAGGACTTTGTTGTAGTATCCGCTCGCCATTCCTGGTCTCTGCCTGGGAGCTGTTGGGAGCGTCCGGAGGTCGCTCCTTAGGAGCGGAGTTATGTCACATCCTGTTCCTAGCTGCGGATCATTCTGGCAATGGCTTCTGGTATCCAATACTCTTTTTACAATTCTTGTTTAGTTTTTCTTGGTTTTTCTGGTTTTCTATTCTATGTCTGGTTTTATTTTTACTGGGATTTCTGGGTTCATTCCTATATTCCGTCCCTGGATTTCTCAGTCTCTTGGATTCATTTAAATGTTTGGTTTATGTTGCCACACCCATTTGTTATCCATCATCCCTTTTGTTTCAGTGTTCCTGCAGGCAGCTGCTCAAGTCTTCTGCCCTTTCTTGCAGGTACTATGTATGTTTTCTTTGGTTGGTTTAGCTTGCATTAGGCAGAGTAGGACCTGCCAGATATGGGGTACATTGGTGTTGTTGGCAGGCTTATGTGACTAAATCCCCATGATTTTCATATATAGTACTTTCTCCTCTTGTTTTGCCTATCATATCTTGTCTTGTTTTAAGTTTGTATTCCCAGTCCATGTACAGTCCTGTCCTTTCCTGCCCATGTTATGGCTATGTTTACCTATGTATTGTGTACATGTTCTGGGTTTAGCTTCCTATCCTTCTCTGGTTCTGGGTTCTCCTAGTTCTGTCTTGTTTTCATGTTTGGTGCCTATCCTAGTCTTGCCTTGTTTCTGTACTGGATACATTCTTGCTGCAGAGCCTCCCTATTCAGCTCCTGGGACGTCTGCTTATTTCCTAGTTCCTGGGATTCGCATAAGCTGCTTCAGGGTTCTGGTATGTGGCCGCTTAAACACTGGTGCTCAACACCAGGGGGCGTGTGGTTACCTTGCACCAGGCCTTGATAAATCCACTTCGACACTGTGACTCCTACTTTCAACATCAGGCATACTGGGTCCCGGTCATCGGACCGCCACCCTGACAGACAGGTAAATGAAGAGACTGACAGGTAAGTCTCTACATTTATCTTTCACAGCACTCTGATTGGTTGGTTTGAAATCCACCAATCAGAGTGCTCTGAGTCATTTTACACAGCGTGGGAAAGTTCTTTGGAATTTTCCCACGCTGTGTAATTTGACTCATAACACTCTGATTGGTGGATTAAGTAATATATATTTTTTTTTCTTTTAACAGTGAGCAGCCACAGGCTGCTCACTGTTTAATAGACATGCTCCTACTCACGGTATAGCGAGTAGGGGCAAAATTTATTAATACTAAGTAATCTTTACTTAGTATTAGTAAATTTGGCTCAAAGACCAATTTAGGTCTTTCAGACTTTTGGTAGATAACTCACCAATACCATGGGAATTAGGGAGTTATCTACCAAGCGGCTCCAAGAGAAGTCCCGAAGTTGCGGAAGTTGGCGAAGTGTCGAATTGCCTAACTCACAAATTGCAGAAGTCACAAATTTCGGAATGCCCAGTCCAGAGCAATATGAAGGGTCGGCTCCCGATTTCCCAGTATCCCGGTGGGCTAATAGGTGTTCTATCAGCAGCGGGCCCATGGGGCAGCTGCCTTGGGCCCCCCATGAGTAACTGGGCCCAGGGCAGCTGCCCCGTTTGCCCCACGTATTTTTTTTAAAAATCTGCTAATTTTCTTTCTAAACACCACAGCAAATTTTCTAGTGCAGAGGTCATCATTTTATGCTTTGCAGGATGCATGCAGTTGTAGTGTAATAATGGTGAGTTCCACCCTGAGTGACACCTGGAGGGTTTGCGCACAGCCTTGTATTGCCCTATGCTGTACTACAGCCGAGTGGCACTGAGTTAAAGCTCCTTCAATCTCCTCTGCCCAGTCTCTCAGTTTGGAGCATTAAGCCTGCACTGTGATTGGTGAAGATGGGAACTTCACATCATATACTGCTCTCTCCCACTCATAGTGCAAGTTGAATGCACAAAGCTGTAGAACTGCAGTGGAGATTGACTATCAACTGTCTTGGTACCTGCACCAGTTAAATATGTGCAGGGAACAAGTAAGGTAAGTAAAAAGCAGGGGACACAAGAACGGTCCAGATAGAAATGTGGCAAGGGACAACTGGTGGTATGCCAACCCCCATGGACCAGCTGGGCACTTTCAGCATCATAATAAACAGCCCTTATCTTCATTACATGTTTAACCCCTTCAGGACGGAGTCAATAGTACACGTTTTGATCAAAACGTAAACAAAAACTGGAATTTGCGCTATATGTCTGTTCAGATGTAATTCACCGCTGTCACACACACTTATTATATATCATTTTGTTCAGGAGAAACAGGGCTTTAATTTATCATTAACTATTCATATATGGAACATAATTTATTATGAATAAAATTTTAAAAAAAATGTGAAAAATAGGATTTTTTTTTTTTTTGTATTTCCGTCTGACATTTTAGCTGTGAATGTCATAATACTGGTAGGTTTTACTGCAAATAAATGCACATATTTGTAATCAGCAATGTCTCACAAGTACAACAGTAGCCCCCATTAACAGGTTTTATGGTGTTTTGGAAAGTTACAGGGTCAAATATAGAACGTTCCATTTTCAAATTGAAATTTGCCAGATTAGTAATGTTACCTTTGAGACTATGTGGAAGCCCAGGAATGAGAATTACCCCCATAATGGCATACCATTTGAAAAAGTAGACAACCCAAGGTATTGAAAGTGGGGTACGTTTAGTCTTTTTTAGTAGCCACTTAGTCACAAAAAGTACACTATGTATGGCGTTACATATATATAATATGTATATATATTATATATATAATATATATATATACACATATATTATATATTTATAAATATATTTATTTTATTTTATAACATGTTTAATAATTTTTTTTTACTTTCCCACCAGCAGGGGGACTGTCTGGGCTGTGAGGCAGTCCTCCCGAAGCAGAGTGCCGGGTAGGTAAGTATCCCGGGCGCTCCAGGGCTCAAAGCCGTTACGGCGTTCTATGCCGCCGCAACGGCTTTAAAGCCCACTTAATGCAGGACGGCATAGAACGCCGGCATAGAACAAGGGGTTAAATTGTTTGTTTTCTATATGAAGAAGTAAGCTAAACTGTGGGAAAAAAACAACAAGTGAGGAACACTGGATAAAACTTTTAATGATTGTGTGTTATCTAAATAAATTCCCAGCCATTCTTTACTTGTCAGGTTTGAAAGGTGTGACATCTTACCGGCTAGTTTGCTGGTGAGGAACTCAGTTGCAGTCGAATGGCAACCCCTTGCAAACACGACCTTCACAGGTGCCTGAGAGTAATACAGGAACTTGGGAGATCTATGAGGACACAGATGACTTTATTAACAGAGGAAGTGGAGAAGTCAGGAAAGAGCCGCCAGGAAGTGGTGTCAGTAACCAAGAGCGCAGGGAGACTGGTAGCACGCACCAGAACAACCAAGCACTGACCAAGTGCACATGATCGGCTGCCACCCAATAGCAGGCTGAGCCCCACTGGTTATAAAGGAGGAGGAGTAGACTGGGCACCATATTGATAATTCCCCAGCTCATCTCCTCTGTCTGTCCTGACCTTCCCCGACTCCCCAATTGTGCCGGCGTCTCCCCAAGCCTGCCACAAAGAAGGCACCCAAGCAGAACTCATTGCCACTCGACAATGAGAAGTTCCTAAGGGGGAACAGAGCTGCGATCGCCCAAGACCCCTGAATCTCCAGGATGGCCTGGGCACCGTGGGGAAGGTAAGTACCGGAGGGAAGTATGGCAAAAAGTATATGTATATTCAGTGAAGTCAGCACAGTCTAAAACTAGCTGATACTCATTTGAATATTCCTGCTGATACTATTTGTTTCTGTGGTGAGTGCCCCAATTTTAGATAACTGCACCACCATTCTACAGACAAAAGTTAAATAAATCATACCTCATTCATTTTTTGTTTGCTGTAATGCAGATGTGTATACACAACTGTCTGTGTGTCTCAGTTTGAAAGTGTTAAGTATCCTGCAAAATACAAAATAGAGTGACTGACACACTTGTTATGTCAAACATAACAAGAAAAAAATAAATAATAATTTCCACCACTCCTATGAATATTGGTGCAGGTGCAATCGCTCAGCCTAGCAGATTAAAAGTAGTTTGACAACATCAACACAAAGAAACACAGTTACTGAAACACGCATATTAACTTTAATAGTGGTGGTAGGTCCAAGTACAGGAAATGCTACAATTTCTCAGAATTAGCTCTGTGACTGTTATTCTACATACAATTCAACCATATCTAATCCCTGTCTGGTCAATGCTCTGGAAAATATGAAATCACATGGGGATGGTCTACTTGTAGTTTAAAGCGAAGTTAGGTGTTTGAGGAAACAAGGCTGATCACTCTATATGGAGGAAGGAGTAGTTTACAATGAGGATGTGATATGACTAAAGTACAAAAAAAGGCAGAAGATGTAGGAGGGGGAAAAAAACGTAGTTTCTGCAATTGTGATTGACATGTATACTTTATGGAGCGCAAAAAACAGGGTGCAAGAGAATACTGAGAACAGGCAGCAGCTGAAATAGCCTGCCCTTCGGTGGATCCTCGCTCAGATCTCAAGCTGGTTTTAGCTCATCTTGTGCAATTACAAAGAGAACATCTCTGAAACATATCAGACTGGTCCCACCCATACAGGCAGTCCAGATCCGAAATGCCAGTAAGTTCCCTCTGCACGAGAGACACAGCAATCCCAGACGATCGTTTCAGCTTTGTTAGGCATCATCAGTGAGGCATAGCTGATCTCTCTCTAGGCACTGTGAGCAAGTGATCCACATCTGGATTACCTTTTAAATATGGAGTGCAAAAAACAGGGTGCAAGAGAATACTGAGAATGGGCAGCAGTGGAAATAACCTGCCCTTCGGTGGATCCACGCTCAGATCTCAAGCTGGTTTTAGCTCATCTTGTGCCATTACCATAGGCGTGCGCACGGGGTGTGCCGGGTGTGCCTGGGCACACCCTAATCCCCGTGGCACGCCTATGGCTTGAGTCCTGCAGGAAAAGCGTTCCTGCACTTTTTTTGAGCAGGAACGCTGTTCCTGCAGGCACTCAGCGCCCCCGTCACACCTCTTGCCCCTGTCATGGGGGAGCAAGAGGTGATGGATTCCCCCCACCCTCTGCAGCTCAGCGCGCGGCGAGGGAGCTCTCTGCTCTCTGCTCCCTCTCGCCGCGCGCTGATGCCGGGAGACGGAATATGACGACATATTCCGGCTCCCAGCTCCAGCAGACAGCCCGCGCGGCGAGAGGAAGCAGAGAGCAGACAGCACACAGCTCCCTCGCCGCGCGCTGAGCTGCAGAGAGGCGCCCGCCCCCACTGGACCCCAGGGACAAGTCCACCAGCACTCCAGGTAGGAGGCTGGGTGGACATTTTTTTTAAAAATTAAAATATAATAATTTGTGTGTGTGTGTGTGTGTCTGTGAGTGTGTCTGTGAGTGTGTGTGTGTGCCTGTGAGTGTGTGTCTGTGAGTGTGTGTGTGTCTGTGAGTGTATGTGTGTGTCTGTGAGTGTGTGTGAGTATGTGTGTGTCTTTGAGTGTGTGTGTGTCTGAGTGTGTGTGTGTGTGTGTGTGTGTGTGTCTGTGAGTGTATGTGTGTGTCTGTGAGTATGTGTGTGTGTCTGTGAGTGTGTGTGTATGTACGTGTATATATATATATATATACACACACACACGCAGAGCCAGCGCTATCTGAGTGCCGGCTCTGCTCTAAGCCTTCATGGGCCGGCGGGGAGACCAAAGATCTACCTCACCGGCCCACAGCATAATGGAGGGAGGCAGGAGAGGACCCAGGGAGCTCTAGACAGAAGCTCCGCCAGGTTCCTCTCGCGATATCTGAGCGTTGCTGCGGCAATGCTCAGATCTCGCGAGAGTTAACTCTAGCCCTGCAGGCTAGAGTTCACTCTCCACTGGACCACCAGGGATGGCGCATGGCAACAAGGATTTACTAATCTGCCAAATCCCTCCAAACATACAGCACACACACATACAGCACCTACACACATACAGCTCACACACACAGTACACTAACCGCACCCTCACAAACACACACAGCACCTTTAAAAAAAACACAACACCCTCACACACAGTACACTAACAGCACCCTCACAAACAGCACCCTCATAGGACAAATATACACACACAAACACCCTCACACACAAACAGCACAGTCACAAACACGCACCCTCACACACACATCACACTAACAGCACACAGCACACTAACAGCACACACAGCAGTGTGTGTGTGTGTATGTTTATATATATATATATATATATATATATATATACATACACACACGCGCGTTGCGTGTGTTTGTGCTTTAGGGTGCACACCCTAATGCAATAGGCTGCGCACGCCTATGGCCATTACAGAGAACATCTCTGAAACATATCAGACTGGTCCCACCCATACGGGCATTCCATATCCGAAATGCCAGCATGTTCCCTCTGTGCCCTGTTTTTTGCTCTCCACAAGTTAAAAGGTTAATCCAGACGTGGACCCCTTAGTCACGGTGCCTAGAGAGATATCAGCTCTGCCTAACTGATGCCTAACAAGGCTGAAACGATCGTCTGGGGTTGCTGTGTCTCTCATGCAGAGGGAACTTGCTGGCATTTCAGATCTGGACTGCCCATATGGGTGGGACCAGTCTGATATGTTTCAGAGATATTCTCTCTGTAATGGCACAAGAGGAGCTAAAACCAGCTTGACATCTGAGCGGGGACCCACCGAAGGGCAGGCTATTTCAGCTGCTGCCCTTTCTCCGTATTCTCTTGCGCCCTGTTTTTGTTCCTGCCATGTATACTTTAAACCGCTTGGTTGAGACAAGTATAACATTTAAACTTCAATAGACGTGCAATTCGTTTAGGTTAGAATTTAAATTCGGACGCCTCCGAATTTCAGAAGTGCCAAACCGAATTGACGAATTTCAGAAGTGCCGAAGTGCTTCGGATTTCTGAAAAGTGGCAAAACAGGAGAGGGAGGGAAAAATTAAGGGAATGATGACAGGAATCTAACCCTAACCCTACTCCTAACCCTAGCAGGGTTAGGTTAGGGTAAGGGCCAGGGAATAGGTTATGGATTAGGTTATGGTTAGGGAATTGCAGAAGTCCCGAACCTAATTTTTTGCCCATGTCCTAAGGACAGAGGGTACTATAGAGCTAGGTGTACAACTTTCCCTTTAAAATTATTTTTCTTAGCAAATAAATATGGGCATTCAGTTACACCATATAGCAAAATGGTTTAACTGAATCTACGTGTTTGTTTGCTAAGATAGGTGATATTTAATTAGTCTTGTAAAATTTTATTGTGTGTGTGTGTGTTGGTCCCTGATCTGTATTTTACACCCCAAAAATAGGGTGTCACAGTCCTCCAAAATAAATGAAGTATCCCTCCAAAGATATTGTCAATCCACTTTCTATTCAATACCGCTAGCATATTCTTGGCTAGGAATATAAAAAAAAAAAAAAAGTCAGAACCAATGACACAATATTGCATTTGTTGACTTTTTAGTTATTGGAATGTAGAGTAGCAGATTTGTAGATAAGTTCTGGGAACATTCTTATTGATTTTGGAAAGGCTCTGCTGATTACATATACAATGCTTGTAAATGTGGGCCGACTACACATATTGATGCATACTTCACAAGAGTCACCATACATAAACACCCACATCTCTCATATTAATGGCATTCATTTCATTAAGGAAACTGATATTGATTTTTGCTGAGGGAGTGCCATTTAAATATTTCATGTATAGTCTTTGGAAATTTGGTGAAGGAAACTGGAGTTGATAAACTCGTTATAATAAATTACAACAAATATAGCAATAAAATAAAAAAGATTCTCCACCTTTGAAGGGTTAAAGAGATGGACAGATGAGAACACTTGTGTGATAGAGACTGAAGATTCATGCACAGCCAGACTGAATTAATCAAATATGATCTAGCCCAACGGTTCCCAAACTGCGTGCCGGGCACACAGGGGAGTAGCAAGTTATTTTCCAGTGCTATGATGAATGATGAGGAACGGAGGGTGGGAGATAGGACGCAGGGGAGCTCTAACCTGAAGGTCCGCCGGGCTCTCCTCTTGCAAGCACGGAGTATCGCCGCAGTTACTACAGCAATGCTCCAAATCTCGCGAGAGTGAACTCTAGCAGCTCCTGAGGCTACTAGAGTTCACTGTCACCACCAGGGCTTCCCCACCAGGGATTGCAGGAAATGCCCCCCCTCCCAGGCAAAGGTAAGCAGGGAGGGGGGGGGGAAATCATTTTTATTTTTTAATTTAAAAAAAAAAAAGTATGTTTATTAATTTGCCCTCCTACCCCCACAATAGTTCCCTCATACACACAATTATCTCCCATACACACATAGTACCCCTCATGCACAAACTGCCCCACATACACACAAACACACTGCAGCCCCTATCCCGGCAGACCCCAGGTAAGTTGTCAAACTGTTCTTAAACAGTTTGACTAATTACCCTTGGAGGGCACTACTGGCACCATAACCACTACAACATAATGTAGTGGTTATTGTGCCTGGATTGCTTTTTTAAATAATCTACCAGTGCCACTCCCAAGATTAGGGGCCCAGTATATGCCACAGCGCTGTACATATATATAACCTAGAAAAGTGTTTTGACTTGGGGTGCCTTGGAAAAATATTGAAATAGTAAGGGTGCCTTGAACCTAAAAGGTTTGGGAACCACTGATCTAGCCAACAAATAAGATTGTTACTCAATTGAATACATTTCCTTCTTTTAATTAAGATCGTTCATATCTGCCAACACTAGGATGTAAAAAGATAGGGTGGAAATCCGCTTTCAGGGACCATGGAACACTTCAGCCCCAGACGCTGAAGTTTTGCTGGGGTTTCTCAAAAGCATATTGGAGTTATTTCCAGTGTGGGCATCATCCATGGCAACTGGTTGCAGTCATGTGGGTGGTGCTAGGGGGAGTCTTCATGCGTCACCCACCACATTGTAACATATAAAGAAAGGGGAGAGGGAGGTATCAATATTCAATTCTCAAACAGTATAACATAAATCTAAACATCAAACAGATTAATATCTAAAATGAACACTGTATTATACGCACATATTAAATCAGGGGAATGTTATTGCTTAACTGAATATGTATCTCTCTAGTTAAGTAATTAGATTCCCCTGGTTTAATGTGTTTATAATACAGTGTTCTTTATGTATGTACAATGTTTACATTTTAAGATATGTGGTGAGTGAAGACTCCTAGTGCCGCTCACATGACCGCAACCAGTTGCCACGGATGCTGCCCACATTGAAAATAACTGAAGCAAAATATCTGATCCCTGATCCCATTGTGTCACTTCCGATTCATGGATATTTCCAGAAGATTTACCCATGTAGCTATAGTCCTGTTGCCATGGACCTATCAACCTGTTGCGTTACTTCAGTTTGTGGACCCTAGCGATTATGCCAAAATATTTGTCCATAGTTTACAGGTGGAGCCAGGAGATGGTGCGGCAGGGATTTTGACACATTGCTTTGGGTCCATGAAGATTTGCCGATTGAGAACAGCCATGGAAGAAACTGCCCACACATATGGTGCTCGCGATTGGTCGAATCTCGAGCTCATCAACCAATAGTATTGAGACATGACGGTTAAAAGTCTTTGGACTGAGAAGCAGATTACATTGATTGAAAAAGCTATTGAGAGAGGAGAAACGTGTCATGGAAGGAAGGTGCACCAGAGTACTTTTGTGTATTGTATCCTTGTTTTTAGTATTCTTTAATAAACGTTATATTTGCCCAATTGTAAATATCGTCTGATGGACAATCTTACATCTGTTTCTGCACTACAAGATGTGTGATTTTGCTAGCACAATGTAAATAAATAATTTCGAGGAAGGGAATTTGATTACATTAACTACAAAGTACCATGACAAGTACTGTATTTCACCGCATAATGGTCGCAGATTTTATGCCTAATTCCTTTCCTGAAAAATGGGGGTGCGACCATTATGTGGTGTGCGACTATTATGTGAAGCGTTATTTTTTGCGATATTTTATATGCAAAGCTTTGTTTTTTTTGTTTTTTTAACAGTTTTGTAACAGTTGCTGATATTATAGTTGCTAATAATATAACATGGCATATTTTCTAATGCATTACATAAACTCTGATCCTGATCCCTGTCCTCCTGATTAGTGATGTCCCGAACGGTTCGCGGACGAATAGTTCCTGGCGAACATCGCTTGTTCGCGTTTGCCGCGGATGGCGAACATATGCGCTGTTCGGTCCGCCCCCTATTCGTCATCATTGAGTAAACTTTGACCCTGTAATTCACAGTCAGCAGACACATTCCAGCCAATCAGCAGCAGACCCTCCCTCCCAGACCCTCCCACCTCCTGGACAGCATCCATTTTACATTCATTGTGAAGCTGCATTCTTAGTGAGAGGAGGGACAGTGTAGCTGCTGCTGATTTGATAGGGAAATTTATAGCTAGGCTAGTGTATTCAGTGTCCACTACAGTCCTGAAGGACTCACCTGATCTCTCCTACCTCACTACCCCCCACACCACCCCAGCCTCACTACCCCCCACACCACCCTCAGCCTCACCACCCCCAGCCTCACTACCTCCCACACCACCCTCAGCCTCACTACCCCACACACCCTCAGCCTCACTACCCCCCAAACCCTCAGCATCACCACCCC
>OW240912.1:122920129-122935864 GCA_933207985.1 Pelobates cultripes
GCTGAGGGTGGTGAGGCTGGTGGGGGGAGGCTGAGGGTGGTGAAGGAGCCTACCTTCTCTTCCCTGGTGGTCCAGTGGCCACTTCTTCCGGTCTGCAGCTCCTCAAATCGCTTCAGAAGTTAGGTGGAAGTCTCATTTCTGCTTTGCCGCACAAGAGGCTCCTGCCCAGAATAGTGGTCGGTCTCTTTCGTGCAGCGTAAAATGGTGAACAATAGTTCAAATAATCATTAGTGCGTGTGATGATCGTGTGCCGTTTCATTCGTATGTTGTATCTACCGAATGACGCCTCCTTTGGATGAATTAAGACGAATCAAAGTGGTCCTGAAAGTCTCAGCGGTGTTCGGGCCTTTGAGTGTCCGAAAATAGTTCCAGACACTCGATGTCCAAACCCCGCTGGACACATTCGTCAAAACAAGATAGCCGCCGCCACGTGTTTGTGCATACGAAATCGACGGCCACCCAGAAAACCACTTAGAACATTGGAGTTGCGGTTTGGCATAGTGTCAAATAAGTCAATTGACGGCACACGACTTTCTTGGGTAGTCGAAACGTTCTGTAAAATGTTCGGTATATGAACTAACTGGGTACAGTTTGTTCGTTTCAATTCGTATACCGGTTTAGATGAATAGTATTGTAACAAAAAAGTTCAGGCTAGCAACAAAATTGTAAATCCAAAGAACAGGGCATCTGTTACAAGGCCTAAGCATTCTGATTGTCGAATCAAGGTTTTGGGCACTCTTATGGTGGTCATATTCTTGGATCTGCCGTAGGTCTGTTCCTCCCAATTTGAAGTGGCATTGTTTCAGTTGAAATTCTCCTTTGCCTTTTTTGGGGCCATGCAGATGTGCAAGCTGGTGAGCCCATCCAAATCGGTCCCTGGGGGTTTGTTATTGGAGAATGTCTTTGGCGAAGCAGATGCTGTGAGGTTTCTGATTCACAGGTCCAAGACGGATGTTCTGGGAAGGGGTACTTGGGTCACATTACGGAGCATCCCTGGCTCTATGGTTTGTCCTGTGGCATGTCTTCATGCTTTTTGTGAGAATCGGCCAGTGGGCGAGGGTCCTTTGTTGGTTCACGGAGATGCCAGTTTCCCTTTAACGGTTTCAATTTAGCAGGGTTTTCTGCATGGTTTTGGGGCAGCTTAGTGCAGAGTTTGGGGGTCACTCCTTTTGGATAGGGGCTGCTACTGAGGAATCATGCCTAGGTTTGGCTGAGGAGGTTATCCAAAGGATTGGGAGATGGGAATATGTGAGGTTCCAATCGTCTGTTCCTCCAGCTGGACTGATTTTGTTTCCCCTTTTTTCGTTATAAGTGCCAGAAAGAGAGTCTGCCATTCATACATCCATTGGGCACAGCTGCGGGCTCAAGTTTGCCCCAGGGGACTACAAATGGGCCGGTCGCCAGCGGTGACAGAAGTCCATTGGTTTGGTACCCGGGGGATGTGGTGGGAGCAGCTGTTGCCCGAAGTGGTCCATTTATCCAGCCTGTTCGGTGTTCCTGATGTCATTTTAATATATGCTGAGAGAAACTATCTTGACAATGTTCCAGTGTCGGGGGAGAAGATCCAAAAGGATTTTGGGGAGCTCTGTCTCTGATTTTCCGAGGGTGTTTTTAATATGGTCCGAGGTGCCCTCTTGGAATTTCTGGCAAGGGGCTAGGGACCCCAGGGTTTTGGAACAGAGTATTAAGCTCAATAAGAGTCTCCTGTTTTGTGAAGGATCCCAAGATCAGAATCCACCTTCCAGTGGGTAGACCACTCCTAGTCCAGAGAGCGTAGCAGGAACAGCTCTTATAGGAGCTGTGTACGCCCTGCGGGGTTGGTGTGCACCCAGTGGCTGGCTTGTGTGCACCCAGTGGCAGTATGTGTGCACCCAGTGGCAGTATATGGTCCTTGTGAACCAGGGGTTGGGCCAGCGGTCCAGGGAAAATTGGATGAGTAGGGCTGTCCTTCCCCTAACCTCAGGTACAGTAATGAATAACAGACATGCCCATTGAGCCAACTAACCGGCTAGTGGTTAGCATTACGAAATGGTAGGCCCAAGAAAAAGCCTTGTGCTGGTTTGAAAGAGGGGGGAGGGGACAGCTGCCCAAAGTTATAGTTGGTTGGCAAGTGATGTATATATTTGTATATATATTTACTAAGTAATTATGTATATAGTGTTTTATGTTATAAAGCTTTGGGGGGTTTTTTCATTGGAAGCAAAGGTTGGGATTTATCAAGCGTCAGGTTTATTATTAATAATAATAATAATAATATTACCATTTATATAGTGCCAACAGATTCCGTGGCGCTTTTAAAATATTATGAGAGGGGGATTTAACTAAAAATAGGACAATTACAAGAAACTTACGGGAACAATAGGTAGAAGAGGACCCTGCTCAATCGAGCTTACATTCTATAGGAGGTGGGATGTAAAACACATTAGGACAGGAATTTTTTTGTTACTTGCCTAATTATTGTGTGGGTTGGTATACAAGACACTATTGTAGTTTATTGATTATCAGATGTCAAAGATTGTTTTTCTTCATGGACATATGATCAGTTTATTTTATGCAAATTAAACTCCTGCCTCATTCCAGGCCATGTAAGTTGATTAAGGTGAAAGAGGTATAAATCTCTGATATCACTCCAAAAATAATTTAATCTGTAATACAGGGTTGGCCAAAATTCAGAATGGGTTTTGATAGTTAAATAATTTATTTGTTAGTAGTTCATTTTGTTGTTGCAGGTACACATTAAAACTTGGTAGATTCATCAGGGGTAATTTCACGAAGGAACGAGTAAAATTAGTTGAATTTTATTTTCAAAATGACAGGTCCAAATGGAGCTCATTTAAAAGATGTAATGTTTCAGACGTATTTAAACAAATCTCTGTACATTAAGCATTCGCTGTATGTAATAACATTGAAGTTGGTTCGAGAATAAAAAAAATTATTGTGACAGTAGTCACCATCACTAGGAGTATAAGATGGACACTTCAATTAGATCCCTGAATGACATATGTTTGAGTCACCCTGTGCCCTTTGTGGTTGCACGGTGTGTGTAATGTAATTGTTTAGTGTTAAATGTTAGTGTGTTCTCCTGTTTTGCCAATGTTTGCAATGAACTAGGTGAATTTGGTTGTGGAGCCTGTACAGCGCCACCTGTTGGTTGCAAGGATCTAGCAACAGCTGTATGCACTATCTGAATAGCAAGCATTGCTAATTTGCATAATAAGATAGATTTGCATATTGCGAATTCTGCAGGCAGAAGAGATGTTGTGTGTTTATTATAGTCTTCCCCACCCCTTTATAAATAATGTTTTTTTGTTATTTTGAGTTCCTGTTTGTTTTCTGATGTGATTTTGATTGTTTGTATTTTTTATTAAGTTGTCATCATTAGTTACATGTAATGAGCCTATAAACTATATCCGAGATAAAATAAAGCTTTGTATGTTGATTCCATTTGGAACTGTGTAAACTATGGATTTTTTTAGGGATCACAGTGAAAGAGTCTTCGGGCCTGTTGGCTGGCTGCAGAGGAGACAATACCTGCATGGAAGAAAGGCTGCAGCAGAATAGGCAGAGGGGACAAAACCTCTTCTTTTTTTTTTTTTTAGGGGTTCATTTTTTTGTGATCATTTTTTTTTTGAGACCCAAAAGCTATTTTCAGAACGATTAACCCATGTCCTGCCAGTGATCACTATACAGATCACAGGCTCTTGCACAGCAGCACTTATTTTGCTGTCTGTTCATTTTTATAGGGGTTAATAATTTTTTTGTCTTTTTTTTTTTTTTTACAGGTCACTAAGTAAAGTGATTGTGATCATGTCACATGGGTCACGGAAGTCAACCAACGCTGAGCAGTCATATGCCAACCTTGCGCTAGAGTCTGACGCGTCTATGTCAGACTCCGACCCTGATTTTGACCCTGCCAGGTGCTCAGATACATCATCACTAGATACAGTGTCTGCTGCTAGTGATGTATCTAGTGATGTTGTATCTGTTCCTGCTAATCGCCCTGCCATAAGGAGATGTGCTGCTACAGCTGGCAGAACTGCTGAGGAGTGGGTAGTGCCTTATCGCCAGAGGCCCATCCTATACTGCAAATCCTGGCATTAATTTGGATGTCACAGGATTTAGCCCTCAGCAGTTTATGGAGGTGTTTCTGGACGATGATGTATTGGGGAACATTGTCGCGCAAACTAATTTATATGCCCATCAATTCCGAGCTACAAATCCTGACTCTTTTTTGGCAAAGCAGCAATGGGCCCCCATCGATGTGCCAGTATTTAAAAGATTCTGGGCATGGACTATGCTGATGGGCACCATAAAGAAGCCCTCCATCCGCTCCTACTGGAGCAGTAGCCCTATCTGCTCTACCCCCATTTACTCCCAATGTATGTCGAGGAAGAGGTATGAAATGATTCTGCATTTCATGCACTTCAGCGACAACAGCCTGTGTCCCCCTAGGGAGCATCCCCAGTTTGACAGGCTGTATAAAATCTGCCCCCTGATTACCCACTTCGCTGCCAGGTTTGCAGAGGCTTATACACCTGGAAGGAATATTTGCGTGGATGAATCCCTGATGAAGTATAAGGGAAGGCTGGGATTCAAGCAGTATGTTCCTTCCAAGCGGCTATGGTGTAAAGATGTATAAGCTCTGTGATAGCGAGACTGGCCTTCCGGGTGTACGAGAGGGGAAAGGATAGCCACCTTGACCCTCATATGGGAACCAGTGGCAAGATTGTCTGGGACCTAATATTCCCCCTGATGAACAAAGGGTACCACTTGTATACTGACAATTTTTATACAAGTGTCCCTTTGTTCAAGCTACTGTACTGTTTTGATACAGTAGCTTGCGGCACAATTAAAAAGAACAGCCCAGGTTTCCCAGGACAACTTGCACGCACCCGGCTACGAAGGGGGGAGACCTCAGCTCTGCGCCAAGAGGAGCTGTTGACAGTTAAGTACAGAGACAAGAAGGATGTGTACCTTCTTACCACCATCCACACTGAGAGGACTGTGCAGCAGGGGCGGGCTGGGCCGGGAGGCAATTGCCGCCACGCCGCCCTAAATTCTGTTAGGACCTGCCGCTGCAGGGCCAGCCTCGACAACTTGCACGCACCCGGCTACGAAGGGGGGAGACCTCAGCTCTGCGCCAAGAGGAGCTGTTGACAGTTAAGTACAGAGACAAGAAGGATGTGTACCTTCTTACCACCATCCACACTGAGAGGACTGTGCAGCAGGGGCGGGCTGGGCCGGGAGGCAATTGCCGCCTACCGCTCTAAATTTGTTATCGGCCGTGGCTGCAGGGCCAGCCCTTTAAATGTCAGAAGTTGCCTCCTCCTGTCGAGTATGTCCGATTTGGTCACTGATAGAGACTTCCGTCGGGGTCACAGGAAATGAAACCCAAGCAGAACAGGAGTTTCAGCTTGAACCGTCGGACCAGGAAGTGCACACCTTCCCATCGTCCGTCAACCCCGGACAGCAGAGCAGAAGCCCGGCCAGCCATGGGAGGAGAGAGGTGAAGGGGTGGGAGAGGAAGGGGGGAGGAGGAGAGGTGAAGGAGGGAAAGGAGAGGTGAAGGGGGGAAAGGAGAGGAAGGGGGAAGGAGAGGTGAAGGGGAAAGGAGAGGTGGCTGGGGAAAGGAGAGGTGAAAGATGGGAAGGAGAGGAAGATGGGGAAGGAGAGGTGAAGGGGAGGAAGGAGGAGGTGGAGGAAGGAGGTGAAGGGGAGAAGGAGAGGTGAAGGGGGATGGGGAAAGGAGAGGTGAAGGGGAAAGGGAGGAGGTGAAGGGGAAAGGAGAGGTGAAGGGGGGAAAGGAGGTGAGGCGAGAGGTGAAGGGGAGGAGAGGTGAAGAGGGGGGAAGGAGAGGTGAAGAGGGGGAAGTGGAGAGGAGAAGGAGAGGGGGTGAAGGGGGGAGGAGAGGTGAAGGGGAGGAGAGGTAAAGGGGGGGGAAAGGAGAGGTGAAGAGATGGAGGAGGGAGGAGGAGGAGAGGTGGAAGGGGGGGGAGGGAGGAGAGGTGGAAGGGGGGGAGGAGAGGTGAAGGATTCGCTGGTGGTCCACTGGTGCACACCAGCAGTAGGTGCAGTCAGATTATATCCTCTCTCTCATGGTTCCGGCGCTCAGTTAGTGAGTCAGAGCACAGGCTCAGAGATTCTCAGCCTGCAATCTGACAACATTGAAAGTCAGAGCCGTGAAGGAGCGGGTATGGCAAAGAGCTACTGATTAGCATAACATCAATATCCATTATAAAACCAGGAAAAGGTGGGCACCATTGCACTGATTTGGTGGTGCAATGGGCCACTTGACTGGTTTTGCCCCCCAGGCCTAAGGCTGCCAGCCCTCCCCTGCTGTGGAGGTCCCTGTACGTGGCAGAGCTGAGAGAACAAGGAAGCCAGTGTGCATCAAGGCCCTTAACCGGCATATGGGTGGGGTTGATCTGGCAGATCAGCTGCTGCAGCCCTACCTAATTATACGAAATACAAGGGCCTGGTACAAAAAGGTTGCAATCTACCTAATGCAGATTGCAACCCTCAATGCTTTCTTGTTGTTCAAAAAAGCAAACCCCGGGACGCAACTGAGATTTTTACAGTTTCAGCTCCAGATCATTTGGGGGATTTTGTACCGAGATGCACCTGCTCCCCGGACGGTGATGGGAGAGAGCAGAGTTGGGGCAACACATTTTATTTTTAAAATTCCCCCTACTGCGGCAAAGCAGAATCCCCAAAAAAGATGCAGGGTCTGTTCTAAGAGGGGGCAGAGAAAATATAGTGTATATCACTGTCCTGCTTGCCCTGGACAACCTGGACTCTGCTTCAAACAATACCACACGCTGGTCCATTTTGAATTTTTTAACATTTGCCGTTTCGTTTTTTTGGTGTCTTTTTTTTTTTTACATTTACCCTTTGCATGGGGGGCATGGGTGTCCTAAGGAGGCCTTGCAGAAAACAACCTGGGGTGTTTTCTTGCAATAACCAACAAGGGATTCTGCTAAATCACAGTCAAAAAGCAGTGTGCGTGTGTAAAAATGAGGATTAAACAGTTACCTCTACATATGTTCAACTTTTTTATTTTTTGTCTGGCTAAAAAAAAAAAATGCATCAAAGCACTCCAGTGTTGAAATGCCTCCATGTGAAATGCCTTAGGGCGTGTACTTTTCAAAAACAAACGGTTTGGCGGAGGTGAATTACATTGGCCGGCTTCAGAAATGTTCCAACTGGGACATGTGTGCATGATGGCCAGCTGTGTTTTATTTTTCAATTTTTCATCATATTTTACTTTTTTTATTCTAGTAAATTATATGATATGATGAAAATAATGGTATCTTTAGAATTAACATTTAATAGCGAGAAAAAAATGGTATATAATATGTATGGGTACAGTCAGTGGCGGATCCAGGGGGGGGGCAACGGGGCAATTGCCCCCCCCCGAGAAATCCGCCGGTCTCCCTCTCCCCTGCCTGCACATGCAGGTGCTAGCCCTGCAATGTGCCTGCGGACCAGAGGGGAGATCAGTGATCTCCCTCCCCGGTCCGCAGACACTGTGCTGACAGCCGGCAGGGGAGGGAGAGGGAGGAGAGAGGACCCGGAGCTCAGCCTGCAGCTCCTCCAGGTCCTCCTCTCACGAGATTTGGAGCGTTGCCGCGGTTACCACAGCAACGCTCCAAATCTCGCGAGAGTGAACTCTAGCCATGGAGCGTGGGCTAGAGTTCACTCTCCACACTGGACCACCAGGGAATCCCCCACCAGACCACCAGGGAAATGTCCCCCTTCCCACCCAGTAAAGGTAAGAAGGGAGGGGGGACATAGAATATTTATTTTAATTAAATAAAAAAATATTATATAATAAAAAAAAAGCCACCCTACCCTGATCACACACACATACATTGCCCCCAATACTGCCCCCCAATACACACAAACTGCACCCATTCACACACACTGCCCCCCCATTCACACACACTGCCCCCATACACACAAACTGCCCGCCATACACACAAACTGCCCCCACATACACACCCTGCTCCCCCATACACACATACTGCCCCCCATACACACACACTGCAATACTCACACACACTGCAACTGTTACACACATACACTGCATCCCTGACATACACTGCTGCCCTCACTCACACACTACAACCTTCACACACACACACACTGCACCCCTTACACATTGCACCACTCACACACACCACTGCTCCTATACCCTACTACAGCCCCATTTCCCAGCAGATCTCAGGTAAGTTGTCAAACTGTTCTTAAACGGTTTGACTACTTACTGTGGGAGGGGGTCCCGGCACTATTGACACCATAACCACTACACTGAGCTGTAGTGGTTATTGTGTCTGGATTATTTCTTTAAATAATCTACAAGTGCCCCTCCCGAGATCAGGCTCTGGATCCGCCACTGGGTACAGTAGAGGTGTAAGAGGCAAATTACATCTAAACACAGCCACTGCCGAAATGTAAAAAGAGCCCTGGTCCTTAACGGTAATAAAATTGAAAAATGGCCTGGTCACTAAGGGGTTAAAAACCTCAACAAAAAAAAAAAAAAAATATATATATATATATATATATATATATACATACACACACACACACACACACACACACTCACCCACTGTTATTGGTTTTCTACTATTTGTTGGAATTTGCATAAGTCACAATTACGTTGAGTAAATTCACTTATTTGTACAAATTAAACTGATTCGTGCTAAGTAGTTCCTAGACATTATTTAAAATATCATAGACACTTCAGTACATTATTGCACATATCTGCAGATTAATTCCCTGCATCCTAAGGGCCAGTCACATTACTTCCCTCACCATCCCCTTGTACACGGTTATTTAACTTGAAATTATATTTATAATGGTTTATTACATAATCAGTTAATGCAAGGGTCTGGGGTTTTAACTCATGGGATACTATTTCTAATACGTCTGCCACTATATCTAGCGTCGGTTAGATAGCCCCTCCGTAATTACATACTAATCTGTGTATACAGAGTTTCTTTGCATGGTACTCATATCAAATGATTATCTTAGGTGCCTATTTCTAGGATTAGCAAGTTTCCTGATTAAACCGGGACAGAATTTTTTTTCCGGCCAATTGTGTTTCAGGTATTTCCATACGCTCATTTTCTTAAGCTCATATTCTATCATAACCGGTACATCAAGGTCTCATATTGCCTTGTACTTTACACATTAATGCTCAGTTAAGGGGCTTATCTTAATCATCCTTCGTTCAGGAACCTCTATACACGATCTTACTAATCTCCTGTTGCGCTATCCGTTTCCAACCTAGGCTAGCAATACCATTGACAAACTTTAGACACATAGAATTTCTACACAAAAAATAAATAAATGAATATATATTAGACATGTGCAATTCGTTTAGGTCCGAATTTCGGGCAATACTGACATTCGGGTACTTCCAAATGTCCGAAGTGCCGAATTGCAGAGGTACCGAAGTTTCGAAATTACCAAATTTCCGAAGTGTCAAAGTGCTGAAGTTCCGAAGCACAGTATTGCCTAAGTACTAATATACTTACCCAGTGGAAGAAGAAGAATCTTACACTGTATACAATTTTAAATAAAAAGTATACAAACATTGCTAGGATTCAGCTGTAAGCATTTGCAACACTTACAACAATCAAGTAACATACATTCATATAAAAGGTAAGTCACTTGGCCTGTCAATGGAATGACAGGAATGAATAAATAGATAACTCCCTATTACCATGAGAATTAGGGAGTTATCTACAAAATTTACTAATGCTAAGTAAAGATTACATAGTATTAGTAAATTATGCCCCTACTCGCTATACCGCTATACCGCGAGTAGGGGCATATTTATTAAACAGTGAGCCCCCTCCCAAGCCCCCACCCGTGCTGCGCGAGTGGGGGCTTCTAACCTGAAGGGGGGGGGGATCTATTGCCCCCCGGGCCCTAAAGTAAAATAAGGGGGGACCTATTGTCCTCACCCCGGCCCCCACCCCTGAGTGGTGGATGGGGGCCCTAAATTAGAATGAGGGGGGGACCTAATGTCCTCCCCCCTGGCCCCCACCCCAGAGAAGTGGGTGGGGGCCCTAAATACTAATTAGGGGGGGGAACCTAATGTCCTCCCCCCTGGCCCCCACCCCACTGCTCAAGGGTGGGGGCCCTAAAGTAAAATAATGGGGGGGACCTATTGTCCTCCCCCTGCCCCCACCCCTGAGCAGTGGATGGGGGCCCTAAATTAGAATGAGAGGGGTGACCTAATGTCCTCCCCCTTGACCCCCACCCCTGAGCAATGGGTGGGGGCCCTAAATACTAGTTAGGGGGGACCTAATGTCTTCCCCCTTGGCCCCCACCCCACTGCTCAAGGGTGGGGGCCCTAAAGTTAAATAATGGGGGGGGACCTATTGTCCTCCCTCCGCCCTCACCCCTTAGCGGTGGGTGGGGGCCCTAAATTAGAATGAGGGGGGACCTAATGTTGTTCCCCCATGGCCCCCACACCTGAGCGGCAGGTGGAGGCCCTAAATAAAAAATTAACTCCCCCCCCTCCCCAGGGGCCAACCCCCTAGTCACTCCCCTCCTCTCAAAAATTAACCCCTACCTACCTACCTCACCCTAAAAATAGTGAGGGGGGACCATTAGCTAAACCTGTAAAAAAACAACAAAAAAAACTGTTTTCTTTCTTCTAAAAAAATTTTTTCAGCCCCAAAAAAGGCCAAATAAAAAGCCATAATAACTGACGCACTTTAAAAACACTAAAAAAAAACGGTGCGCAAAAAAAATAATTTTCACCCGGCGAGAGCTGCACGCAGACTGAGCTCTGCAGGGCGAGGGAAGGTTTATAAAGCCTTACCTTGCCCTGCAATTAGGCTCAGAGCACTCTGATTGGTGGGTTTAAGCCATCCAGAGTGCTCTGACAGGTAAATGAAGAGACTGACAGGTAAGTCTCGACATTTACCTGTCACAGCACTCTGATTGGTTAGCTTGAAATCCACCAGAGTGCTCTATTTCAGTTTACACAGCATGGGAAAGTTCTTTGGAATTTGTCCACGCTGTGTAATTTGACTCATAGCACTCTGGTTACTATCATATATTTTACTTAATACACATCCCCAATTTTCTTCCAGGTGCATATAAGAAAATCCTATCCCGTGAGATAGATATAGATATATATTCACTGGGATTACCATTACTCCACTTATCATTAGTTAATTAATTGATCCTTTTTCATAATCTTTTACCCTGTATCATCCCTCCAGCTTCCACTCAGGGTCTTTCTCATCTGGTTATTAGGTATGTATGGTTACATTTACGCTGGTTTCCTATAAGACAAGCCCCAGAGAGATAGAGAGCTGGATGCAATGGACAGGACCTGCCCCTAATACTTTTAGGTTCTAGTTCCCTTGGATGTGTGGCCTCAAGAGGCACTTGCCTTACCGGCCTTCAGGGAAACTTCAGCCCTTTTCGAGGTCTATCCCATTGTAGCAGTAGCACATACTTGGGGTCATCTGTGGGCCGGTAAGGCAGTCAAGTGTTTCTCAGACAATTTGGCGGCTTGCAATATAAATAAAGGGCGCTCTTCCTCCTTGACCATTATGCGGTTAATACGGAGACTGACATGGCTGGCCACCAAACTACAATTTTATCTAGTTTGTGAACACATCCCAGGCATCGATAAAACAGCAGCTGACGCGTTGTCCCAATTAAACTTTCAGGCTTTCTACAAGGTGCACCTCTTTGCCAACCAGCTCCCATCCAGAATACCTACTTTTCCAGAGTTAATTATGGATTAACTAGATTATTGACCCACGCTCGGTTTCTCTCATGATACACTCTGTCTCTCAACACCAAAAACAGCCTACAACAGGGCCGTAACTGAGTTCCACGTATTTGGCAGGGAATTTCAAGTTTATGACAATAACTTCTTAGAGACCATGGTGGCTTTTACCTCTTTTTGGCCACTTACACTTAAAATTAGCACATATCACTCAGCCATCTAGCAGCCATTTACATCACACTTTACGGCTTCCTCAGACCCCGAGAGTTTACTGTGGTCCATATATGCATATTAGCTCCAGTTTAAAACTGTTTTCTGCAATATCTTTTGCCCTTTTTATTACAGGCCTACCCGTACATTGGTATCGGCACACCACTACCAACTTTCTCCCCTCTTTTCTATTTTCATATACGAATTAATTTCCGACTACAAGTAAAAAGCCATAGGACCAAATTTGTGGGAGGAGTTTTCCCTATAAAAGCTCTACACCCCTGCTTACCTATGCTGGTTCCTATAAGAGTGACCCCTCCCACCACTCCCTCTAATAATTGTACTATCATCATTACATTAACTCTGGTGGGCCCTCTTTATTACAGGCCTACCCATACGTTGGTATCGGCACACCACTACCAACTTTCCCCCCTCTTCACCATTTTCATATACGAATTAAGTTCCGACTACATATATATACACACACACAAAAGTGTGGATGAAAACCCCTTCCACCTGAAGTAAGTGGGTAGTTATTATTGCTAAACACAAATACACACCAGTCAAGCCATAAGACTTGCTTTTCCCACAGAAATCTCACTTTAACTGTGCTTTCACTACTGCAAGGGATTCTGGGTAGGCATATGCAAATGAGCTCAACAAAGAACCACATTTTTTCCTCAAATCCATTTTATACACAGATTTCTTATAGTTTTGTGTCTGCTGTATACAACAGCTTTGAAACACAACTCAGGAAGAGGAGCAACGTCAATGTCATGGCTTAACTTAGTTGGGAGTCAGGTAGGCAAAGATTTGTGCTCACCCTTGCAGATATACACAGTCCAAGGTGATAAGGTTAGAAACCATCAGGACTGTGGATCTGTGCAATGGGGCATGAAAGGTGTTTCCAATACGCGGTGCAGGTAAGGGCAAATCCAGAAGAGTAGTCAAACACGGTTCCAAAAGTCAGGGCAGACAGCAAACAGGCACTAACGGATAATCCAAGAAGAAAGGGTCACAAGCCAAATCAATCTTAGGAAACAGGACACAAGAAGCATGATACAATGAACTGACACTGCCCTCAGTGACAGGCAGTGATTTATACCTGGAGTAATTATCAATCCGTCTCAGGTGGACTTTGATAGACACTGATGAAGTCCAGCCTACAAGTGCTGGAAACAAAGCAAGGTTTAAAATCCAGCTGAAGCATGAGCTGAAGAGTGGTTCAGAGGCAAGACAGCAGAATCAGGACATATGAGGGTAACAGTTCAAATCCCCTGTTGGCCACCTCTGGGGCATCCTCATTCACTGTGAGGACAGATGTTTGCAAAAAATGTGGTTCATTGTTGAGCTAATTTGCATATACCTACCCAGAATCCCTTGCAGTAGTGAAAGCACAGTTAAAGTGAGATGAAAGCACAGTTAAAGTGAGATTTCTATGAGAAAAACAAGTCTTATGACTTGACTGATGTGTTTAGCAATTTATTAACTATCCACTAAATATATAAATATTTATTTTTAAATACTAGGGTCTCATTTTTAAGATTTCCACTTGACTTCTAGGTTTTGTCAAAAAAAAGGGAAAGGTCTAGTGAGAATTCATATGTTCATTTCAGAAGCCAACTGTCATAAAAAGTTTTTAACTCACATACTAAAATTCTGTGGCCAGGGAGGGGGACACTAGGTTACCTGTGGTCCAGTGGCACAGCATTCTTGTCCTGTAAAGAGGTGACCCAGAAGTCTAATCTTCCCCTCCTTCAGCTTTATGTCCTCTCCTTTTGCGAGCTGCATGAGGAAACAACATGAAGCTGAAGGTGGAGAAGATTAGACTTCTGGGCCACCTTTTCACATGACAAGGTATTGGAAGCCTGCATATATATTCCATACATAATGGAAGGAGTTCCTGGCTTCCAACTGCATTTATAGTGGAAGCAGTTCTGGGCTTCCCATACCTTAGAGGTAATAATCGCATATATATATATATATGACGGGCCAGCCCTGCTTGGCACTCAGATGCTTGTTCCATGCATTACTTGCATGATCAAGGTTTACAATTTTACCATTTGGAGTGTTCCTTTCATTGTCTAGGTACCAGTCCCCCCCATACCTCATACAACAAAACAATAAAGGTTACTTATCTTTTATCCAGCATTGTGTCCCCTCATGCAGCAGCTTCACTCTCCCCTGGCAAGACTGTCAGTGATGACAGGCTTCACTTCCTGTCCGAATAAAATTGGCAAATACGCAGCCATTGCTGAAATGTGTAAATTAAATGCAATGATCTACCAATAGAATGTTTCTCCTATTGAACCATTAGACTAATGATTTTCTGTGAAATCTTTCACCCCTACTTGTATGACCAGGGAGCCCTCCTGGCAGTCATCTTGAAATTATTACCTCTATGAATGGGGATAAGGGGGGCAGCCTGCTGAAGTGCTTCAGATGTCTGGAGTTTTTATTTCATACATTTTTTATCTTATTGTATTTTTAAGTATTTAGTTATTTTCTAAATTATTCACCCAACATCTATGCTGTTCTTATCTAGTAATGTGCTACTAATTTGTATTAGTCCGAATATATATATATATAGCAGAAAATGCCACTTAAGGTTTAGTTGCTCAGTTAAAGGAATCAAAGTTCAGTAGGATTAGAAGGCTCTCCAATCCGGTGAATAGTATGCTGACCCTTGGAGAACACCGCTAAGGAGATTAATCCTCTTTCGTGTAATCTTTTCATCAGATGCCATTATAGGCCTTGGATCCACTGTGTGATGCCTTTGCCTAGAGCCACACATTTCAAGAAACATTTCTACATGAGACAAAAGAGGAAATATTTACTAGTACTACAATCTGAGGCATGTTTGAGCCCCATGGTTATGTGTACCGTGGAAATAAGACCTTTTTTCTTACTACTCATTTTGGGGACATGGAGTTTTTAGAATTTAATATGGAGGCTTTGGGGTAAAATTAAATGTAACAAAGTAAATTTAATTAGAGACAAATGTAAGAGATCACATCAGAATTTAGTATTTAAGTTTGTAAAAAACCTCCAGAAGCTAGATATAAAGAGTTGATGAAAGGCTAGAGCTTTTTCACGTTCCATAGAATCACATAGAAACTGAGAAGCTGATTTCACACTATTGGTAGATTGTCCGATTCCCTTGAGAAAGACATCCAGTGGGGGGCCAAAACATTGGGGGTGCAGAGGCCTCTGTCTTGCCTTGAGAGGCTGGTGAGGAATACTGCATTGCTTGAGTTTAATTTCCAGCCTGATTTACTTTGCCTTTTTGTTGTATTCTTGTTTATAGTGTTTGTTATTTATTTTATGCTGTATTGAATATTTTTATGATAGTTGTGGTGTGCAGCTTGGTTTATTGATTTATGCTATTGAATTGGTTCCTAGGGAAGTGCCCACTGTGACGAAATGCCTTTTGTCACTGGATTGTTAGGTGACAAGCTGCCCTTCACCCCCGGCTGTTGGAGGAGCCTGATTGCCAGCCTCCTTCCTCATGACTATGGCCCTGGGGTGTATTGCCATTTAAAAAGGCTATTTGGGGCTTATTGGCTTTCTAAAGACTGTTTCTGACAATTTGAATCCATGGGAAGGTGTGTTTCTTCCTCTCCCCCGTTTCCTGTCTATTGTTCTCCAGCAGGGCGTTGTCCCAGGCACACTGCCAAACCAGTTGGAACTGACTGCTTTTGTCCCTCCTTGGTTTCTCAACAGCCCTTGCTATGCTTTACCCCATGGCAAATTTACTCTGTTCA
>OW240912.1:122935964-122949149 GCA_933207985.1 Pelobates cultripes
AATATGGGGAAGAAAAAGGATCTCTCTGCTGCCAAAAAGCGTGACATAGTTCAATGCCTTGGACAGGATATGAAAACATTAGATATTTCACGAAAACTTAAGCGTGATCATCGCACTATTAAGAGATTTGTGGCTGATTCAGAGCCCAGACGGGCTTGTGCAGATAAAGGCACATTGAGGAAGATTTCTGCCAGATCATTGGATCAAGAGAGCAGCTGCTAAAATACCATTACATAGCAGCAAACAGATATTTGAAGCTGATGGTGCCTCTGGAGTCCCATGGGCATCAAGGTGTAGAGTCCTCCAGAGTCTTGCAACTGTGCATAAACCTTCTTTTCAGCCACCACTAACCAATGCTCACAAGCTGCATTGGGCAGAAAAATACATAAAGACTAATTTTCAAACAGTCCTGTTCACTGATGAGTACCGTGCAACCCTGGATGGTCCAGATGGATGGAGTAGTGGATGGTTGGTGGACGGCCACCCTGTTCCAACAAGGCTGCGACGTCAGCAAGGCGGTGGTGGAGTCATGTTTTGGGCCAGAATCATGGGTCCCTTTAGGGTCCCCGAAGGTGTAAAGATGACCTCTGCAAAGTATGTGGAGTTTCTGACTGACCACTTTCTTGGTACAGAAGGAAGAACTATGCTTTCCGTAATAAAATCATCTTCATGCATGACAATGCACCATCTCATGCTGCAAAGAATACCTCATTGGCTGTTATGGGGATAAAAGAAGAGAAAGTCATGGTGTGGCCTCCATCCTCCCCTGACCTCAATCCTATTGAGAACTTTTGGAGCATCCTCAAGCAAAAGATCTATGAGGGTGGGAGGCAGTTTACATCCAAACAACAGCTCTGGGAGGCAATTCTGACATCTTGCAAACAAATTCAAGCAGAAACTGTCCAAAAACTCACAAGTTCAATGGATGCAAGACTTGTGAAGTTGCTATCAAATAAGGGGTCCTATGTTAAAATGTAACGTGACCTGTTAAAATGTTTAAAAAGTTAACATGTTGTTATAAGTGTGACTGAAATAGCTTTTGATATCAGTAAATATGCTGCAAAAACAACAAATGACCGTTTTCAGTTCTTTACAACCTATAAAGTGTATTGAAACTTACTGTGCGTAATAATTTGGAACAATGCATTGTAAGTTTTTTATGTTTAAAAAAAATACTGTTATCATTAGGAGGTTTGTTCAATAAAATTTAAATTGTATTTTTAATAGTTGATAACATGAGAATTATGCTGACTGTTATTTACATAAATTATTTAGGTAAAATGAGAAAAATAACATTTGCATAATAATTTGGAACAGGGTGTAGTGATAGAAAAACAGGTTGCTCCAAATAACTAGACAGTACTATTATTGCTAAGGAATACAGCTGTATGCAAGTAGTAGTAAAAACAAGGGGCCATCTGTTGGTTCGATTGTAACTGCTTCTGATACACAAAAGGGGGTAAGCAATTCAAGAGGGGGATTAAGAGACACAGGTGAAGATGCTTATTTTTGGGGGGGGGGATGGGGTGGGCAGCAAAATTAATCTTCACCTGTGTAACCAAAAATCCTTGCACCTGCCCTGGGTGTTCACAATATGCAGTGGTAAGTACCTAACAAACGTGGTGCAGGGAACTGGCGTCAGGGTCATGGGCACCCAAGGAACATCGATGCACTGTCACGGCCCTCGGCTCGCCGCCATATGCGTCCGTGCCTGACCGGCACAACCGCACCAACTCACTGAGCTTACCTGTTCAGCGGCCAACCTGAACCGTTCCTCCACGCCGCTCTGGGATATCCAAGATGGCGCCGACCACGAGGTCGCTTCCATCCATGGCTCCACCCCCCCAAAATTATACGAACGTGCGCGTGGCGTCACGACGTCAACGCACGCGCACGTTCTGGGGTCAGAGGTCATCCCTAATTCACCCCAGTTCCTTGCCATGTCGTGGTTTCCTGTTCCTGGTTCCCTAGAGTGTGTTTATCTTTGTGAATATTACATCCTGGTATCCTGATCTTGGCTTTTCCCTGGTAATTCCGAATTCTGGTTGGCTTGTTTAAACGGTATCTGAGTATTTCTGGCTTCCTTGACCTCGGCTTTCCCTTTGACCATTCTCTATCTCTAGTGTATTAGTCCGGCCATTCTAAGGTCCGGTTTATGCTCTGTCCTTTTATTTCCTTTCCTTTTGTATGTATATGTTTACATAGTTTCTGCGTGTTGGACCACACTAGCAGCCGTGACATGCACATAGCGAGTGAGGGCTAATCCATCTGCTTGAAGTGTGCACAGAAGAGCTACTGTAGCTCAAATAGCTGAAAACCTAATGCTGACCATGATAGAAAGTCACTGTTTATTGCGTATGGGGCTGCATAGTCCCAGACTGGTCAGAGTGCCCATGATGACCTACGTCTACTGCCAAAAGTGTCTTTAACAGACATCATAACTGGACTATGGAAGAATATTGCCTGGTCTGATAAATCAAGTTTCCTTTACATGTGGATAGTCGAGTGCATTGTTTACCTGGTGAAGAGATGGCAGCACAAGAGGGACCTACACAATATTAGGCAGGTGGTTTTAAAGTTGTGGCTGATCACTGTATATAATATATATCACTAATCCTGTAGTAGTAGTCGCTCAGCATCAGATCAATAGAAGCAGGGTTCTACAACACTAGACAGGACACAGACTGTGCAAAGATGCCTCCAAGACAATCCAGCACAAAAACCAGCATCATAACATCAAGAAGAATGAACATTTGGAAGGTGGATAAAGACCAAGGACCTAAAAAGGAGCTAGAAAGGATGTTGAATGTGAAGCAGTAATAGTGTCAGTTGTGATGGGGGCACCTGGAGCTCTAACCATTAAGTTGGAAGAATGGCTGTTTTCCAGGCCGCCGCTTCACGTAACTTTCCTAAATTTTGTTTCTCAGGTTTTTTTTTTATAGCCTGACGTGTCTCCTGATGTGCCCTGCTCTAGTAAAAAAATAATAACAGCAATAGCCTAGTGCTTTTCACTTGGAATATTTTGAAAGGAATACTCCCATCCTCATTACAGCTTCAGCTCATTGGAGTTGTTATAAGGTCAGGAATGTCTGTGTGCCGTATTATCTTACCTTATCGAGGGGGTATACTGTTTTTCAGCGGTTGAAACTATATGGTCCTTTGATGCCCTGACACAGCTGCCCCCTGTTTTTTTCGCTCTCTGCCACTGGTAAGTTTAGCCAGATGGACAGTAGTAGGCGGAGAGTGTTTGCCGAAACATATTTATTAAAAAAAATATTAGTTACATTTAATTTATGTTCTAGTCATTTTGTCTTTTCTACCAAGAAAGCCAACATGCCAATTATGACTTTATTGCACTTATATATTTTGATTAGCTACACCCTTACTTACAATCCACAGCTTCCTTTGTTTCAATCTGTTTAACCATGTAATCGTACCACAGTATTTTTATGTTGTTTGCCTACTTAACTAGATATTATGCTGTTTGCCTCTTAAATAGATGCTTAAATATAATAAACAAAAATATTACTTTCAGGAAATTTTGAAGATTTGAAAACTACAACTCCATTTCAGTCCATCCCCAATTATTTTGCCTGATAGATGACTTTCAGCAAGATTAGCTCAGTTCTTCTATAGGAGAAAGGACTATCAAGCCTCAACTTACCTCAGTTCTTGATCTTGAACTTCCTAAGTCCTCAAGGACTGTCCAACAAAAGTTATTGATATTGCTCCATGAAATAGAATATGCGGGCCTGTCCTATGTCTCTAATCCATTCAACTGGGAATAAAACCTAAAGTTTTCAAAGGACATGAGGAGGTTAGAGTTCAAAGATACTGTGACTTCTATGAGAATGGTTCTATTGTTTACTTTGACATCCTCTTTCGGAGAGGTCTTCCTCCAACAGGTAATTTTTCCACTATTATATAGTTTTGCTAGTGTCGCAGGGGTGGCTCAAGCTGCCAAGTAGAGTGCAATTGGTTTGAAGCTATGTGTCTCCAGGGTATATATGTAAAAGGGCTTATCACTTGCCTCACCAACACCTTAACTCTTCACGGATATATGATGCTCCTTTACCCTATATCTCTACCTGGGAAGGGGTTCTTGGGGATAGGAGGAAACTGCTAAAATTCCCATGTGTGTTGTACTACAGAAACAGGCTTATAAAATGCTCATGAAGAAGTGCGTGACTCTGATGAAGCTATCCTATAAGAGTGTAGCCCTTTCTGATGTTTTTCCTAGAAGTAGATATATATTGGGTCACTCTTTAAACAGTGCTGTCAGAAATATTTTGAAGTCTGTGGATGTGTCCCTTTGTCTGTTTCATAGTAATTTGCTTGAAAAAAAACTAAAATCCATCAAGTTCAGCCCGTAAGGCACATAGTTTTATTCTGTTTTATCCTGTTGAGACAAAAGAAGGCATAAAAAAACAATTCAAAGTAATAGGCAATTATACCTTGATTCTTTCACATCCCACGAGAAAAGCAGAGAAGAATTAAGATTCAGCAGGGCTATAGGGATGATGAATGGGAGCATGCAAATTCATGGTTACGAGGCCACTGTTTAAACCCTTTGCCCTAGGTGGACGTCTTAAGACAGCCTTTTGCAAATCTACTCTGGAACGGTGCACAGGGCCATTTGAGAAGTAAGGAGATTTATTGACACACCATCCTGATCTGCAATTTCCAGAAAATCACAAGCACAAGTTTTTATAAACAAACAGACAAGTCTAAGAACACTAAAGTCCTATCTAAAACTCGTGGAGCCATGGCTAGAAATCGAATAATACAGAAAAGTTTGTCACACCATAGTCTATTTCCTCTCTGAAGCATAATGTTCTGGACTTGAGGACTCTTGTTCCATTCTTCCCCTTCTCCCTTTGTCTTTTCTTGCATACTTTTTTCTACTTTTTGACAACTTTGTACAAAATTACAACTGCACAGATCAGACTTTGTACTACTGTACTATTATGCCTATTTGATTTTACTACTAACTGAATAACGTATTTTTAAAAAAATAAATAAAAAGCTGTGTAAACTATGAAAGTTCATATTAATTTAGCTTTGTGAATAATTAAATATTCTTTGGCTTGGAATTCGCTGATGAAATGCTTTTAACATTTTATGGACTGCAGTAAAAACTGCAAATAGTTCCAGGAAGTGATTTCACTAAGGGAAATTCCAACTGCAGGAATGTATTTCAAATCACCCACATAAAGTTCAGAGAGGAAAAAATAAGGTGGCACTTTAAGAACTGAAAATCAAATTCCAACTTTAAGGTCACAATTGCCTTAACTTGCTATTAAGGTTCAAATTTTGTATTTGACTGTTTAATAAAATTCCCTGCTTAGTCATTAATCACCCACAGGTTTAATCACTATTGTTGGGAATGAATTCAAAAGTCGTTTCAAAGTGGATTTAAAACTTTAAGTTGAATGGGAAATATAACGGACTTGAAAACTTTTTCCAATTCAGCTATTTTGATCAAAAGTTTTCAATTCACTTACAGGGTTATTTACTAAAGTGAGAATTGTAGAGAATTTAAAATGAATTTCAGATTTTAGGCCAAACAAGCCAAGTCTGTCAATTCTGTTTTCAGTTGGGTATTTTGGCCTTACATTTGAAATTCACTTTAAATTGCCAACCATTTCCTCTTAAGTAAATAACACTGACTATCTGTTCCCAACAATTCACACTCTTTGAAGAGCATTCATTAAGGTGTAAATTGTCAGGAGTTCCAAGTGAATTCAAAGACGAAATTATTGTAAAAGGGCAGGAGGGCTCTTATATTCACCGTTTTCTCAGCAGTGGGCTTTAGAAGGGGCTTTCCAGGACCAGGTACATAGCCAGTGGTAACTGTGGTCGTCAGTGTCATGGAATTGCATCAGTGGCAGGCCTTTCCCTGACTTGATCGTTGGAGAGGAACTGTCCATTTGTGGTACTTGTGGATAGGACTGCAGCCCCTACTGATTGGCCAATTCTGAAGGAGAGAGAAACAGAGGGCCTTGTTAGTGCATTCTGTACATTTAGAACTTAATCTCCCATGTCAGGCTATCATGGGAATCAAGGGATTGCAGAGTTGCTTTTGTGAGCCTGGTGAGCTCAACCCATTGGAACATTCTGGAAAGAATGTTACTAAAAACCTTGTGTCATATCTAGTATTGTATGCAAATGTATTATGTATCACATGGTATATCCTAGGGGTCAGCAACCTTTCTCATACGAGGGCTAGATGTGTATCCATGGAGGGACGTATAGAAACATAGAAACATAGAATGTGACGGCAGATAAGAACCATTCGGCCCATCTAGTCTGCCCAATTTTCTAAATACTTTCATTAGTCCCTAGTCTTATCTTATAGTTAAGATAGCCTTATGCCTATCCCACGCATGCTTAAACTCCTTTACTGTGTTAACTTCTACCACTTCAGCTGGAAGGCTATTCCATGCATCCACTACCCTCTCAGTAAAGTAATACTTCCTGATATTATTTTTAAACCTTTCCCCCTCTAATTTAAGACTATGTCCCCTTGTTGTGGTAGTTTTTCTTCTTTTAAATATGGTCTCCTCCTTTACTGTGTTGATTCCCTTTATGTATTTAAATGTTTCTATCATATCCCCCCTGTCTCGTCTTTCCTCCAAGCTATACATGTTAAGATCCTTTAACCTTTCCTGGTAAGTTTTATCCCGCAATCCATGAACCAGTTTAGTAGCCCTTCTCTGAACCCTCTCTAAGGTATCAGTATCCTTCTGAAGATACGGTCTCCAGTACTGTGTACAATACTCCAAGTGAGGTCTGACCAGTGTTCTGTACAATGGCATGAGCACTTCCCTCTTTCTACTGCTAATACCTCTCCCTATACAACCAAGCATTCTGCAAGCATTTCCTGCTGCTCTATTACATTGTCTGCCTACCTTTAAGTCATCACAAATAATCACCCCTAAATCCCTTTCTCATATGTTGAGGTTAGGACTCTATTAAATATTCTGTACTCTGCCCTTGGGTTTTTACGTCCAAGATGCATTATCTTGCACTTATCCATGTTAAATGTCAGTTGCCACAATTCTGACCATTTTTCTAGTTTACCTAAATCATTTGTCATTTGACTTATCCCTCCTGGAACATCAACCCTGTTACATATCTTAGTATCATCAGCAAAAAGACATACCTTACCATCAAGACCTTCTGCAATATCACTAATTTTATATATTAAAGAGAATGGGTCCAAGTACAGATCCCTGAGGTACCCCACTGGTGACAAGTCCAAGCTTCGAATATATTCCATTAACTACAACCCTCTGTTGCCTGTCACTCAGCCACTGCCTTACCCATTCAACAATATTTGAATCCAAACTTAAAGAATGCAGTTTATTGATAAGCCTTCTATGTGCAACAGTGTCAAAAGCCTTAAAAGTCAAAAGTATTCATTTATATAGCTAAAAATGCAGGATAGTAATGGAAATAATTCTGGTAATAACAATAAAACACAGGAGACGAGCCAATTTCTTAATTATGATCTTTCTGCAGTTTAGTAGATGGCATGGGACTCTTGTTCATGGGTGGAGAGAAGGAGACATAATATCATCATGACATATACCCCCTCTCTATTAGTGTAAGGGTCTTCAAGTTTTCCTTTGGCCGAGTGTTTCTCTATCCTAGGAACACCCCTCTCAGCAACATAAAATATCTCAGTATGTGTGGCTTTTCATACTGAAATTCTGGACACACAGGATTCTTACAATGACCAATACAAAACACTGAACTGGTCACAGTATTTGGAGTAGCCCTTTAAAAACTGCCAAAAATAGCTGTGAACCTCAAAGCCAACGTCTTCAAACTCTTCACTGATTTAATGATATGATATTTGAGCCTCCATGACGATGCTTTTCTTATGTGAAACTTGAATTACTTTCACATGACTCAAGTAATGACTTAATTACATCCTGACAGGTTAGAATTTCCATGACAACCAGTTAAATGCATTTGATTACCACAATTGACATGAAAGATGTATAGATCCTTGATGACAGCATCTTAAATTATAAAGATATTTGCAAAGTCTTAAAGGACCACTATAGTGCCAGGAAAACATACTCGTTTTCCTGGCACTATAGTGCCCTGAGGGTGCCCCCACCCTCAGGGTCCCCCTCCCGCCCGGCTCTGGAAGGGGGAAAGGGGTAAAAACTTACCTTTTTCCAGCGCTGGGCGGGGAGCTCTCCTCCTCTCTCCTCCTCCGTTCCTCTTCTCCTGTCGGCTGAATGCGCACGCGCGGCAAGAGCTGCGCGCGCATTCAGCCGGTCGCATAGGAAAGCATTTATAATGCTTTCCTATGGACGCTGGCGTGCTCTCACTGTGAAAATCACAGTGAGAAGCACGCAAGCGCCTCTAGTGGCTGTCAATGAGACAGCCACTAGAGGCTTAACCCATTCATAAACATAGCAGTTTCTCTGAAACTGCTATGTTTATGAAAAAATGGGTTAACCCTAGCTGGACCTGGCACCCAGACCACTTCATTAAGCTGAAGTGGTCTGGGTGCCTAGAGTGGTCCTTTAAGGTCAACTATTTCTGAAAGCTTTCGTGTATGTCACATATCAGTGGCCAGTGGAAGTGCATATTGAGTGTGGTTGACTAAATCTACCCCAGATTTGCCTTTAGTAAAATCTGGTCACCGGTGCACCATGTACGGTGAGGTGTGTTTGAGGCTTATTCACTATACTAAATTAGGTGAGCTGAAAAATATTTTCAAATTAGTAAAGTTGGAGATTATTTTCTTACTTAGCTGTTTTGGCTTGAAAGGAGTCAGTTAACACCAGACTTTTACCAAGCACAGAAACCAGTGATGCACATGCCTCCCAATAGTTCCAATTTCGATGGGACAGTCACGATTTATAAAACTCCTGTCCCTTATTTGTTCCCTGTTGTCTCACTTCTTGGAGCACCAGGGAATTGTCCCCAACAATCAGAATGCAAGTGCATTATAAGTAGCACTCACTCTATATTCAGGGCACTGGATCCTGCAGGGAGCAATGAGACAGGCAGGGTCAGCCCTCAGTCGGGCAGCTTAAATGATTGTCGGGCAGCTTAAATGATTGTCAGGCAGCCTGGTGTGCATTTACCTTTCTGGATGGATCCGTCCCCTTTCTGTGCAGGTCTGCCTCCTTTTGCCCCCTCCCACTGGCGTCTTAATTCGGCAGCATAGTAATAGAAATAATAATGGTAATGTGGCAAACCTAGCCACTTGGACTATATCAAGAGACTATGCCTTTAAGGGTTGCCTATATGTCAGTGGGGATATGTGTTCATCTATGTACAATGTATGCGGGCTGTAATAACTGTGTATTTCCTGTATTTGCTATCCGCCGAATGCAGATAGCTATTTGTATGAGGTTTTCCGTTCGTTTCATGAACGGCACTTTGTCAGGCCGTTCGTGAACCGAAAACCCTACACATAATAGCCCACACACTTAGTGGCGTGTGGCGCTTGTTAACCGATTGCAACAATGTTGCAATCGGTAATTAGAGGCTCTCCTAGGTGGCCGCCGTTCGACTACCGACCATGCGGCGGTCGGCCATCTTGGATCCTTTGTTCCCTCAGCGGTGTTAGGTCGTCGAGCGCATGGTACTAAAAACGGCTACTCGACGGCACGAACACCGCTGAGCCTCCAGGACGTTCGGGAGTTACGGGCCGTTCGGTATTTCATTCCCTGGAAGGCAATCGGTCTTTTTAATATGTTTTTCAATGAATGTGTTTTTCATGCGGCGTTCGGTTGTTTTAGCTGGGATCTGAGCGGTAATCTCACGAATGATGCGCTCAGACCCCAGCTATCTACCGAACGTCCATTCGTGCAAATAGACTACATATTCGAAAAGTTATGCATTTTCATGTGAATTGTCGGTTCTGCTGCACGGAGGGATAATCCACTTAACGGTATATTCCAGTGGGAGGATCCCTCTCGTGCAGCAGTGCCTGATGGGAGAAATAGCTTGTACAATAAGTCCCCCATGTAGTCCCCTCTGGGAATGCCCCTGGGAAGGGACTCAGGAAACCCCTTGCATGGGGACTTGTATAAATTGTGGAGCTGAAATAAAAGACCTCAGTTGACTCTCAGAACAGTGTTTCGTCCGGTTACTGGGAGATTTGGGATATTGCCTTGTTGTTTCCAGCGCTTGACTGTGGATTACTTCCTGAACCAGCGGAATTCGTGGATTTAATATTGGCGTTCTGCTACAGGTAATAACAATAAAACACAGGAGGCAGTGGCGTCTCTAGGATTCATTTTTCGGGGGGGCACATGGAGGGCCAGTGACAAAAGTAGGGGGGCACATTTAACCTGCCTTCGTCGAAGTTTGACCCCGCCCCTGTCGCATGTTAAGCCACGCCCCCGACACAATGTGTTTTGTTTTTTTTAATAATACCTGGTGGAGGATTCATTATTTTCCACCAGGGATTATTAAAAAAACAAACACATTATCCTTGATACAGTGCCATAGTTGCCAACATTTGAAAAAAAAATTCCAAGGACATTTTGCAGCACAGCTATCAATTACTGTCTGGGTATAATATCACTGGACAGTCAGTGCTCTATGTATAATACAGGGTTGTGTGTATAATAAATTGGGACACTCAGTGCTCCCTGTATAGTGCTGCTCTCTGTATAATACAGGTCTGTTTGTGTATAATATCCCAAGACAGAGAGCAGCACTATACAGGAAGCACTGACTATCCCGGGATATTTTATACACACAGATCTGTATTATACAGATAGCTGAGCATATACCCCAATCTCTAGACTACTAGTACCTGTCAACAGCAGCTCCCAGACGCGTGTAACAGGGCTAAAGTGTGCGGCAGCTCACACAGATTATTCAGCGGTAAAGTGCACTCGCTGGCAGAGCCAAACTGGGAATCCCTGGGAATCCAAAGCAGCCCTGGAAAAAAAACGTATGCCATTCCTACAAGTCAAAATAAATATATATATATATATATATATATATATATATATATGTAAAAAACAGATACAATTCTTATCTTGTAATACCTTTTTTATTGGACTAACAGAATTTTTTAATGACAAGCTTTCGGGAGAACCTCCCTTTCTCAAGTCTGAAGCATTTCTGAGCAAAACGACACATAGAATTCAAAGTTGAGTTGTGATACAGGGGTTAAAGCGACATGAATGTAGATAAGACACAGGTTTGTTAGAAAATAGACACCATCTTAGCAGAGGGTCATAAATATCTTGTTGAAGAGAAGAGTAGGGGGGAGAGAGGGAAAAGAAAAACAAACAAGCAGACAGTGCACAGGATGATACACTTTATACATGCACACACACAGAAATATGTATATGTGAACGCATAAACATGTATATATACATATACATAAACACATATACATACATGCACATGGACTCATATACACAAATATAAATGCACAGTAATATATATAAGCATTCATGCATACGAGTACTATATATATAGTACAGTAAGCACACAAGCTCACTGACATGCGCAAATAGGCTTACTGACAGACAAAACTCTCTGACTCACACACAAGCTTACTACAGACAAACTCACTTGTATAAACAGAGAAGGCTCACTACAAAGAAGTTCAGGGACACACACAAGCTCACTAAAGACAAGCTCACTGACACACACATACTCACTAAATAGAAGCTCACTGACACACACAAGCGGTACCATTTTAACAGAGTTAAGGGCCCCTGGAGCCGAAACAATGCACTGTGTGGCGCTCCTACCACCTAACTCCACAGGAATTTTTAATTATTGATAGACACCGCTGAGTCCATGTACACACACACGAACTGCTGAGTCCGCGCACACACACACACACACAGACTGCTGAGTCCATACACACACACACACACACACACAGACTGCTGAGGTCCATACACACACACACACACACACAGATTGCTGAGTCCATACACACACACACCGCACATACTGCTGAGTCCATACACACACACAGACTACTGAGTCCATACACACACACACACAGACTGCTACAGGTCCATACACACACACACAGACTCTGCTGAGTCCATACACACACACACACACACACACACACACACGGGCTGCACAGGTCACACACAGACTCACGCTGAGGTCCACACACACACACACACACACACACACAGACTCTGCTGAGTCCACACACAGACTCTGCTGAGTCCACACACACTTACCTGAACTCTGCTGAGTCCACACTACCACAGACTCTGCTGAGTCCACACCTGCACAGACTCTGCTGAGTCCGCACACAGACTGCTGAGTCCATACACACCACCACACACACAGACTGCACGAGGTCAAACACACACACACACACTGCTGAGTCCATACACACACAGACAGCTGAGTCCATACACAAACACACACTCTGCTGAGTCCATACACAAACACACACTCTGCTGAGTCCATACACAAACACACAGACTCTGAGTCCATACACACACACACAGACTGCTGAGTCGATACACACACACAGACTGCTGAGTCCATACACAAACACACACTCTGCTGAGTCCATACACAAACACACACAGTCTGCTGAGTCCATACACACACACACAGACTGCTGAGTCCATACACACACACAAAGACTCTGCTGAGTCCGTACACACACACAGACTGCTGAGTCCATACACACACACACACACACACACACTATGCTGAGTCCATACAGACACACACACACACACTATGCTGAGTCCATACACACACACTCTGCTGAGTCCATACACACAAAACACACACACTCTGCTGAGTCCATACACACAAAACACACACAGACTGCTGAGTCCATACACACAAAACACACACAGACTGCTGAGTCCATACACACACAAACACACAGACTCTGCTGAGTCCATACACACACACAGACTCTGCTGAGTCCATACACACACACACAGAGACTCTGCTGAGTCCATACACACACACACACACAGACTCTGCTGAGTCCATACACACACACACACAGACTCTGCTGAGTCCATACACACACACACACAGACTCAGCTGAGTCCATACACACATACAGACTGCTGAGTCCATACACACACACAGACTGCCGAGTCCATACACACACACAGACTGCCGAATCCATACACACACACAGATTGCCGAGTCACGTTCACACACACACAGACTCTGCTGAGTCCG